>OW804098.1:125148971-125726471 GCA_942159475.1 Sthenelais limicola | reverse complement strand
CTCCTGCTGCTGACAGTCCTCCTCCTTCCCCGCTGCCTGCGTCTGCCTCGTCCTCATCCAGGCTGATGTTATCCACTGCTTGTCTGAACTGCCACACACCGCCCAGGTCCTGCACTCCATCCTCTCTGCAAGTCATTGAGTCATTTTAGATTTAGATATTGTAATTCATGAAGAAGCATTGCATCTACAGATGTTATAGGGTGTGTAAGTGGCATGGCTGCCAGGTTGGGTTTGTCACACACCCGGTACTACTTAAGGGACAGGAAGTGATGTTACGGCCATAGGATTAGCATTGCAACAATAAGTTTTCACTGTTTTTAGATCACTCCAAGAGTTCGGAAAAATTCTGACCCCTGGATAGTGGCTAGCCATATATAGGGCCAAACCATTCCAAATATGATAACCAGAAACTTTCGATGAAGAGAGAATATTTATGTCTGCAATGCTAATCCTATGGGCGTAACATCACTTACTGTACCGGGAGTGGTATAAAACCAGATTAACCTGAAGGAGCGGGACAACGTTAGCCATGACACTTACACACCCTATTCTCAGCTGGGCCTGATACATAGTTACAAAAGCAAGCAAACATAAAACAGCTACGTACTATGATATCTTATCGATATCAATCAGGTATGGTAGCTATAACTATAGTTTTAATTTATCATGACTTGATTATCAAACCTTTTAATCTAAAAGTTAATATCTTAAGGTTCAGATGTAACATCTGTTTTATGACAATAAATTCTTGCTCAAGTACAGGTTATAGACACCCTAGGCCAGACTGACTTCAGTGAGAGGAAATAGAAATGGCAAGAGATTTAAGGAGATCATCAGATAAGTTCCAGCTCGCCTGCCACTCCAAGCCCAATACACAAACAGCAACCCGCACCACCACATGCTCTGATCCCATTTCTGTTACGTAGGGCCGTCCAAATTCACCTGTACAACTTAACTAATATAGTGATTTCAGATTTTTTTTCTTTTTATTCCATTAACAGGCCAAGTCATTAAATTACAAATGAAATAGAATAGAATAGAATAGAAATATCTTTTATTCATCACTGAGATCTTACAATAATTTTCCGATGAACAGGTCTACAGGTTTCTAGGTACCTTTTAGGATTTACACCTAGGTCTTCCTACCGTTCCCTTTATCTATATATAAACCTAATAATATTATACAGTTTGCTTGGGTAAAATCATTTACATTGATTTTTCGAGACCCTTATCTAGTTGCTAATAGGTAAATCCAGTACAGGATTAACATCAGGCGGGCAACTGTTGCTCTCCGCTTAGTATACATGTGGAAATACAGTTAAGTATAATAAAACAACAAATGTAGAGTAAATAAATGAGATATGTATGTCTCAACCAGATAACTGTGTCACATAATATAATATGCAATATATAGTGTATAGTACAATGTAATCCTTCTTCATTAGGAGAGGGGCCCATTTACTATAGGTATTGTTATTTGTATGTGTTTTCTATTGTTTTTCTGAAATGCTTTTTTTTCCCCATTTTTTTCCAGGATTTCCATTCCAATAACAACAAAAATAACAAGATTCACGGCCTCTATTTTTTTATGGATATTTGCTATGGCTCCAGTAGTCTAAAATCACAAAGAAGGAAAAGTAATGGTTGACTGACACTACAGACTGTTACCTCAGAAGAGTTAACTCATATGAAACCTCAAATGGAGGAAGCTTACTGGTTGACTGAAACTACATAGCTACTTCTCAGAAGAGTTCAAGTACAAAATACACAAGCACACTTCTATGAATATATCCTTTTGTGATCATTGGATCATAAGTCAGATAATATCTCAGAAGGAGGGAGATTGCTGCTTGACCATAACTACATACTGACTTACCCCAAGAGTTCAAATACAAATACACAAAAACTCTTCTGTGAATCCATCTATGATTGATGCCTATAAAGCCTGACTTTATAATTCTATGAGAGGGGAGTGAGATCACTGTATATAGGTTAGGCAGGAGCGTTCTTAGTAGATTTATCTTTTTTTGTGAATAAAAGTTGTGATGTTGATAATCTTTTACTTACAAGATTTGGGGTGACTTATCCTTCATCAGGTTTATAACTTTATAAAAGATATCTTAGGAAAGAAGGAGGGGTTGTGCCTCGTAACAATACTAAGACTCTTAATAGTGTTTTATTGTTATAGTAATTTGTAGGGCGTTTCACAAATTGACTTTGGGTCATTAGCACCCTTTCTGTGTGGCGCTGCAGTCAGACCACTCAACGGGCACTATTCCTTTGACCCTATACCTCACCAATAGTGCCCAACTTTCCCCTCCTTTCACTTAAAAAATGATATCTCTGTGCCCAACACATTGGGCAAGATTATGGAAAAATATGTTTAGAGTAATCATGCCGTATTTTGGTCGATTCATCTATAAATCTTAGAATATCACTACATTTGTAAGAGTGTATGGGCACACACACACAGAGGCAGACAGCGGTTAGTGGTAGTGGGTCAGAGAGTCAGAGGGTCAGAGGGTCTGAGAGTCAGAGGGGTGCAGTGACGGGACCATTTGTGCCCGCAGTAAGGCTTTAATGCATCGCACATGCGCACAATGATACATGTGTAGCCCTGCAGTGACTGACTCTGCAATATGTGAAGTCTCCTATTGTCATCATAGTTAATTTAAAGCTGCATAAAAAATCCAATCTAACTATTTTCAATACGACTCTCTATCATAGTCCAACTTTGGAAATACTCGATGGAATGGAACATCTTAGGATAGCACTGCCTAGATAGGTACACCAAGAGGCTAGGATATGTCACTAGTAATCTTACCCCAAATTGTCACTGTACATAAACATAACGACAATTGAGAGAAAAAGCCATGAATTCATGAGAAACAGGAATACCAATTTGTCTTCCTTCCCGCATTCAAATCCTCCATTCTAAGCGCTAAGGAGCAAAGAAAGAATAATTGAGAAACGGTTTTGGGTTGATTTAACTGGGAGTGCAACTTTAACATTTAATATTAATCTAATAATAATACTTATTGTTCAAATTGTCTTCCAAAATATTCTTAATAGTGTTGTTTTTATTGTTATAATAATTAATAATTCGAGAAAAAGATTTTGGTCTGGTTAGCTGGGAATGAAGCTTAGATATTAAAGTTACCATTATTATTCAAATTATCTTTCGAATAGTTCTTAATAATGCCTTTATTGTTTAGGTTACCATGATGTGTGCTACTCCAGAGAAAGTCAATTTCTATGTGAGGCGGACACTCATAAGATGGGATCATCTGTATTCTTACTGGCAAATAAATCCAATGTTATTGTTGCATCAGAACTTTAGGGAGAATTTTCAGGGGAGAACCTTTTTTGTGCACTCTAAATGGGGAGGGGCCATCTTTTTTTGCACAGACTCAGAACTACAATGATGTAGGGGGGGTCATGAAATTTTGCAGGGGTGGGCCCAAGAAATTTTGCACTAAAATTTAAGGGGGGGGGTCATACAATTTTGTACAAGAATCTTTCGCAAAATCCCCCCCCCACACACACACACACACACTGGTTAAGTGGGATCGTCTGTATTCTTACTGGCAAATAAATCCGTTGTTATTGTTGCATCAGAACTAATGTCCTTTAGAAATCCACATTTTCCCAACATACACTGCAGGGGCCGACTGCACAATACACCGCAGGGGCCGACTGCACAATACAAAGATACACATTATACATTACCTGCTTCTGTCCATGGCTTCTGGAGTTGGGGCAACCTCTTGCCCGGCAGTAAGGTCAGCTGACGAGGAGGCGACAGAAGAGAGATCTGTGTCTGAACTGATGCTAACATTGTCTTCAGGATCCAATCTTACCGGTTCCAGGATAGGATCACTGTGGGGGTTCACAATGATGAATTCACCGCCCTGAAACATAGAGGCACACTTGTAGCACTTGTACAAGAAGCACATGCGGGAAAACCTCTCCCACAATACTGGTTCATAAGTCTTATCATATGCACTCACCTTACATCATCAACTAATGGTGGCCGGTGAAGTGGTAGCCATAAATCAACTCATAAGTTTTGAATATTATTTTTTAATACCGTTTAATATGTTTCAATGCAAATATATACGGGCAAGAATAACTACACTTCCCTTCTTAGTTGAAAGAATAAAGTAGTTTCTTATCTTAACTTCCCTCCTAATAGCATAAAGAAATGATAACTAATCGCTCTATGAAATCCAATCTTAAGATGGATAAAATATGGAAGAAATATTTTCAGACGTTACGATCTTAACTGAGTTTCAAGATTGTTAATGGATTAAATGAAAGAGAATTACTTCACAGAAATCCTTGAAGGCCTTGCTTTTAACCAGATAGCTGCGCTGTGCCACAAAGTTCAATAAATCCTGTCCGCTTTGCTGCCTTTCTGCTATTACTTGGTCATCAAAGCGACCTGGAAGGGAACCCTTGATGTAAGTATCACAGTTAAATCATCCAGATAAAGTGTCACAGTACATTTACCACGGTACATTTATTGTCAGATTTTATTTTCTTTATTCAGTATTTTTATACAGCACATCTTCTGTAATAACGACAGTTGAGTTACCGACAAACAAGTACATTGTACAGTGGCGTTAAATGAGGAGGGGGGGGGGCGGTTAGTTGGGCAGGATGGTGGACGAGGTGGGGGGTGCGGGGCGGGGATAATATTTAGCTGAATCACCTGCCCGAGTGAGTGGTTTTATATAAAAGGGATTGTACGGACAGCCCCTGAACAATGTAAAAAGCCTACCGAAACGGTGGGAAATAATAAAAGCACATATCCAATTAATCTAGTCATCTCTCTGAGAATTCAAAATCAACCAGACCCAGGTTCCAAAGACCAGTTAGTAGTGTGATCCCAACACATCATGTTAAAAGGGTTCATTCAATCTTAAATATACGCTCCCATGGAATGAAGATGCACTTATTCAAGTGGTATGATTCAGTCTTTGTTAAGCTCCTGGCCTCACGTGGAATCATTTACAAGTGTCTGATAGTTTAATTCAACTAGTACTTTTATTAATCCTACCCTCCCACCAACACTTTATATCGGATATTATCAAGTACAATTTTTAGTGTGAGAATTACTATTCTAATGTATACCAGTAACCATATTTGTATGGGATAGCTCTATATTTAACTTGAACATAAGAAGATAGATATAAACGTTATTTTCCCGACCCCTCCATCCCAACGATAGAATTTATGGCCTCTAATTCCCTCGATTCCCAATCAAATCACAAACAATATAAAATCTAACTTACCAAATACCTTGGCCCTAGCGAAAGGCGGGAATTCCTCTGCTCTGTGTAATGCTTTGTGCAAATTCGACATAACCTTATACAATTTCTTGAATTCATTATATCGTTTCCACAGAACAGTCTGAAAGATCCAACAGTGCTTCATAACATGACAAGTAAATCATAAATCATGTAAAGAAAGATATAAATCTATTATAATTGAAACTGGTTTTGGACTGATCAATGGTGTTTTGTGCGGAACTTGTGCAATTAAAACATGATCGTTGAAGCGGCTATATTCTAAAGTGTTTCTTGGGGAAGATTTTGATAATTAAGGGTTAAAGAATACGAATGTACTTTGAATAAAGACCCGTGAAAATCTACTGAAAATCGACCATGCATATATGAGCGTTGGGCTATCAACAAAAAACATCTGTAGAGCAGACAAGTGAACCCATACATGGGCACCAATAAACATTCATCAATCAATTAATCAATTAAACATAATTAAAGAAAGTTTACCTCGACAACATCTTCGTGAGGAGCCTCAACATTTATTGTCTGGAAATGGAAAAAAGTATAATAAGCTTACACCAACCCGATGCAACACTAATGTTTGCTTGAACAGAAAATGCAAGGGTTGCTGTTGTGGGGGTTTGTTTTTAGGTGGGGGTGAGCTTATTAGTATTATGCTAAATTTGTTTGTAGAAAATATCTAAATATCTAATGTACTTGATAGAATTAGGATACAGAAATCCTAGCTATCTTTTCCAAGGTCAGAAGTTTGGTTTCCCTGTGGGAGAGACTTGACCATACATTCAACACAGCTTCAAATAAACAGCCAAAACTCTAGAGATATACTATATGTAACTTATGGGTGAAGATTTTCATGACGATGACCACAAGCATTTTTTTGGAGAAAGTAGGTCTATGATCAATTTTCATGTGATGATAGCATTGTATCTTACACATGTTTTAATAGAGTACGGTAACATTATTATTTCAGAATGTGGCTGTGCAATACATTTGTGTTGGGGGGGCCTATAATATCCAGTACAGTTATAAACATACAGCATCTATAACTATTGCCATTGATCTAATACTTGATACGGTCTCTCATTCACTGATTCATGGAATCATGTTGGCCTTATCCTTGATAAATTTTCTGACAATTTTACTTCTAATTTTATATCAATTTATCTTTAATATTATTTATGGAATGTAGAAAATTAAAAATTAGTCTATGATCGATTATCTGAAAGAAACGTAAAATACACTGTGATGATTTGGTCTGTGTTACTTTATGTTTTTTTGCACGTTAGAACTACATATAATAGTAGCATACTGGAAGTCCTGGTGGTATTTTCATTATCAGCTATATGAGGGGGCATGAATTCCTTTTCGTAATATATTTCAATGCTTTCAGGTTTCAAGTACAAAAATGTCAAATAAATAATATGTTCAATTTAATTGACTATGTGCGACATAACCATTGAACTCGAATTATGACTCTATGCCTGCTTGAATACAAGTTAATTTAGGCCTAAGAAGTAGTAGCGGTGGGCCCTTTTCTCTTCGCGATTTCTTACCAAACAACCTCGGGGAATATCTATATTATGGATCTGTGTCTGTCGCTGCTTGACTGACACCGCAACAGGCGGTGCGAACAAAAAGCTAGATTGGACTGGATCGGTCGATAATGCAGTATCACTACATATCAAAACATCCCTGACATACGTACCTTCAATGTTACTTTGTAGATCGTGTAGCCTTTTTCGTGTAATCGAGGCTCCCCCACTTCAAAACATCGTACGGTCGAATCCGCCTTCCTCTTTGCAGCCATCCTAAACGACCTTCACCTTGCTTCGTTGTCCTATTTTACGACATAGTAGAAAAAAATGTATTAACAAATTTTCTTTTTGATTTAGCAAATATTAATGGAGGTTATGTGTGTGGTATTCGTTGTATTTCTATTCATCTACAAAAACGCCTAGTATTTTACTTAACGTTTTACTTTATTCAGAACCCATCTTTGGCACCTACCTATGACTCACATGCCAAAAGCAGGACGGGTCTGAGTTTGTCAACTGTCGGAGATAAGAAAAATACGGTTATACAGACTGTTATAACTTTACAGCCATCACTGCCATTCAGCGAGTAGGAAAAGACTTGGTAGAGGAACCGTACAAGTTTAGAAATCATGGGTCTTCTAACGATCTTAAAGAAAATGAAGCAAAAGGAGAAGGAGGTTCGTCTGCTAATGCTGTATCCTTACCCAAATCTCTGTTACTTCAATCTTCACATTGGGGATGTGAGTTGTTGCATCGCTATTTCTGGAAGGTGACGCATTTAGTGGAAGAGGTTGGTGTCCAGTCTCTGGAATAACGGTCCTAATATAATGTTGATTGTGATTGTGAACTCCAATCAGATATTCTTTAAATTGTGAAGTGTAGGCCTATCTACATATTATAAAAATATTTTTTTCATTATTATTATTTATTAAAACTCATTTAAGGTCAATATTTATTTAACAGTTACAGAAAATACGTACTATCCTTCAGGGATGTTTTCAGACGTCGCCTAATAGTATAGCCTAGGTTAATGTAGGCTTTCTGTGGATCTGAATAGATAGTTATACTGTCATTAAACAGTCAAGACATAGATTGATTTGATAGGTTTTATTAATTCGTTGTGGGGTAAATGTATATATGAAGAGGTAGTAATGGATGTCGGGCCGTAAGGCCACACACACATCCCAGGTGTTAGCTGAAGAGTTCACATATTGTTCTGTCACTTGTTTCAGAGCCTCAGATGACCCCTCTCAGTTCTTGAGATTTTAGTTATTGTTTATTTATAAATTGTTTGTAGGGAGGTGGGCGGGTTTTCAAATACGTGCGCTCACGCCTGGAGGAGATGGAGAAGTGGCCGAGAGCCTGGAGGCGGAAGCGGAAGTCCCACCAGGGTGTTGTACTTCCGGGTTCAGGTCTCAATACTTTACTTTCGTTTAATGACGGGGAATTATTTAGTTTAAATAATTCCTCCCCCATTAAACAGTCAAGACATAGATTGATTTGATAGGTTTTATTAATTCGTTGTGGGGTAAATGTATATGGTCAATTCTATTTTTTTGGCGTCCATAGGGTTTTTGCATGATATCACGAGGAATATTAACTTTAGACATAATTTTTTAGATTCACTGCATCCGCCCTGAAAAATGCTACAATCCGAACCCTACTTTTAAGGGTCTAAAATGACTATTAACAATTCCAGCTTTAAAAAACCTCCTAAAATAGGCCATTTTTACAATAAGGTACAAAAAAATGTCCGTTTGTCATGTAGAAAGAACATAACAAATGAATATATGTAGAGCAAATTTGTAATCATTCTGTAGACAAAATACTTTTACATATAATATGATATTTTTTGAGATTCTATTTAAATATTTTATATATTTTTTTGATAAGTATGTAATAGTCAACCCTAGGTATACCATGCGTATGCTTAGACATTGTCTTCTCAACCTTATAATTATCATAAAGGTTGTTTAGGCAAATATGTATTCATGTGATAGCAGAACTACTCTAGTTTTGAAGGAAACCAGAAAAAATTATCAATTTACCACCATTTCCTGCTTATCAATGAAATAGTAAAGAGACATACAGTATAGTCAACTTTTCTGCATACCATGCATATGCATTATGAATCTCCATATCTCAGCAAATTAACATATTTAACTTTAAACATGTGAACATAAGTTGGACCCATACTCAAGGTATTAAACAAAGTATCTCCCGTTTATGTTGCCAAAACACATTTGAAATGATTATCAAGAGTGTTAGAAACATGCCCTGCGTATGCCTATACCGTGCGTATGCAAATAAAGGAGAAATAGGAAATATCAAACAACTGTATGTCATATATTCATTAGAAGTAACATTAAATGCTGAGGCATCTTTGCCGCATTATGTTAAGATGGTCAGAGCCTCTATAGGGGTAGTTTTTTTTACTTAATACTACCCATTTTAAATATTTACACATATTAGACAGTATTATTGCGATGCCCAATGGCAATAACATGTGATGTGTGGTAGGAAATTGTGTTAATATTATTCAGTGATTTATCTACAAATCCCTTGCTCAAAATGTTTTTATTCTTTGCTGGTAAGCGCTTCCAATAACATGAATACATGTACCAACTTTGAGGGCTATGTGTTCAATATATCTATGCATATCTGAAGTTATCTTCAGGAGTATATTTAGCTAAATATGAAACGATTCAAATGTAATGAGTCAATCTAGAATGTTTCTTGAATGTGCCAAGTTCAAATATGACTGTTATAAGCTTTACTCATGTTTCCTACCAAAATACCCATCTCAGGCATGTGCCTGAATATGCATACCGTGCGTATGCCTAGAATGAAAGAGAAATTCACATTGGAAATACATATCTGGTTCTTGTACCTAACAGAAAGTTATACTACATAGGGGCCACGCTAAAATAGTTCTCCATAGAATTCTATACTGTTATCAATTGCTCTCTGAACTTAATGAAACAGTAAACTAATTGTTTTTCTCATCTGTTATACCGTGCGTATGCCTTAGCAAAAGAGTTCATAATGTATTGAAAAAGTCTGTAAATTTCTTCTCAACTTTTACAATATATGATAGACACTCTCACCTATGAGGAAAACCAGGCCAACTTTTATCTGTCATTGATATTGTAAAGTTAAACACAACTATGTAATACAAACTCAAAATGGATGATTTCCACAAGAATAAACACCCAGATGTGAATCCATCATTATTATCTAAAAGTAATTGGATCAAAAATCTGTAACTTTGAGACAAATAGATATATATCTATTTACCACATCCTGATAAAAGAAATCAAATTATGTATGGACATATTTGGTAAAATTAGCAAGATCTTGAATAAATCATATAGCATACGCATGGTATATGTGCATTGGCCTTCACCTGACCAATTGCCTATAGCTCAGCTAATATTCAGAGATAACCTTACCAATTTATGTACAAAAACCCTTCAAAACTTCTAGTTTCATGATATAACAAACACTGCTGAATCAGATCTATTTGAAAAATGACGATTTTTCACCCCCCTGGACGCCAAAAAAATAGAATTGACCATATATGAAGAGGTAGTAATGGATGTCGGGCCGTAAGGCCACACACACATCCCAGGTGTTAGCTGAAGAGTTCACATATTGTTCTGTCACTTGTTTCAGAGCCTCAGATGACCCAAAACCTTTCATAGGGCCTTGAGAGCACTATGCACTGAGGTTCTGGTTGTTTTCACAGGTCGTATGTATGATCTCACGGCATCGGATGTCCAGGTTCCGTGTGCCATGATGTCCTGGAGGGAGGCACCTGCCTGGTGGTATGCGTACGACGCGCCGCCCCTCCGGAGGCTGTGCATAGAGACCTTTTTGGGGTCTTGCCCCACATTTGTGACTACCTGGGCCCATTGTTTCCTCATGAACGTGGTAGTCATCGGTTTACCGTCCTCGTAGGAGAACAGACGGGCTGCTTGCTTCTTTGCTTTGTTCACTTTGAGTAGAGTAGAGATGGCCCTGCGCGGGCATATTTCATCTCCCTCTTTCTGAGGTAGGTAGATTTCGACCGGTGTTCTAGATGTTTGCATTGTTTTGCTCCACTTGAGCTTAAGGGACACTCCTCCTTCTTGTAGGGACACATCCCCTCGTGTGAGGTGTCTTGACGGATCGTATGCTTTCACTGTCGGTGGGAATAAATTTGACTGGCGAAGAAATCCCATAAACATAAGTAGCACTGCTGCTTTGACTTGGTGCTTGTACTGCAGTGAGTCTGCGGCTTTGAGGCATTTCCTTAGTAACATGGGAGACACTGCTGCCTTTGGGGAAGGGGTGTGTCTCAAGGAGAGCTGCAGGCCTTTAACAGCTAGATCTACATCCAGGTCGCACAGAGGGCTGACATCGAGCCTGGACATTCTGAAGAACGTCCTGAGGGAGGACAAGTTGTTAACGATGGAGCCTATTTTTAGATTGTTGTCTGCCAGGTACTCTAGGTACCAGCAGATGTTCGAGGGCGTTGGCTTCTCGTAGTCCAGCCCTAGGGCCAGGGAGAACGAGATGTAAAGTCGGACCGCCGATTCTCTGTTGGCATTCGTGCCCGGCCTGTGTGACTGGATTCTCCTCCTTATTGCCTTCTGCTCCAGGCCACGTTGGAGTTTGCCTAGAAGAAATGAGAGATGTTAAAGGCACTTGTTTCACATTTGGTAGGCTTCAGATGGAGTTGTCTAATTATTTTATCTGCTATTTGTTTATATTTTGGTGCGGTATGGAGCCTTGATAGGGCATCAGGGAGCTCCATTAGTTCCCCCGGTATGTGGGCGAACTTGAAAGTTATTTCACTTTCTGCCGCTAGGAACCAGAAGGCTCTAGCACATGCGGCTAGGGTTTGGTCTCTCGGTTTACCACCCTTGTATGCCTCCACTGAGGCCTGGTTATCGCAGCATATGCGGACAATCTTTCCTCTGTCAGCTGAAGATGTTAGTGTTCTAGCTGCAGCTAGGCAGTTCAGGGCCTCGAGGTGGTTGATGTTTCTATTTGTTGTCTCCAGCCTCGAGAACTGGTATGAGAAGTACTCTGTGCCGTTAGTCGCACCCCCACCTGTGAGGCACGCGTCGGCCCATATTGTTGTTGTGACTACGGTCGATGGTATGATGGAGACTCCATTATAGGCTGGTGTAAAACGGTTGAACCATGCTAGGTCAGCTTTGATGGCGTTTGATATGAAGATTGAGCCTCCCTTAGCTTCCCTTAATGCTGTAAGGAGTCTCTGCATGAAGAGGGTGGCTGGTGCCACAGCTTTAGCCAGGTGAGCTATTTTACCTATTATGCTCTGCATATATTTAGTTGTCACGACCTTGCGACTGGCCGCCTGCGCCAAACAGTGTTTTATTTCGGCCAGTTTATTGGTCGGGATCGACATTGTGTTAGAGTTGGTATCCAGCACAATACCCAGCCACTGTACACACGTGGAGGGTTTCTGAGTCTTTTCTTCGGCAATTTTAAGACCCAGGGATGTTAGGAGGGACCTAGCTATGTCGAAGTTGCGAGTCATCGTGGTTGCGTCGGGGGTCAGCAGTATTATATCGTCTAAGTACATTAATGACACTACTCCCTGTGAGGCAAGGGCTCTCACAATAAATGACGCGACCATTTGCATGATATATGCTGACAGGCGTGCGCCGAACGGTAGAGCTCTGTCAACATATGTGTTGCCTTCGTGTGATATGGCTAGTAGTGGCCAGTCTAGTGGGCAGATATTGAAGTGTCTGTAGGCTCTTGAGAGGTCGAGGACCGCCATGATGACCTCCGACCTCCCTAGGCTGTTGATGAGCTGTGTAGCCATTGTGACCGTTGGTAGATTGTGGACGGCCGGCTGTCTATTATAGTAGTTTTTCGGAACCCATTTGTTTATCCCCCCGTCCGGGAAGGAGAGATCAACAATGATTCGGCGACTTGCTGGGTCCGACTTGGGACGTGTCATGAGGGGGCTATGGTGGCACCACGGGACGAATGGTATGCTGGTGAACGGGCCTGCCATAGCTCCGAGTGAACACTCCTTCTGAAGATAATCATTGATAGCCGATGGATATGCTATAGCAGAGGGGTGGTTTGCCTTGGAGGCTTGGGGTGGCGGAGGGCCGCCCATGTATTGTAGTGGGAAGCCATATAATATTCCGTTAAAGATTGTTGGATCATCTTCGTGTCCCGTAGCCACTTTTTCCCACTCTGAGATGACCATATTGGAGGGTAGAATGACTTTTGCTCCTCTCCAGTTGGGAAGGCCTTCCCCCCTCACTGCCTCGTAGATGGTGGCCATGGTTGGCGGTAGGGATAGTGAAGGGAATGGCCATTTGGAATAGTTATCAAAGTTATAGTTCGGCGGTGGGGTCTCTGGCGAGACTTGGCTGTTTATACTGGATAGTGAGTCAATTATCGATTTACCTTCAGCTGTGAGTAGATCGATTTCGAATGCTTGGATCTCGTTAGGTTGCTCCGACTGTTCGTGTTGTGTTGCTAGCTCGTTGGTGACTGAGTGAGCGACAATCGGTGAGACTGGGGCCCGAGTCGAGGTAATTCCTCCTGGAATCGACACTTTGGCATTGATCGGGGGAATCAACACTGGGTTTACACTAGAACAGTTGTTAATAGACACTGGGGTTGTTTTTGGTATCTCCTGGTGTTGTATCGGGGCTAGCTTAGCACTGTTGTTGTTGTACACGACTGCACTTTCCAGTTGGGCGGAAGTGGTGCGGCCATTTTGCTTGTTTACTTCCGGTAGTGTGGCAGCATGGCAGACACTTCCGGTTGTGTGTGTATTGGCACGTTGGTTTATGCGAGAAGCGATGCAGGTAGCAAAAAATACGTGCGCTCACGCCTGGAGGAGATGGAGAAGTGGCCGAGAGCCTGGAGGCGGAAGCGGAAGTCCCACCAGGGTGTTGTACTTCCGGGTTCAGGTCTCAATACTTTACTTTCGTTTAATGACGGGGAATTATTTAGTTTAAATAATTCCTCCCCCATGAATGTTGTAGAAATAATTATGATAAGACGGTAGCAGTTGTAGTAAAACTTTAAAAGTACTTAGTAAAGTCTGTGGTTGTGTTTCCCTTCTCGGATTGATAAACAGTCTAAAGCGGTTTATATCATATGATCTGCAACTAAATTGCCACATGAGAAACAGCTGCCATTGTTATGTGATGCTATCGATCTCTACATTTCTTTATATTATTATCTTATTTAACCAGGAAATCACAATTTGAGAGGCATTTATTTGCCATCTCCGTTTACGGGGTTGAGGCATAAACTCCCTGCTTTCCACTCCGATCCTGGGCTCTACATTTGTTGATGAAAGCAAAGAGATGCACCGCAAGAAAACACGGTGGAAGTATTTATTATAATGTTAGGCATTATTTTATTGTTCGCTGCTGTTTGTTTTGATCCTTAATTTCACCCCAGAGGTCTAGACAATGCCGGGAAAACAACCATCTTAAAAAAGTTCAATGGTGAAGACATCGACACAATATCCCCGACACTTGGCTTCAACATCAAAACATTAGAACATCGCGGGTATGTATCATATTTATCGGACTTAATTACTTTATTGTTATTATTGTCCATTTTCTATGGACATCTGACTGCCATCAGTTTTGCCATTTTTTTTTCAGGATACCCAACACAAAGTGCATTTGAACAGTATAACATTGGCTGTGATTAATATTTTCATAGAAATTTAGTTATTTCATTGGCGAAATAGCAAAATAATCATTTCACCCAATATCCTATAAAAGTATAGTTTTTGTATTGTTATCTAGCTAAACATTAGCTTATGTCAAAATTTCAGATATTTCCCAAGTTTTTCCCAAAAGCAAATTTCTTGACACAAACTCAATGAATAAAAAGTTCTAAATATGATTAATAAATAATGATTAACACAATTCCTTGTTTGCAGGTTTAAGTTAAATATGTGGGATGTAGGTGGCCAGAAGTCACTGCGATCCTACTGGAGGAACTACTTTGAGTCGACGGATGGTTTAATCTGGGTTGTAGACAGCGCCGACCGACGCCGGTTAGAGGATTGTAGGAAGGAACTGGATGTATTACTAGTGGAAGAGGTGAGATTTGTATAATTGAATTGAATAATCATTACCTTTTATGAAAGAGTTTTCTATAGAGGAAGCTTATACATTGATTGATAATGAGAATAATAAATCATAATTTGACTAAAAGGAGATGCCCTTTTTAAAAATTTATTTCATTTCGGAATAATATAACAATGAGACATTGCTATTCTCAATTGAACTTTAAATTTAACAGATTGTTGTGGAGACGTTAAAGAAAATAAGGAAATACAAAAGGTTACCATAATCATTAGTCCTAACATGGTAGATACTTTATGAAATATATAAAAAAAAAATAGAATATCTCTATTAAAAAAAGGTAGGTTAAATGAGAACATGATAATCAAATAAAACGTTTTTCACTCAATTCCTGGGGTGTAACAAACCAACAGAAGTTAAACTAGATAAAGGGAAATGATTAGAAGAATGACACGCTATTTGGTAAAAAGAGATAAGAACCAGCACCCGACAGGCTGTATCATAACAACTCACTTTAGAAAATCTATAAATCTTTGATAACCCTAAATTAATGAGTTATGAAAAAGATAACAACAAATTTAGAAATGTCATGTAGCCTTTTAATCCGTTGGAATTAAAAATCGTTTATTTCTCCAATGCAGAGGTTAGCAGGAGCGACATTATTAGTTTTCGCCAACAAACAGGATCTGCCTGGAGCGCTTTCAGCTGACGAAATAAAAGAAGTAAGTTTTACCTTCACATTTTAATAATATAATCCGGTGGTAAAAGATTGATACCTACTGGACCTTCAGACTTGAATCAATCAAAAGATTTTGACTAACATGTTCTCCTAAGACTCCAAAGCTATATACCCTAAGCGATATATTCTATAAGTATCGCTCGGGTAGATTCATTAATTCAAGTGTTGATTCAAGGCAGGACTCCTGCATCCATAGATACTATTCTTTGACATGATGCAGCGATTATTTAGTCAGTGTTGAATGGTGAGAGAACAAAAAAATGAGTCTTAAGTCGCAGAAATGGAAATACCATCATATCAATATTCAAAAAAGATAAGATCAACCGAATTCCCTTGATATTAAACCTTAACGAAATAAACAAAAATATATGAAACCTTTAGTTTACCAGTAATAAGTACTTCAATATTTTAGTTTTGAAAAAAGTAACCGATAATTCTGGATTTACAATAGTAAAGTAGTTAAATATAGTCCTTTAGGATGACGTTAGAAACGCATACATTTTGTGACCTTGGATTCATTTTTCTCTGACACCACATAATATGTCATACATGTTTTCCTACAAAAAGATGGAGCGATATCCACATAATGTATATTCATTAACACCCGGGGGAGGCAATATTTGACCTATGCTTGGTCATAGCTCACCACTCACTACTCATTGTTCTGCTGAACCCCTTTACTTACACGCCGCAATTTATTTCTCTATATGGGTCAAGTCATCAGAAAATGTACAATTCACCTTCACCAATCCTCTCAAATAACCCAAATTTAAGACAAATCAGGTTCAAAATACAGTTCAACATAACCAGGCAGATTTATTGAATGAATACAATACAGAATACACTCACGTACACAGAATACATTCAGATATACTCAGTATTTATCATTTTCCACTCTAATTTAGCAGAAGTTGAGAGATGTGTGGAACTGTAGATGGTGCATTTTCTGAAAATCTGACCCATAAGCATATAGCTGTAAATAGAGTCAATGTATGGGTTGCGGTTGAGGCTAATTTCTCCACATTTCCTTCAGGTGATGGAACTGGATAACATCACGACGCACCATTGGCTGATCCTGGGCTGCAGTGCTGTGACGGGGGAGAACTTACTGAAGGGAATAGACTGGATCATAGACGATATCGCCTCCCGTATATTCACCATGGATTAACTTGTACAGTGTACAGACATCATATATTACCATTCCTTTTTATTGTGTTTATACATATTTTATTTCATCGTGTATTCAGAATGTTATAATAAATTATATTGCCTACCGTCTTTTAATATGATCAAACGTGTTGTTGTATGGAGAGCTGCCAAACGTTTCTTCACAATATGATGTTCAAGAGGCAGTTAATATATTTATTCTTTGGGATCCCAGAGTCTCCGCGGGGTCTGGAAAACCCTTGAATTTGGAAAAATAATTTAAAGGCCTGGAAAGTGCATTTCTGTCGAAGGGCCGGGATAATCATTAGATGGGCCTTTGATTCTGTTGGAATCTTAGCAAATGGCCTTGAAATTATCGAAGATTCTCATTTTTTTTACTGCACACTTTCCCCTGACTGCCCCCCCCCCCCCACCACACCTTACGCTGGGTGACTCACAAAGAAAAGGTTGAAAAACGGCAGTTGATTTAAATCTGCATATAAAACTTGTTAAATACATCATTGACCTATGAACAACAATAACAGTCCCCTGGCCCATGGCCCCGTCATTCAGTTATGATAAACCGCTGAAATGGATGAATGAATTCTGTGTCCAAAAGCAAGGATGGCTGTATCTGCAGTAAGACCTGCCGCCAGGCCTACTCACTTGACGAAGATGGTCAACACAAACTTTTCTTTTATTTTTTTAATAAGTTTTATTGGGTCTAATTACAAACTCTTGCTATTTTCATAGAACCCATTCAAAAATTCAAGCAACTTACAGTAATTTGAGTAAGTTTTTAGACAATTTAAATTAAGTAATACATCAAGATTTGAATATAAATCAAGCGAAAACAAATATCAGTTTCAAGGTTGTTATTTCGAAACCTCACAAGTAAGCATGAATGGGGCACAAGGCAGAAGCTTCTGTGGGGGTAATCGATAACATGAATATATAATGTAAGTGGTAGAGCATCAGACAGTGACAACAAATGTCTAGAATTTCATTAACCAATCTGTGAAGAGAATAACATTTAAGATAGAATGTCTAGTTCATGCACAGTCTCTCTGTATTATTTAAGTGGCATTAATCTCTCAGTCCTGGATGTGAGGGGAGAGAAGAAGAGCTTGCGCCCCTTTTAGAAGAGAGATAAAAAAAAAAAAATTTTTTTGCGACTCCCTCGTCTTCTGAGATGGCTGGGAAGATGGCGACTGCCGTCTCGTCACTGAGACGCAGCCGTCTCCCAGGCGAAAGTTCTACGTCGTCCTGGCGACCGCCCTATGACGTCCCGTCCGGTCCGCGTGGCTTCCTAAGATTTATACCTATATTCCTACGGAATATACTCCATAAATCAAGCGAAAACAAATATCAGTTTCAAGGTTGTTATTTCGAAACCTCACAAGTAAGCATGAATGGGGCACAAGGCAGAAGCTTCTGTGGGGGTAATCGATAACATGAATATATAATGTAAGTGGTAGAGCATCAGACAGTGACAACAAATGTCTAGAATTTCATTAACCAATCTGTGAAGAGAATAACATTTAAGATAGAATGTCTAGTTCATGCACAGTCTCTCTGTATTATTTAAGTGGCATTAATCTCTCAGTCCTGGATGTGAGGGGAGAGAAGAAGAGCTTGCGCCCAGAACCCAGTTTTGTAGTATTATTGTGTAGTAGAGTGGAGACTATGGGAGCACGTCCAGCGCATGGGCCATTTTGGACTCGATGTGCTGGCGGTGAGGGAGGGGAGCAGACAGGTACTTGAGCACAGCAAGTGACTGCCAGTCACCCGCCATCCTGATATCCTGCAGGTTGACGCCCTGGAGGTGCATAAAAGTCGCGGCTCCACGGCGGAGGCTGTGAAGACCGACATCTTTTTTAACGCCCGCAGCTGATGCCCATTTCTTGAGAAGGCGAAGCGCTGCAGAGTAGAGAACAGGAGAGCCCCCTTTGGTCGATATGAGCGGGGCTGACGGGGAAGCAGGGTGCTGAGATACTAGGGAACGAAGTGCATGGACCAGGCAGAGAGCAGATGAGCAGCGTTTCACAGGCACGACGAAGGGTCTGGCACCGTGTTGATCAGTCTTAGAGGAGCCAATAGACACCAGAACCCAGTCGCCGTCGAAGGTGACGTCCCCCCTGGATAATAGATGGCTGCTGCCCTCTGAATGGAAGACATGGGACTTGCGTAGGAGGGTGCGATAACACAGTAACACGCCCACCCATACAGCAAACTCCAATTCCTTGTCCAAGTCCACATGTTGAAACATTCCTTTTAAGTCGTGTGGAAGCAGAGGGTCCTTGGGAGACTCTACAGTAGAAGTAGCACGTTTAATGCCTCGCATGAGCAGAGACAGTTGAAAGTCTTCGCGTAGGTCAGGACCTCCGTAAAATTTAGATAGGTGATTGAGGGCAGAGAGGTTGTTATTAATTGTCGAGTAGGCAAGGCGCTTCACTGTTGCCATATGAGCCAAATACCTGGACACTAGTAAAGGCCCCACTGGAAGAGGATCCTGTCCGATTGATGCACAGAACAGGGAAAACTGGTGCCATTGGCTAGACCTCACAGATTTGGTTGTAGCTGCCATGGCGTTCCACTGAAGCTTCCGAACCTCGGCGTCTAGGTTGCCTGCAGGGAAGATATTGCAGATGGTAAAAGACACACGTTTTTAGCAAAGCAGGCATGAAAGATATATTTGAGGATGTCGACTAGGTGAGGGCATAAGGCTCTGCCTTTAGATAGCATATGGACACAGGCACGGGTGTTACACACGACCAGGATGGCACTATCATTAAAATCCCTTGATGGCAGGGCCCGATGGAGTACGGAGGCAAAGGAGCATAGTTCACGTGAAGAAGGGCTAGCAAAGCAGCAAGGGGGCAGATTTATGGCACACGGGTTGACGTCCAGTTGGAAGCCGATGAACTCTGAATCAGACAAGGCATATGTGCCGCCGACAGTGACACTTCCAAGAGAGGCAGCATATGAGGACGAAGATATCCATGCTATGTAGTCCCAGTCAGTCGTTGAGGCAGAGAGCATGCATGACACCCCGTTGAAGTAGTTCATGTTCACGTACCACCAGTGAAGATCAGATATCATTGCAGAAGAAAGGCGCCTTTTTTCAGTAGATGACATGGATTTTAGAAGATCAAACACAGCATTAATGTATATACGCCC
Organism: Sthenelais limicola; assembly: GCA_942159475.1. NCBI lineage: Eukaryota > Metazoa > Annelida > Polychaeta > Phyllodocida > Sigalionidae > Sthenelais > Sthenelais limicola. Next base: position 125,706,469 of record OW804098.1, on the reverse strand, counting down.
ACCTGCAATGACCTTACCGCAATGTGACAAGATGCCCGCAAGGCGCTGGAGTTGGGTCTTTGTAGCCCTTTTGCGGCCAGAGAAGAATAGTAACTCGGATTGAAGCTTGACCATTTTGTCCTCGGGTAGGCTCAGTGTCATGGACGAGGAGTCGAGGTTTATGCCTAAAAATCTACACACCTGAGAAGGACCAGTGACCTTCTTCCACGCTATGTAGAAGCCTAAACGTCTGAGCACTGACAAGAGAAATGACTGAGTGTTCAGGGTCTCCTCCATTGTACTGCCCCAGTATATGAAGTCGTCCAAGTAGCTTCTGCAATTAAATCCACGCCGAAGTAGCATACGTGACACACAGTCTGTGACACGATGAAAAACAAAGGGGGCGGCGCTGGCCCCAAAACAGATAGCATTGTCAACTAAACACGTGGGGTGGCCGAGTACATTCCATTTGAGGCCGAAGTAGGTCCTTTGTGAAGGGTGGAGCAATAATGAACGATACGCACTCGACAGGTCCACCACTCCCATGAGGGCACCACGTGGAACTGCCAGTGATATGTCATCAATAGAGATCAAGCTGAATTTTGAAACGACCTCATTTGTGTAGTTGTTAACAGAGAGCCCGTCCGGGAGGCTGCAGTCCGTTATAGGTCTGATTCCTCCGTCAGGTTTTGACACAGCTCCGATAGCATGTATGCACACAGGTGGAGAGTCCACTATTGAAAGTTTGCCAGTTCTGATCTCCGATGTAATTAAAGAATCTAGTTTGGCAAAGGAAGCTGGCGAAAAGCAGGAGCTATAATTGTCTGCGGAGTAGCCTTGTATCACCGCGTCTTTGTTTAGTAAGCGAAACCCCGACATGACGCCGTCCAGGACGTAATGCGAGTCGGGGTCCCAGATGTCGTTGAAAAGAAGCATGTGCGCCCAATTTGAAGGGTTGAGCTGAGATCTTATCCCCTGTATGATATGGTCGGACCCCACTTCCCGGCATTGATGTACTAATGAGTTAAAATCGGGCTCAGAAATGACCGAAGACACTGAGGCACAGGGCATATTTTCACTCACCGGAAGCGATGGTCCGCCATCTTGGATGTTTACCACGCTACTCTGCGCCTCCGCCACCGGAGACGTCAGACCAACGAAAGGTGCTGCTGCGTGACTGGCAGACATCGGCCGTATGACTCGCCGAGAGGCACAAAGCGCAGACATGTTTCCTCTTACATGGCACAGAACACTTTTTCGTCGGGTGCTGATAGTTGTATATCCAGCAGATGTCAGATGGCCAATGTTCGAAGTCGAATAACGGGTCATATTTATCCTCACCCGCCATTCTGCGTGCCGGTCTGACCACAACCTTGCGAGCGTAGCGAGGAGCAGCTGACGCCGAAAGGTGTTTCAATGTGGTAAAAGCCTTCATATTTTCAGGGCTGAAGAAAGTACTCGCCAGTTGAAGCTCGACGTGAACCCAATCCCTTAACTTGCCTTCCAAGACAGCATCCGTAACCGATCTTTCATAGCGAATTAGAGCCAATTTCACGTAATCCTTGCTGATAGATTTACTAGCCACAAAGGTCATGTGTAAGCCGTAGCCCATCGGGTCAACATCGTTAGATATGAGGTAGTTAAGGACTGACATGCAGCCGAACATTAACTCACGTATAGTCATTTGTTCCGCTTTCTTCTCAGTGATCAGGTGGCTCTCTGGCCGCAGCTTCGCTAGGTCGGGTACGCGAGACAAGTCCAGTCCCCGCGTCAGGTTGGGCGGCGAGATGTCGAAGCCCATGGAGTTTCGCCCGCCTGGGCCTCTTGGAGAATTCATGGAGTTGTTCATCTCAGCCAGTTGTGCCTCAAGGGAACAAGTCTTAGACTCAATCTGTAGACGTTCCATTTTAACTCTCTGGGCAGTGACCATGGACTCTAGCCAGACTTGATACTCGGCGGAGCCTCGGGCCGCGGTAGTCTGCTCGATCTCCAAGTCTTTCGCCATGTCCTGCAACGAAAATCCTGTAGCCCCATCTTCCTTTGGTGTACAAGGAGGCTCCTTGTGCTTTTTGAAACACACCGGACAATTTATGGTAGACATCTCGGATGCGGAGGAAGAATCTTTCCCGATTTAAAATTTTTTTGCGACTCCCTCGTCTTCTGAGATGGCTGGGAAGATGGCGACTCCCTCGTCTTCTGAGATGGCTGGGAAGATGGCGACTGCCGTCTCGTCACTGAGACGCAGCCGTCTCCCAGGCGAAAGTTCTACGTCGTCCTGGCGACCGCCCTATGACGTCCCGTCCGGTCCGCGTGGCTTCCTAAGATTTATACCTAATACTCCATATTTGATATCATCTTTCGAACCAGCTGACGTTCAGGTATATTACTACACACGATACACTAGTTTTTTTTTAGATTTTTTCCCTCTTTTTAGACAATACGATTGATTGATTGATTGAATCTAGGCCCAAAGTTGAGGGAGTCCCTTCAAATGGAGGAAAGCCTCTCGCCTCAATCCGCTAAGTGCCAATATAATTCCATTAAGACTGCAAAATGTCATTATATTCCCATTAGAACGCCTAGTCCTGGGCCAGGAAACCGATTAGCGAAGTAGGGGTCTAATCACTAACATACCATTCTTATCTGATCTGAGGGTTTGGACCTAGACTGGATTGATTGTTTTTGTGATAAGAGGGATGTCAGGCTTTACAGTTTAGGTCACCGCCTCTTAGATCAGATAAGGATGGTATGTCAGTGATTGGCTTTCCTGGGCATGAGTAGGCGTCCTAATGGGATTATAATGACATTTTGCGGCTTAGAGCGACTTTCCCTCAGTTTGGAGGAACTTTCTGTAAACCGTTACTGTTACTGTAAATTGGTACCCTTGTTTTTGTAAGACGTTTTACCAGGCTGGACCTAGCTCATCAGTTTTTCTGTTCACAATAAAAGACAAATAGTTTAATAAACAATAATTTTCGATGGCAGGTTAAGTCAAATAAAACCTTTTAAAAAACAAACAATAATCTGTGGGTGACATGTCTAATGTACTGGCTTCAAGTACAGACGCTCCCTAGTGGTGTTGAACAAGGTTTTACTTCAAAAGGCAAAATAAACCTCCTTCCTAAGAAATGGCAAAAGTGTATATGAATATGGTATTAGGGATTTGTATTGAACCTTGTTTGACCTGTTTTATCCTTAGTGAGAGGGGGGAGGGGGGGGGGGGGGGGAGGAGATGGGGAAGTCGCAGCCACATGGCTCTGTTCTAACTCGCAGTGTCACACGCGCTGTTTCCAGGTGTCTATATAATTTACTTTCTATTTTAAATTGGTCATGACAAATGGGCTGAAGGCGGAGTTAGTCATCAGGCTTGGATTCGGCATATTTCCATCTAATAATCAACAAGACGTTGGGTGGGACTCGTGCAAGGGTTACCGTTCTGGAGCATAGCCTGACTAGCAATCTTTCACACTACAATTTCTGGGGGTAAAATACTAGGAAATCATATTTTTGGTAAGCTGCACATTTGTTTCTTCAGGCAATACTAGAGAATAAAACTACGTCGCAAGGAGCTCTGATGTTAGGAAAGGTGCTAAGTATTACATGCGAATGATTCGTTCAGATTGGCTCAACCTTTGAGAAAGTGAAATGTCTTATGGACGCGCTGTTATAAAATTTTATAAACTTCCAAGTGTAGAAATGATTACAAAATGAAAATTAATGGCTCCGGGAAATTTATTTCGTTAAACATTAGGATCATTTATTAAATGTCAGTTGTTTGATCTGCATGTAGTATTACAGTATAATGTATGGCTATGGCGATAGTCTACTTCTTTTATTTCGGATCTTTCTCGCGTTTCGGCAGAGGAATGAAATGTTTAATCGGAATAAAAATGCAATATATGCAAATTAAATTTGAGAAAAAATTAATGCATCTATTAATACAATTTTTTGCCGTACCTCAAAGAACGGTACACTCTAATGACTATTTGAGATCTACTCGGGAGCGGTTGGCCGTAGGGTTACCATTGGGTCGCTTTGATGTTAACTCTAAGTAGGTCTTAAACAGAGTGTAACTGGAACGAGTTGATTAGAAGTGTTAGCGCACTTTACTTGCCACACACGTCACAATTGAAGATAACAACGATGGTTTTGTTAGATAGGTGTATTTTATTGTCAGCTGGTATTATAAATAGGAATCCATTCATTGGCTTTCATTTACATAGGCTAAATATTTAGAAGTACTACAAGTTTAAACACTTATCTTTAACTTTTATCTTTAAATATTCAAATAAGCAACAACTAAAGTCTGATGTACAATTTACATATTTATTTCAACATATTGTTTATAATTTTACTAAAGAATGCAGGCTTATTATATGACAACTTAAGACATAAATGTCATGAATTGGAGAGAAATCTAGGTATTTATTTGTATGATACAGAGCCAAGTACACTATGGGCAAATGCTATGAAAATGTTCTGTGGTCTACTGAATGTCCTGTTTAAGCCTTGTGATATGCTCTTGCCTATATTGTTCTACTCTCTGTTCATTTTCATAGTAAATGCCCACATGTAATTTCCAATAATTAGGTTAAAGAGAAATTCTGGGATACGAAGCAGGCTAAACCCACACCAAAGTTGTTCCAGTAGAAAGAATGTACACCTTACTAAATCACCCTCAATGAAATACGTGCACGGTTTATTATTATACACCCAGAATTGTATCTTTCGAAGAAGCCACCCAGACAATTATTTGCAAATTAAAACCCAATGCAGCTTCATCTGTTACTAGATCGTCTTTATTACCATCATTCGTTTCTTCTTTTTTGGAGGAAAAAAAGTATACTCCGAGAAATTAGGCTAATTAGGGGGTTCTATTTTACATATAGTTCTTCCCATCCATACTTGTATTATACAAAATCAGTTTCCCTTTGTTGCGTACGTTGACCATCCATGATAGCGCCAAGGTAGCACAGCGCTGATCATGAGTAGTAGTAGTAGACACAACGACCCTTCATTCATAATAAATTCTACATCATCCCAAACAAGCAACACACCCACTTGGATTCACATCAACTGGAAAAAAAGAAGTTATTAAGTCGATCTTTTGTTTTCTTAAAAGAAAATCTTAGCTTCATTGATTCTGACTGTTGTGTCGTGATTCCTCAATACTAATTGACATATAGACCTGCGCTTATTCCCATGGAACAACTGTAGTTCATTTTCCTTCAAAATGGAATATTTCCTGACCCAAGATATAACGGCAATAGACAAAAATAACAATACTAATAATCGCTCATCTAAAATCCAACTGGCTCTTCTTCTTTCTTATTCATCATCTTTTCTCAAATTACGTTTGAAGTGTACGGTCTGTTTCTTGGAAAGAAAAAGGGAAAAAATGTTGAATGAATTCATCCGCAATGTTATTTATTTCTCACTGCCTTTTCACCATTAATTTTTAGTTACATGAAAATATCCACTGGGGACCAGGAGGGTGTGGAATGGTCAGATTCTCCTCGCACACAGTAGCAACCCTTCACTAGACACCACATATACCATATATGCCATACCAGCGGCAACACTTCTCATCATCAACCACCATCAGTAGTACAATTAACACAAGTTTTCTTTTTCTTTTTTTGTTTAAATAAGACGGCTACTTCAACCAATAACATCCATAGCCAAGGACTACAGAGGACTGGACACAAAATAATAATAGTAATAATAAATCCCAAAAGAAGGAAAAAACTAAAAATGTGCTCTAGCTATTCAAAAGCTTCCAATGCACTTTAGGAGGTAAGACATCACAACTGTTATCAGGTCAACACAAAAAGCGAATATACCACATATGCATTTGTTTATAATAATAATATATATTCATATATATATAGTTCTTCCTAGGGTATCAGAGTGTCCTCAGGCCGTGTCCAAGAGGCAACGGTCTTGGTGCACACTCGACGAAGCAGTGGATATTCTCATGTCCAGTTAAGTTAACATTCTTCCCTCAAGGCCGAGTCCACAGAACCTCTAGACAGACATAAGGGTGGCAAGTGGCAGAAACACATGTCTCTGCCACTACCCTCGCCTGCCACTGGTCCCCTCGGCAAATAATACAAAGTTTGTTTTTCTTATACTTTCTCTTTCTCTCTCGCTTTTACTCGCTTTCTCCTTGGAGCCAGGGTGTCTCTGAAGTAATTGTTGATGTTGTTGCTGTTCTTATTGTTGTTGTTGTTGCTATTAAATGTTGTTGCTGATGTTGTTGCCAACGCCTCAAGATTAGCAGGCCTGCTTTTTCTCTCTATCTCTCAGGGGACCGCACAAACTAAATGGCTCATCACAGACCGATATCCCCCCTCAAAGTAGTGGAAGGCCGGATGGCCTCATGTTATATCATATCATATATCATTATTTCTTATTTATACATATGGATTTGGCTGGTCAAAGAGGTTGTCGTCAATGTACAAGAGATTTGGAATTTTAGTACGATTGTTGCCAGTCATCGTCCGCAATTTGACATTCCTTAACAGCAGCCTCCTCCCCCTTGCTTCACAGGCGTACTGGCATTAATTTTTACATTGGGCTTGTTGTCTGCGGGGGAGGGGGCGGGGCCCATTCTGTTTTTAATTTCTGCCGCCATCGTCATAAAAGCTTGTTCTACATTGGTTGCGTTCTTCGCACTCGTTTCGAGGAAGGGGATGCCAAGTTGATCCGCGTATTCCTGTAAGGGAATCAATTACAAGCTGTTAGAACCATGTGATCTTTTTTGACATAGATAGATAGATAGATAGATAGATAGATAGATAGATAGATAGATAGATAGATGTAGGCGATAGTGTTACAAGTGGTGCAATAGATAAAACCTTTTGTTTTAACAAATACAGTTTGAACAATTTTCAAAAATAATCTTATGAGGTATCAAAAAGATCACAACATTATAAAACCAAGAAGGAAGAGTATATATTGCTCATAAGACTAAGAATTGTTGATGATAATGTCACCAAATTTACATATGAACAAAAATAGTATTAGTCTACACGCTTCCTAGTGAAGTGGGACCAGTGTCAGGTCAGACCTCCTGGTCAGACTTGACTCGGTTCCGAGCTGATCATGATCTGAGCCGACCATGGTCCGAGCCTGTTTTCGGTCGAGTTGACCAATCCCCGTCTATACTAATTTCTAATGTAGACAAATTATTGTGAAGTTAAGAACTTCAGACTGAAAAATATACTGACATGGGTTTTCTAAACCTCTTCATTCTTAAGCCATGACGCATTCAAAAACATACAAGCGAGGACAATTCCTCCTCCCCAGAAGCGTGACTGAATTGATTTGAAATAATCTCCTTTTTTGGGGGTTTAGTTTAGCTATTATTATTTTTAAAGGAACTTTTGGTGTACACACCCTTGGTAATGCAAAAAATGCATGGTGCCAACAGGCAGCATATTCTGCGACCGTGGGAGGGATTTTCTTTGGGCCTACTATTGACCACAACTGGAGGTTTATACTTCAGCTGTGGCTTCGAAAAGGCCAAAATTTGAAATAATCTTTATTATTTTTGCCAGTTGTTCATACAAATGTGTTGGGAAACATCTGACCTGAGTCAGGTGTTATCTGGTCAGGGGTTACAGACATGGCGAAACCTGCCGGACCGCGCTCCTTGACCAGTGAAAGACATGATGGAACGGTGAAACTGAAGTTCCACTGGTCCAACTATCCAGTGTAAAAGGTCTATGAAACGTTGGAGAAACATTTGGAGGACCGGTGAAAGTTCTAAAGTATTCGCCATGTCAGGTGTTATCTCACAGAAGTAGGCTATGCAACTATTAGCTATCTGGAGTTGACCTGGGGGGAAAACCTCAGTGTTATAAGCTCAACCTACCTTAGCTGTCGTGTAGTCAACAACTTTCTTCGTTGTAAGGTCGCACTTGTTACCGACGAGCAGTTTGTTCACGTTTTCACTAGCGTACCGGTCGATCTCCTGTAGCCACTGTTTTACATTATTGAAGGACTCCTGAAGATAAACATATGTATGAGTCAATCAATAAATCAATTAAATTTTCAAATTATATCTTTAGTCAATAAATTATTTATTGTTTTACGATGCTAGCACTAGGTAGTCATTGCAAGGGCGAGGAAGGCAGGTGATAGCTAAGGTTTCTATATTTTCAATATGGACGCGAATCGGGCTATTACACATTTGAAATTAATGTTTTTGCAGATTTATTTTGCTTTATATAATGACGATAAGTAAAATTGTTTTATCAGAACGCGCCACGCCAGGTGGAGTTTTTAAGGCTCTAATATATGAAGGTAGCCATTTATTTTTGTAATGACTCCAACAACCCCAAAATAATGATAATTTGGATTTTGTAATTAGTATTATCTTTGCAAGCTTTTGTCACTATTATGTCATTGCAATCGCTCTCTATCATTATTATTTAATATCTTATAAAATACCTCAGTTTCTGATTCATATCCCCAATGGAATACTTTTCAAATCAAATCAAAACTATTTGTTGGACTGGTGTTCGACCCCAGAGCCCTTAAACCTCTGCACCCAAAGCCTAAATTACTGGACTGCAGCAACTCCACTGCACTTCAGTCAACCATTCACAACACTGGAGTCACAATAAAACTGTGGACGAAGATATCAATTTAATGCTTAATTTCCAGATTGAAAAGGTTTTATTTTGCGCCAAATTTGGTGCAGCTCTGGAAGCTTTACATTCAACTTGGCATTTTAAATTACCGTCCATTAAAATGTTTGTGTTTCCATCATTAAGCAGGTGACTGCGGAGACGTTAACACAATTAGTGATCATTACATAGCAAACTAGACATGTAGATTGGTAACCAAGAACCGGCCATGTGTTACTAGGGCTTCACATTATATATATTGGAGCTGAAAACACATCAGCGAGGAATTACTTTTTTTTTTATAAATAATTTTATTTTGACGGGGTAAAACAGGTTCTCTTTGCGAGGATATGTCAAGAGATATTGTGAAATCTGTACAATGAATTCATTTATTGATTAACGTGTTCATAGGATGAATTCATTTTTTGATATTTTGACTTTTTGACTGCTTTTCCACTTCATTTTTCCTCCCTCTCAACAACTGATACTTAAATTATTTTATAAGTCGTATCGACAAGAAAAGGTTTAAACATTTACATTCTCTGTTCCATGGGTCTACTTACCTGATCTGTGACGTCATAAACAACGATGATTCCATGTGCACCCCTATAATAACTGGATGTGATGGTTCGGAAACGTTCTTGACCGGCTGTGTCCCACTGAAGTACAAATAACAGGTTGAATGATATACGAGTATAAGAACATATTGTATTCTTTCAGTCTACCAGGGCATATTATATAACTTGGGATTCCGCCAACTTACTTATTCTTGTAGGTTGCTAAATTGAATAAACCGACATATGGGAGTACAATGGGGATGTCGGTTTGTCTTGGCTACTAAACTAGTATGAATAAAGAAGAATCGTGGGGCAACTAATGGTCAAATCTTGACGTGCTGATAGAGAGGAAATTACACAAGTGACCAGTTTTGAAATAGAAACATCAAAACCAGTTGTTAGTTAATAGAAATGAAACCACTGTACAGTAGCCATGTAAGGAATAAGTCTTTGGCTTGAGTTTTTATGCGTCCGAGGAAGTACGCCATGATTAGGCTGCGATTCTCACAAGCAAAGCAAACAAACAAACATCCTCCAAGATAGAGGAGCCAGCGGTGAACTGGAGCCAAACTATTCTCACTTATTTACATACTGAGGACTTTGGTCTGAGGTCACTACAAGTGAACACAACGAGACAACGGTCCATCAAGTGCACCCACACTGGCCCACAGTGTACAGGTGAAAACCAAAGTATCTAATTATGGTGTCCCACAAGTTTATACTTACGATCTGGAGTTTTATGGTCTTGCCATCTAACTCTATTGTTCGAATTTTCTGAAAAGAACAAAGGGATAAATTAGTTATGGAAGTCCGAACAGTTCATGCAATAATCGGTTTCCATGACAACGAGTTAGATGAAGGTTGATGAAACTGCCCACAGCAGTTTGAAAGCTTATACAACATCAAGTGGAGCTATGAAAATCATGCGATGTTATATTTTAACAGATTTTAGGGGATTTTTTTGGTTCAAATATTTTTATTCGGGTAATTAAGTTACACGCGCACATAAATGAATGTGGTTTATGTAGTGTCCTGATCTCAACGGTATCTATGTCATTTAATGGAGATTACATGTTTTACTTGCTCACAATTTACAGGTTCGCTCCTGATAAATAAACATCTTAATACTTACAAAATCAACACCAATAGTGCTGATGTAACTCTCTGTATATGTGTCGTCCTGAAAAAAGAAAAAGAAAAGTTAACACAAAGCTACTCCAACAATCATGACAGTGTTTATCTCTGACATTTAGACGCGACTGTCACTGTCCACAAGCTATATTCATCTCGCTACTGCTTAATACTTGATCGATGCTAACTCAATCGTGTCTATTTATAGTTCAATGGTGCCCATTTCTGTAGCTATTGATTTATTGACATATACAAATAGGCAAGAGAGGAGGCGGCACTGTTGAGTCTAGTTCCAGTGGAGCCTAGAGGAGGTTTTCACTTTCTGCCTTCATAAAACATATATAATATACTTACGGCAAACCGGAGTAGTAAACAGGACTTTCCAACACCTGAATCACCGATCAGCAACAGTTTGAACAAGTAATCACTGAAATAAGAAAGAAGCACATATAATAAGTTTGTCTAGAATAAAATAATGTTGTTTTTTTAAATTCAGTTTAAGGCCAATACAATATTTAAAATGGTTAACTTCTAAAACAGGTACACTCTAGGAGGTTGTCTTTGGGGATGTATGGTTGCTGTTGTTTGTAAGAAATGTCAACACAAATCAATTAAGGTGAGGAAGGAGGGTTTAGGCTGTGTAGCGACTGTCAGGGTCATATTCCTGGGGGCGGGGCGTCACAATTAAGGTGATGAAAAGAGTTGTATCAATGTTTCTTCCAATCCTTGTTTCTACTCGCCTGTCCGTCATGTTCGGAGACATGCCATGACATTTCAGTAGACAATCATACATCACACAGGATGACAGAAACAATCGTACTTACACATCACCATAAAGGTCTTGAAAAGTATAGGATTTTTTATCCCAAAAACTGATAGCTTCACTCTGAGTCTCTTTGGTCTCGGTTTTGGCGACTGCAGCCTTAAGCCTATGCAGTTTTGTCAAAGCTTGTTCTTTAGTTATAAACTCCATTGAGATTGTGTAGTTGTATTATGCTTTACTAGGCTGCGTTTAGCTCTGAAGTTCAGCTCCTATGCTATAGCTTGTATCCACTAACTCCTGGGGTAGTATACTACAATATATTGCTGTATTATGCTTTTACCAGGCTGTTTAGTTCAGCTCCTATAGCTCGTCTTCCACTAACTCCTGGGGTAGTATACTACAATATATTGCTGTATTATGCTTTTAGCAGGCTGTGTTTAGCTCGTTAGTTCAACTCCTATAGCTGTATGTTCTATTGCTAAGATCTCAGGTCCACTGACAGAGACAAGGCCTGTCTACCTGTCTTATAGTAAGGAAGGTTCCCCGTCATGATCGATGATGTGGAGTTTCTGTGCAGAAGATTGCCAATATGGCATAAGCGACAGAAATATGCCAGTATGACTCATCAGGTAATTGGCACGGTGCCAAATAGAGCGTGCATGTAAACAAACACACACAGGCTGAGGGTCGACCTTAGTCAGAGCAGACTTTTATATTAATATCAGCCAAAACACACCTCAACAACTTGCACTAATTGTGGCCAGACCAGCAGTGAGTGATGCTGCACATGTAATAACGTGCATGGATTCACTCATATCTTGTCCTGCCAATATCTACTGTGGTGCAATGTCATGTGCTTCTAGGAGGGGCAGGGAGAGTGGACCAGAAATGTTTCCTGGTTGATATCGTTCTATAACTAGCTTCTAGGAGGGGCAGGGACAGTGTTCCTCCAAGACTTGGACCAGAAATGTTTCCTGGTTGATATCGTTCTATAACTAGCTTCTAGGAGGGGCAGGGACAGTGTTCCTCCAAGACTTGGACCAGAAATGTTTCCTGGTTGATATCATTCTACAACTAGTTTCTAGGAGGGGCAGGGAAAGTGTTCCTCCAAGACTTGGACCAGAACTGTTTCCTGGTTGATATCGTTCTACAACAACTGTCAGTCCACCCAATCAATAGCTGCAAAATGGCGACCAGTGAAAGACGGAAAGTCGTTGCATTCCCTCAAACATGAACCATCAAATACTGCACAACTTATACATGATTCTACCAGAGACTGGCAAGTCTGGATGTCTCAGTGTGATGATTAATGAAGGGTTCTTTTGCTAGAAGGCTTTCACATATCATTATTGACGTAGGTTGAGAGTGATACTGGGATGGTTTTTACGACATCATACAACGTCTAATGGCTATGAGGAAAACAACTGCAGTTTGGTGCGCAATATGTTAAATATTTTAGATGAATTTCATACATTTTTCTAACCATTGGGTCGAACCTTTTACATCAGGTTGGCAAAGAGAACACATGTAACGATGTGGGTTGGGCAAGTGATCTGGCCTCCATCTGTGAGCACTAAATTATGTCAGATGAAATGTATGCGGTGAGGTGGATTGTTTTCCTATTTGAAATGTCACGCTTCCCTAAACTGGAGCAACATTTTCAACAACAGTGTTGAAAATATTACTCTAGTTTTCGTAACTTAGGGAAGCGTGACATTTCACTGTGTTATTTAACACATAGGGATGTCCCACTTGTCAGTCATGGGGGATGGAGTCTGGAGGCTCTATTATTGTTTATTTAGTTAGTTAGAATGCTCTAATATTTAGTTAGTAATGAAATGCATGAGGATGAGATGAATGAATTACATGTAGCGTTTGCTGCAGTGTACATGGGTTAGATTTTCAAAAAATGTACAATTGGCAGCTGTACACATTTAGTAAATTCGGTTAAATCAGGCTGCCATTTGGCCAATACTAGGTAAATTCTAGCATATTCGGCATTACATCGATTCTAGCTATCTGTTTGGTTAGGTTGTACTGTTTTTTGAACTTCATTTTCGTCTGAAATTTGGGTTATTTGAGAAGATTGGCGAAGTTGAATTGTACATTTTCTGAAAATCTGACCAATATATAGCTCAGCCTGGGCTGTCAAAGTAAGACTGTAATTGACAGTAGAGCAGCAGGTAACATTGACTCTTGTACTTGACTGACAGTCGGTCGGTGGTGACATTGTGAGGACTTCATCCAATGCCTTATTATTACATCCTGCTTTACATCAAACGTTGTGGTGAACATAGCAAGGCAACCAGAGTGAATCGCTTCTTGTTACGTCACAAGAGCTTTGCCACAAAAATAGAGAAAAAGGTAATTGTTGACAGGAGTCACGGGTACCATCTGTCACACTACAAGCCTGCCAGTCTATTTGGGGGCGTTTCCTCAGGTCGCCATACAAACAGTCTGTAAAAGGGTTGACTAAAACTTAAGCCAACCTAGGTTGCTGTTTGTGTGTGTGTTTTTCCCTTGATAAAGGGCGTATGTTACCCGAAAACGTCGGAACCCCAATAAACAAAACCAATTAATGCCCTACGTCCTGTCATTTCCTTGGTCTGGATTGGATTCATTCTCTTTGAGTTGTTGTCTATAATTAGTATGTTTATAAACTCATCATCAAGACATGACAAAAGTATTGAAATAAGATATGTAGAGGATACACTGTGTATAAAGATACGGGAGCTTATATTCACTGGGGGGGGGGGGGGGGGGGGGGGAATAACAATGGGCTTCCACCCACTGCTATGTCGTCTAGGTAATGGTTCTCCACTCTGAATTAATGCTAGGTGCTTAATGAGATGAGAAACGGCCACAGAAACTGGGCAAAACATATCCAGGTATCTGTCTCAGTACTGGCCGTATATGGTTAGCCACACACCCCGCCCCCCACAGGGCAGTGCACTTACCATGGAAGGGCAGTCTAATAGTAGTGAATGGTCAACTGGTGTTTCAGAAACTGGTCGGAGAAGCCGGCCTTTGTCCAGCTTAAACTGGTGAATAGGGGACATGATCAGGCGGTTGAATAGGTGCATACAGAGAATAGGGGCACGTATCAACCACTGCAAAAGCTGGGGAGGATATGTAACAGGGGTGGACAGCCGGGGGGGGGGGGGGGGGGGGGGGGAGGGGGAGGATATATAAGGGGGTGGACAGCCTGGGGGGGGGGGGGGGGGGGGGTGAGGATATGTAACGGGGGTGGACAGCCGGGGGTCAGTTAGAGCATGTTAACAAAGAACAACAGATATTAATTTATGTATCAAGTTATCTGAATTCCAGATCTAAGGGGAGTTAACAATACCAGTGAATATAGACTACATGATAGTTTAATTAAAAATGGAACTTGGCAAAGAATTGTGAATGTAGACTACATTAGTTTTGGTTAAAAATTTGCCATGTTTACAAGACAACTAATAATAAGTATGACACACACTAGTGAGTAGGGGCGGGGTTACTACACAAATTGTCTTCAACATGGGCTGCAGATGAAGCCAGGGCAATCATATGCAATTATCCACCGTCGTTTATTATAGGTAAATTATCAAATCATTGGATTCCCGTCAATAACCAGTAAGATGTGTATCTTGAAGAAAAGAATTGCATTTCAATAAATAAAAAAACAAGTACCCATCTCTTTGTCTATGACAAGTAAATGTGTTGCAATTTCTAAATCTGATGTGTTAAAACACATCTGGTGATGTGTTTTCTTAAATATGTGGGGAGTGAAATATTCTATAAAGAGAATTCCAACATGCTCATTAAGTAAGAATTGTCAGAAGTCTTTCAAATGAGTATTGAACAAGGTTCAGCCTAGAACTTACTAGAAGATTAAAATGAACTGGGGTATCTCAGATCAAATCTCAAGTACTGAAGTAGGGTAAAATAGGAAATGCATGGATTTACAAGTAACTAATCAAAGCCCATTCAGTAAATGATAATTATGAGCAGTATAATAAGTGTTAGTCCAAGTTCCCATCCTTAAGCTAAGATAAGGAATGACACATGTACGTAATATACAATTTATACTCCTATCTATAATCTTACTCCCCTTCCAAAGGACAAAACTATAACTTCACGGTCTAGAGTATCTACCTATAACCTTTAACCCATATTAGGATATAGTACAATGTATCAGAACAATCACTCAATGAGATAACACTACTCTAGTCACAAGGACATTCAATGTAGAATGTACTCACAATGCAAAGTATCCGCATTATTATCATAGACATAGCCTGGTTTAATTTATGCTCTATTCTCTGTTAATGTTAAGTATTGGACACAATAATTTCAGACACAATATTGGACGGTTAATTTCAATTCTTCTGTCGACCAGCCACATTTTATTTTCAATTCAATTCAAACTCTGGGATCGATTACAAATGAATGGACTGCATTCAGAGAATTGCCAACAATTTGGTAACGTCTGACAGCTTTTCATTGATTATTCTTCTGTGTAGTCCCGACAAGAATAGCAGCTGTATCGATTTATAATCGCAGCGATGTAGATTTATTACAGTTCTCTGCAAATGTTATGAACAGATGCATTTCGAATCAACACAATACCATCATCACAAAGGCTTTCTGTCTCAACTTCAAGTCAGATCCTGTCAAGAGCTTTAACGCCCAGTGACGCCTATCCCAATCTATGATATTTCATGTACGCAGTTCTTCAAAATAGAAAGTGAAGAGATATTTTGACGGACACAAACCCATCCGTTCCTCCGACGGAGAAAATCAATATTTACTGTCACTGGTCAGTCATCTTTCACAGAAAGAATAGTAGACGGAATAAAAGGTTTGAGAGAATTAGGGGGAGTGTGTGATTTAAGAGCGAAATACTTCCTCGATGATTTAGTGTCACAAGACCACTTGCTTTGTCATGACCCGACTCTGACTAACACAAACTGAATGCGAGTAACGTAGAGAGAGAGAACTGACAAGATCCAACTGATCCAACACATCACACCATCCCTCCACCAAATGCAGGGTGTTTAATGGGGCAAATTATTGCATAATCAATATGCAGGCTCATTGCTCTTAAGTAGAAAGTGTAGGCTCGCTAATGTTGAGTTCAGATCCTCGCTTTAAATGATCAGAGTTGATATATGGCCGGAGTAAACACAACTTTCATAAGTGTAGTAGGCAAAAGGTTCCGTCTGGCCAGTCAAAAAGGGGTGTCGACGTGTTATGTCGACGATAGAAACAAGTACAACACCATTGACGTTGTGAGTCAATTTGGGAAGAATAAGAGAGAAAATGTATACTTACTACTCTGGATTCATTGTGGACATCTCAGTCAGTGCCTATTAAGTATGAAGTTTCCCTTTGCCTAGCCGAAAATATGAGAAAAACTGGTAGGGATTAGGGTATAAATGGTGTCTATGTCCACCAGATTCAGTCCAATATGGCTTCCGCCTGTAAAACCAATTGTTCCTAGAGGGGGGGTCGGGCAATTGATCTTGTGGTGACGTCATTCTCCCAACGTGGCATCACGAGACAAGCAGTCAAAGTTTTGATTCGTTTTAAATGCATATTTTTACGTTTAACTGTTTCTAATATTTATCTTGAGTTTAGAAAAGGTGAGCAAACCCATTTTAAACGTTTTTATTTGCTTTTGAGAGATTTTCTCCCAAGTGGCCTGATTTCGAGAATGCACGCCATGGAGTTTACCACAGTTTTTGTCTTTTACTCGTTCTTCCGGGACTTGTCAGAGGAAAAGTGAATGATTTTTTCTACATTTCCCCAATAAATTGTTAAGCTAAGAGTATATACTACCATTCCAGAAGTTATGATCGATTTGTATTTAAATATACAGAAATAAATTTAGTTAAAGCGGATTTTTCTGTAAACAAATAAAATTGCTGCTAGATGGCGCGGCAGTAAATGGGAAAGTCATGTTGAGGCCCACGAAGGCCACACCCGGGCTGGCCTAGCAACCATGTCGGCAATGTAAACACACCCGGTCCTCCAGCCCGTCTACCACAACATCAAACATGGCGAGCAACGCTGATGACGAGAAGCCCACGAGCAAAAAGCTCTTTGTTAATTGTGTCGATTCTTACCAAGGGAAGAATATTGCCAAGGTAGGTCCATATTGATCAAATGAGGGACTTTTTCTTTAAAATCAAGTTTGACGTACACAACTTCTGGTGTTAACAGTTATTCATGGAAACATTGTAATTGTTCAGTTGCTGTGATTTGTTGTGTTCTTGTGACAATCAATATCATTCCTATGGTTGTGTGGTTTGTTGGGAAAGATTGCCGTTCATAGAGATGGATTGATAAAACGATTACCAGGAGGCCCATTCTCAAGATTTGCAACATCATTTTACATTTATAAACAAATGATAGGCTAATGTATTCATTTCAAAACATCTTAATAGTTATAATCTTAAGTCACCTAGAAAATTATCGATTCAATTTTTAGCCGGGATGTTGTATACGTTCGTGAGAGAGAAACATAAAGGGAATCCACCGGGAAAATATTACAATATCTAGGGTAGCTTAGGGTTTATTCCAACGCAGTTTTACATTATAAAACATGGATAATTAATAACATTTTTTTACATCTATTACAGTACCTTGCCCAATGTGTTGTTGGGGCATCTTTAGATGAGATTGAGGAGGAGGAAGAGGACAACGAATCAGTTGATAGTGGAGCTCCCCCAGCACATAAAGACGGATGTTATGAAGTTATTGGAACACTTAAAGATAAAACTAATCCCAAGCCAGATTTTGTAAAAGAAATCATCGACGTAAGTTGTTTTTCACTGTTCATCTACAATGACTTTATTTCATCGATTCCAATCCTACCTCTGAATAATAAATCGTGATAAAAGAAATCTTTGTTTCATTGTGCAATGTTGCAATGTTTTTCATTGTTTATAATTTTATAGTCAAAATAAGATGATTATAGTCAAGTTCTGATTAATATAATTCCACATTTTTTTTCAACAGTATGAAACAAAAGAACAACTCTATGAACATTTGGTCGAGTGTGATGTCATTATTTATGATGTCACAGAAGAACCAGACCAGATCGATGAAGCAGTGTGGGCAATTTCAGGTAAGAAATTACTTGGTGAATTTACATATACCGGTATATTTGTGGGTTGAAATAAAATACTAGTCTATATATCGATATATTTACTTAATTTATTTGAGTTGAGACACCTGTTCTGTATCGATAAAAAGTTAAAGTTTGTATTAACGTTCTTGATACATGCAGTTTGTATTGTTCTCCTGGTATTTTTCCATTTTAATATAAACTTGACAATGACATGTATTTTATTTTACTGTTACAGAACTTCATTCTGACATCGATAAAATGGAAAAGTCGAAAATGTTCATCTTGGTATCCTCAGTCATGACATGGGCGCGAAGCAAACCACTCGACCCAGTAAGTCACTTCTTCTGGTTCTAAAGAATTTCCATGACACATTATGAGTACATGATATCTATAGCTATCGTGCAGTTCCAAGAAAAATGAATCGATAGATGGGCAAATCCTCATTGCAATTATCTAACACAATTGCAACATTCTTGTTATTATTATTTGTTCATGTTATTTTGTTACGTCTTATGTAAATAAACGTTTATAAAGTAAATGATAACCCTCGTGCACAATTTTTTTCATTCAGTCAGTTTATCAGCCAACTCAAATCCATATTTTTTAGTCGCCCTACAAAATCTAACAGAACTTCTCCCTTTATTTTCATATAATTGTATTTATACAATTATAAAGCATCAAGAAAGATATAAATCTAATTTGTGTGAATTTACTGAATGTTTGTTCTGTGGTAGGACGATCCTGAGATCCCCTTCACGGAGGATGACTACAGAAGGAGGCGGCCTCATCCCAACTTCAAGGAACACATCAGCGCCGAGAAAACCGTCATCAAATTAGGAAAAACAGTGAGTCAATATTTGTTGTTTTTTATTAAAAAATATTGGGAAAAACTAATTTTCTAGAGAGCCTCTGGGTCAGGTATTCATTTTTCCCCGCTATTACCCTACCCCATCTTGTCTTTCTCCCTCACCTATTTATCTTTCACTCGTCTTTCAATCATCACCCCCTGCTGTTTCTCCAATTCTTAAAAAGAAACAAAAAAAACACCCGAAACTTACGTTTTCTAAATGATCTGAATATTCCCGTGTCATTATTATTGATTACGGATGTGGAGGAATTAATTTGAATTTGATACAATAAATAATATCTTTCATGTATCAAACAATTATAATCTGTGATAATTTTCTCGATTCCAGAACAAGAACAAGTTGGTTACTTATGTTGTGGCTGCTGGTCTTCCATACGGTTGTGGAGAAAGCATCTTCCACTACTTGTTCAAGGTACATCAGTTTTTCATGTATTTTTTGTAGAGTAATATTATACACACCAATTCATGAACTCTCTTTTTAATCATTCTGCGTGGTTGGACCCATGTGCATTTTAGAAAAATATTTTTCTAAATTTAGTTTAAAATTTTAGTTTAATTTTGATTAATATTTATCCAGATTCAGCTTGTTATTTCAACACTTGTTCTCAGCCCTAATTGTATCATATTATACTAATAATTGCTTAGTTATATTATGATAGAATAGTGGAAAAAATATAATGATGTAATAATTATGATAATAATGACAATACATATTTCAGGCTGCGTGGCACAACGCCCCAGAGTTGCAATGCTTTGGCCAGGGACAAAATGTCGTACCTATGATCCATGTCAGAGATTTGGCAGCGTAAGTTTACACATTTATAGCTATTTATTTATTCATTTACTTCCATCTTTTCACAACATTCACTCAATGCTTTAGGGATGACGTCACATCCTACATGTACATTCAGCCGATTGACCTTGACCTATTTATATTAGCTCCTTTTAACTTCCTAAATTCATTGAGTGCTAGACTAGACTTTGCAGAACATTACGTAAAACTTGTGAAGTATTTAAATGTGAAATTTCTAAATGCTGTCAATATTAATGAGTGAATCAAAGCAGTTTGCTTAGCCAATGTTATATCTATTACCCTGATACTGGGGCAAGAGAAAAACTCCACTGGGGACTTGTAAATCCAATATTAAATAAAATCTTTAAAAAAACAATTTAAGGCAAGGGAGTTTAACCGAAGTGTGTGAATATTTCCCCTTCAATATAAGTTTCTCACTGGTAAATTACTCCCACCTCGCCCGCAACCAAATTAGAATTAATTCATTAAATTTTTCCTGAAATTTGATGTTGAACAGGGTTCTACAAAACATCGCAGACAGTCGACCAAAAGTGCGATATCTTGTTGCTGTGGACGACTCCAAGAATTCACTGGAGGAAGTCGTCAAAGCCTGCAGTAGTGCACTCACCACAGGAAAGGTCGGTAACAATTATTTTCTTTAAAAAAAAAATTGAATCATAAAGGAATTTTTCATTTTTTTAAACTTAGGTCGAGTGAACCTAAGACTCAATTCTGTAATAATCGACCATCATTCTTTTTTTAAAATCGACCATACAATTTTTTTCAGAGGGTCTCACCATTCGATCCCGTAGAGCTAAAGATTTAAATATTCTATACAATAAAAAGGTCTTCTTGCTTTTTCTCAAGATTTCCATTGAAAAAATAGAAAATTGTAATAGAAAAGAAACTCAATGTAAGTTCGAAAGGTCATAACATAATTACCTTTTGTGGGGATATTCCCAATTCTTAGAATAAATCTTCTGCGTTTGTGAAAAGCAAAGAGTAACATAATACCTCCAGCTCTGGTGGGAACTGAACCCAAAATTTCTCAATTACATTTCTATAACTCTTTCCAACTGAACCTGTCTTGCCATATCACCCCATGGTCACCCACTATACTACATGTCTGTTGTTTTCCCCACAGGTTAAAAAGATCACCAAGGAAGAGGCGCTGTTGAGCAAGGACATTGAACAAGCTGACTTCGACCAGCTTCTGGTGAACCTGAGAATGGACGCTGTGTTTGTGAAGGAGAATATGCGCATGCGCTGGGTGTCAGAGACAGGTCTGCCAGAAAACATTGCAGTCATCGTCAAGGAGTACAAAGATGCCCGCGGGCTACAGGTAGGCTGGCAAGACTTTAAATCCTTTTCAAGGCATTGACTTCAATCCTTTTTCAAGGCATTGAAAAGACTTGAATTGTGCACAAAGTTATCTTATCTCAAAACTGGCTGCTAATTCACAGAAGCAATTTCATTGGGGAATAAGGAAGAACTATATTAAAGATATCAAAATCAGTTTTGTATCCAGTGTATTTTGAGTTTCCCTGGTCTTGATAATCCTTGTACGAACCCTCTTCATAACTATTAATCTGTTGTCATGGTAATTATTATTGTCATTCATCACCATTATTGCCATTGGTATGCAGATTTTATATTTTGTAAATTTTTAATAATTCATTGTGATAATACAATTCAACTGTACAGTTTTGATAATGTCTATCAATGATATTTGTTTACATTCGAAATGATATACAAAATCATGACTTAAGTTTTATATACCATTACATGTCTTTTATTGTACATTTTAATTGTAATACATTTTTTGCCAGGCTCGAGTTATAACATCAACCTTACTTGAAATTTTGCCCTGGATGAAAATTAATAATAATGATCAATTCTTATTGTTGTTATTTTTTATATTAGTATGTGAAGGGGCAGTAAGAGTAGTAAATTAAAAAAAAATTGGTATTGTGCTAGTAGCTGTAGACTTAGTATTAGCAATAGTATATAGTAGTAGCAATAGCAGAAGTGTACCATACCCTCAGATCCCCCCCCCCCCCGGCCCCCCTGATGTAAACTATATTGTGATGGTGTTCTTCATGACATTGCAGCCAATGAGAGCCTTTGTAATGGGCCCACCCGCCTCAGGGAAGACGACCATCGTCAAGCGGTTGTGTGACCACTACAAATTACATCACATCAAGATCAAGGATGTTATCGACGAGGCAATGGAGAAGCTGGTAAGTCCTTCTTACAACTCACAATCTGATGATTGACTGTCAGAATAGTGCATCAAACCACCGAGATGAATTACAAGAATAGTTACGTTTAGGATAAGTTATCGGGTTCAAATGAGAACAGCGAAGCTTTATTGTAAATGTCGTGAATAGAGAATACTTCATAATGGAAAACAACAATAGGTGTATTTCTGACCGGCTGAATACTATAGGCAAGTAGGTAGTAGGGACCTATTTTTAAAGAAACAACCTTTCAGGAACAGAAAACTCATTTTTTTCATAGCTGCTTTAAACTGGAGAAATTTGATTTTAGTAGTAGTAGTTACACGCTATTTGAGTCCTGTAGGCAGCGGCTCTCCATAGGGCTAACCTTTGCCCACTTTGATGCAGGCTTTGATATTTACTGCCTACAGGACTCAATCAAAGTGTAGCATTGGTGGTCTAGGCTGTCTATGCGCTAACTTCCACTTGTGGCCCTCAGTTGATACTTTGCCTCTCTGACTTCAGAGTGTAAGTGCAGCCAGAGCAGACGCAGAGGACCAGGAGGATGACGACGGTAAGGCACAGGAGGACGCTGACCTCCTGGAGACCATTAACGAGGGCAAGGAGGGTAACAAGGGACGCATAGAGGACCAGTACGTCATCAGGTTCTTCAAGAACAAGCTACACTCCATGCCGTGCCAGAACCAAGGCTTCATACTGGATGGCTTCCCTAAAACACTAGAACAAGCCAAAGAGTTGTTTGCTGGTGAGTTCATATAAAAAAACATATGCCTTTAAATATCTTCTTTTGTAATTAATAAGTTTGATTCATTTTTATATCCAGTTCTAACTGGAAAAGTATCCTTCTGATTTATTTGTGACTGAATATAATATTACATTACATCTTATAGATTAACATTAATTAGTTTTAAGTGCTCACAATGGAACTAAATTCTGTTAACTAAAGTACGTCAGGCTTTTACATGTTGGCACTTTTGGAACCTCCCTGTTTATAACACACATGACCTGATACCTCTCCCTCTTATCTACCTCCCTGCAAATAGCAAGGAATGAATGGCCGGATACCTCTCCCTCTAATCTAGCTCCCTGTTCATAACAGAGTGAATGGCCTGATACCTCTCCCTCTAATCTACCTCCCAGTTTATAACAGTGAATGGCCTGATACCTCTCCCTCTAATCTAGATCCCTGTTTATAACAGAGTGAATGGCCTGATACTCTTCCCTCTAATCTACATCTGAGCTGTGACTAAATAGTTGTTATTTTATTCCCACTTGTAGCTGATGATGACGAGGCGGAGGAGGAGGATGGCAAAGGCAAATATGATCGGAGTATCGTGCCAGAGCAGGTGGTCTGCCTGGAGGCACCTGATGAATTTCTAAAGTTACGCATCATGGACCTCCCGGAGGCCGCAGTCTCAGGCACGCATAATACCGAGTCAGGCCTCCTTGGCCGCCTCGCTGAGTATCGAGCAGTAAACACTGAGGATGAAACAGTTCTCAACTTCTTTGACGAAATTGAAATCCATCCTGAGAAAATTGGTAAGTATGTTTAGATCTTTAACCTTTGATTGTATTTGATTAATTCTTTCCATGAAGGAGGATGTTGAATGTGTGTATGTGAAAGAGAGAGAGAGAGAGAGAGAGAGAGAGAGAGAGAGAGAGAGAGAGAGAGAGAGAGAGAGAGAGAGGAGGGAGGGAGGGAGGCGGGGGTATAATATATGTTCTTCAAAGTATTACCTCATTACCTTACACCGTATTGCTTTGGCATATGCCAGCACTTATTTACCTGAATAAAGATATGTTTTAAAAAAAAAAAAATTATATCGACATCTAATTAAAGAGGAAATGTGTATCTTGTTATGCTGAACTTTAAAAATCCAATCATTTTAACCCAAATTGACGATATACATATATATTTGTCCACAGATGTGACCAAGGATCAATCACCACACATGCAACTCACAGTAGAGAAAATTAAGAAACTCATGGGAGAACCTAGAAACTATGGTAAGGAAATCATCTTGCTTCCTTGATACAAATTGTCATTTATTGAAAGGGCTTGGCGCCTGGTGAGTTGGGGCAGGCACTTTACTATTCAGACAATTTGTGTCTATTTTATTGAGAACTGAATTAAATTAAATCAACATATAAAGATGTGATGTTCTCTTAAGTATTTTATGGAAGTTTGAATAAATTCAATTGCCAATTTGGGTAAGTTAATCATAAAACAGATTGATAAATGAAAGAATAAAAAATGATTAATAAAAGATTAAGGAAACATTCTCTTTGTTCTACGGAAGATGTATATGTATATATTGTCGTTTGTGTTCTCTGAATGTAAATATGCCGGTCAGTATTACCTATGTGATAGTTCTACGAAACAAAGGTAAGAATCAAACATAGTGGTGGAACATCAAAATTTTCGACTGTCGCTATCTCACTCACTTTGAAAATGAAATTATTCCAGCTATAATTAATTAATAGACTGAGAAATGTTGCAGGAATCATTGGCAAAAAGAATTCTAACTCATGTCCAGCATCAAAGCATTTTGTACAATATATTCCTGGGTTTCAGGTCCAACACCTGAGGAGTTAGAAGAGATGCGTCGCATGGCGCAAGAGTTGAAGTTGAAGCAAGAGGCAGAGGAGCGAGCGGAGAGAGAGAGGAGAGAGGCAGAGGAGGCGGCAGAACGTAAGAGGCGGCAGGACGAATGGGTGAGTAATTACTGAAACAATACCTTAGTTGACCACTTAATTAATGAAAGTGGGTAAATATGCAAAAAGGAATAACCTGCCCTGCAACAAAAAGTACTTTTTAGTATATGGTATTCCGTGCAGACGCGGAAACACATTTTTTACATTAAGGAACACATATATAGACACTACAATTTAAATATATTTTTTATCTTCATTCACACAACTTTATATTTACATTGGTAGTCTGCTCGTCTGGATGAGGTTAAGAGAGAGGAATTTGAACAACTGGAGACCAAGTCCATCCCCTTAAGGAACTATCTAATGAAACACGTCATGCCTACATTAACACAAGGTCTTATTGATGCCTGTAAAGTACGACCAGATGATGCCATTGATTATCTGGTAAGAGTTACACATTCTCTCCTCTCCACTTTACTTTTTACTTTACTTTCAAGAATTATCAAAAATGAATTTTTATTGAATTAAGAGATGCCTACTATGTCTATATGACCTCCTTATTGATTTCAAATACCATAAGTAATGGTAATAAATGACTGATATATCTTTACTTTCTGATCCTAAGTCCAAAATGTACTTTCTCCTTCCAGGCCGAATACTTATTCCAGCACAACCCACAAACGGAGTAGACGCGTGACTGCAGTCTCTAGATGCCATAGATTATTA
The DNA here is from genome assembly GCA_942159475.1 of Sthenelais limicola. Lineage (NCBI taxonomy): Eukaryota > Metazoa > Annelida > Polychaeta > Phyllodocida > Sigalionidae > Sthenelais > Sthenelais limicola. The sequence goes on along the minus strand of OW804098.1, from coordinate 125,681,001 downwards.
CTTAAGAATAAATCCAGAAGTTATTCCTGTATTCCACTAGTGCGATACAAGGTGTGATACGCATGTAATATTTCACACATGCAACAACAAAATGATGTAAAACTTTTCAGATTTTGAGAATTATTGCATCACTTCCTCCTCACCTCCGATATAGAAGTGATATAAAACTTGTTGCACCACACACTCCTCTATATTCAACACATGTTGTATCCCACCAGTGGAGTACAGTCTTTAAGAAGAAGAAGCGATAGCTGATGTTTCTTGTTAAGGCTACCGAGTCTTATATTGGTTGTGATATTCATCCAAGAGTTATTATAACATGTATTATTGAGGCGCATGGATCAAATTTCCAATCTGTAAATGCAAGTCAAAAAATGCTATAAACTGTGCCTAGCCATGTGATATGTCCATTAAATAAAGTATTTATATGTAAAATATGAAGAGTTCTCTCATTTGTTAGACAAGAATGGGGTTATATGGGGTCATATTTTGACCAAGACTACCAGAGGGGCTCTCAGAGGGAATGATTCACACTACAAAGGGAATATGACGAGCAATGCTGAGCAGGACTAGTAGGATCCAATATAGAATTAAAATATTGTCCATTTTTATCAATTCATTAAATGCATTCAATCACAGAAAATACAATAACATTTATATGGAAGAAGTTTGTCAACTGAATGTTTAGCGGCTGTAAGCAGGGATGAGAAATAAAGATCCTGTGTTGGACCAAAAAATTGAAAAAAAAAAATATAGTCCATTTTCTCTTAAGGAAATACAGCCATGAGTGGATAAAGAGAAATCGTGTCACATTTCACATTATTTATTCACCGTTTCATACATTGTGCTATTAAATACGACTCAAATACAATGAAATACTGAATATTTCCCACATACAAAGACTAACATATAACATAATTATCAAGAGGAGAGATTACGACTGTTGTAAAGATGATGCAACTTTCCTGCTACGTCACGTGCACTTTGAGGGCATGGATGGAGTTGTCCTGGCAACCAATGACAACTTCCGGTTGGTTATCGTTGTCAATGTCGGCTGTGACTACGGAGTTGACCCAGGTGGGCGTCTCGTACCACGCCATCGTCTGCAGCAAGAAACGTCCAACAATTTCAATATATATCAATCTTTTATTTCCACTTTATTCCATAAATATTGATACCAACAATAATAGTTTCTGGCTACGTGGAAATGTTTTTTCTTGTTTCTACCATAGACATTTCTTCTAACAAAACTCTCTACAGATTAATGTATCGTGAAGTATAAATTGTAAACATTAAAAGTTGATAATTGAGTATCAACATTGTGATGGAGGTTCTTGTAACCTTACAGTCAGTGTTAAGTTTTAAATTGGTGCAAGTCTCACAAGATTACTTGACGTACTGTTCTATTATAAGAATACGTATACATGTGTATAAAGGTAGGCATATGAAACAGTTGTTGGTGTGACTCAGGCTTAGTAAATCAACATTTTATGCTGACTCAGATCAAAATCCACAATCTACTATTGCCAGTGCTGCCCCCTACCTCTGAGACAGGGTCTCCGCGCTTTTGAACTGTAGAATTTCAAGGCTTTTCAGGCCTTTTTTTAGTGCTTTTCAGGCCCAGATCAATGATTTTTCAGAACCTAAATGACGGGACCTGGGGATTGTAGTTATTGTTTTTCATAGGCCAGTGATGTTTATATCAGTTTTCTATTCATATTTTATATCAATCACCGTTTTTCAACTTCTATTTCATGAGTCACTCTGTGGAAGGTGTGAGAGGGGCGAATCAGGGGAAAGTGCACAGGAAGAAACAGAACTTTCAAAAGTTTCAAGGCCATTAAATAGATCACAACATAATTCAAGGTCCATATGGTGATTATCCAGGCCCTTCGACCAAAAGGTCCGCCAAAATTCTACTTGTGATCGGGTTTTGTTTACACGATCCTATTATTCCACGCTTTTACACAATTCGTTTAGTTCCAGTTCAAGTCATGGTAGGAGGAGGTTGGGGGCGGGGGGGGGGGGGGGGCGCAGTCCTGACAGAGACCGACGGAAATCTAGCGTGCCGCCTCCCCTCGACGGTCAGCATCCATCCGCATTTTTGTTTACAAAAAGCGTCAGCTTTATATAGAGGTTTCTGAACGATGCCACACAAATAGCGTCCTACACCCCACAGTACGCCTCCCTACCTTTCTCTGTCTCTTTCACACATTTCCTCCTGTAAAGCCCCACCTTTTTTACCATATTTCCACTTCAATGATACAGTTTGACAACTCAACGAGCTCCAAACAGTTTGTACGTGTCTGTAGCAAAAAAGCCCTAAAAAGGTTAAATCATTACAACCTTGAGGTGTGGGTACACGAACAGTACCAATTCCAACTGAACTCTCGGCCAAACTCTCGCATTTGACCCCATTTGACACACGGCGCAACATAAACATGGTGAAACAACATGCATTGGTATGATTGTTTAACTGTCTGCTGGTCGTTGGGTTGTCTGAACCCAAACGACCACAGCAGACAGCTCAATGCAAAACGTCTGCACATGAAAACCACCGTATTCACAACGTAATTAAGCCAGGCCTATCTTCAAGGCTTCGCCGAGTGGCAGGGTGGGAGGGAGGCTATATGTCCCATACTACATATCGACACCAACTATATTTCTTTTATTCACTTTCACTCTTCTCTTCTCTTCTCCCCTTGTGCGGTACACTTCTGGACGGGAGGCAGTCATGACTTGTACCCGTCCACTCTCACTCACCTTTGCTTCCCCTAGGACACAGAGTCCGGTGAAGTTGCCGGCGCAGAGAAGTGCATCCCGCCTCCCTGCTTCTGCCGCCGGTAGACTTTTCAACACTTTGATGGGGCACTGGATATTGGCAAACTCCTCGTAGAAAATCTGTGGAGAAAATATTGTAAAACAATGTCTTGAAAACATCAGACAAATGTCAGGTCAAAAGCAAATCCAATAAAAAGGTTGAATAATATGTAGGTTTATGAACTACAAAGTCACCCCCAACTTAGTACCGGTACTTAATTTGCAAAGATAATTTATTTTAGATTCAATTACAGGCCAATTATATATTTAAGACATTTCAATTGGAACACACATATCCACCATGGATGTTTTCGAGCGTTGCCTTAGCACTCATTATAGAACATCAGAATTAATCACCTTGATTGACAGGTGCCCACTGACCAATGGGCAGTCGGTCTTAATTCATTATCAATGTCACTGAGCTAAGTGAAGCTGTCTCCAAAGGTCACAGCAACACAAGCCGCGTCCCCGCCATTGAACCTTTTTCTGCGACAACTATTTTAGCCCCTGTCAAAGTTACCCATTGACTCACATCGAGATGGAATTTAATAAGAAATTAAAATTTCTCATTATGTAAAGCAGGGTTAAGGTGACTCAGTAGTGATTTTGTTTATTGATGAATTTTTCTAAAATTTTTACCAATGATACTTGACATGAAATAATCATTATTGATTGAAAAAAAAATATAGGTCACCAGGCTAGTTTTCATGCTATGGCGGTATGGAGATAGAAATAATAAATCATATTTGAGTGATTTTACTACATTTGAGTGATTTATTAACATAATTCGTTTAAAATGGTTCTCACATGAATTCAGACATCAAATTTCACCCAGACATTCAACATATATAATATACTAATCATCAGATAATTTTTTTTCCCTTAAATCCTGAGTTAGCCCCCTGGAAGCCCCCCAGTGGCAGTATAGGGCACTAGCAAAATTGACTTTGGCTGATGACAATCAGCGTTTAAAAAAAAACTGTTTGATGAATTTTTTAAAAATTTAATATGAATGTAGATACAGTATTTGCTAACTCATACACAAAAAATCAGGATGGCTTTCCAGGCTAGATTTTTCTATATTACGACTTATTTATGGGAAAAAAATGGGAAAAAAATGAAATTCCTGATAAATATTTGATTTGAACAAAAACGGCTCCATGAATCTTAATGAAATTTAATATAGATGCAGGTACTGTAGATACTAACTCACACACCAAAAATCAGCAGGCTGAATAGTTTATATCAAGACTAAATTATATACATACTTCATCTGCATAATGCTGATATTCCCTGCCATATATATTGAATACACACACACACAGGCGCGTGAAAAATGGCAAAAGTTGTAACCCGCTACTCACGCTAGGCATTGCGCGCACCCCGTTACATAATCACTACTGAGTCACCTTAAGTATATACTATAGGGCACAAGGATAGAGGTAGTACATTACAAGAGTAAGGTTGACGCCAACTGGTCTTACCTCTAAATCTGACATGATATAAATAGCACCGGTCTCAGACCCGAGAACGACTTGTGTTGAAGATCGTGAATTTGTAGAGTTTGATGAAGACTCGAGCGATGAGGCATCAAGGAAATTACCCGCGCACATCTGGGGAAGGGAAAAGGATCGTTTTACAGGTGATGACATGTTGACATTGAGATAAACACACAATGTGAGGCGAACCTTTACTAAAAGATTTTTATGAATTTTCCTAGAACGTTACAACCACAAACATAGAAAATATATTAGAAAATATACATTTTTTTTACAAGTTTCATATTTGAATTTTATATCATTGGTATCAGATTTTATATCAATCACTGTTTATTTAACTTTTACTTTGTGAGTCACTCAGGATAAGGAGTGAGATGGGCGGGTCAGGAGAAAGTAATACAGTAAGAAACTCAGAATCTTCGAAAATTTTCAGGCCATTTAATAGATTCCAACAGGATTCAAGGCCAATATATGATGATTATTCCAGGCCCTTCGACCTAAATGCCTATTTCCCAGGCCCTGAATGCCTTTTCCAAATTCAAGACTTTTTCAGGCCCAACGAAAATTCTGAATAGAACTTATAAATTACCTCTAAATCAGATTTTATTGCTCAGATCTTATATTCAACCATATGATTGAATATAAATATAAAGCCTTCGCCATGATTTTGCGCATGCTAACAGAAATAATGTAACTGAATTCTGCATCTGTGGAAATACTTAAGATAATGATAACACCTTTATAATCCTTTAGCAATTGTTTGACTATAATTCACAGCTATTCACTCTGTACAACATGTTCACTTTCTTTGAAACGGCACATCTGGAAAACTTGTAATACAGAAGATGATAGCCTTATTTCTATGTAAATTGTTTTAAACAGAAATAAAAGCTACTATATATACTCACAGCATTGATAGGAGCGGGAGTGTTGAGCACCGACACTACCGACCCCTGGTGGATGACAAAGAGATGTCGGCAGTTGTCAGTAGCCAGGATGTAGTCCCTCATGATTCCTTCCCTGTCCGCCAGGCGCACTGCCAGCAGGCTCGTCACATACGGACTCATCCCCAGACCCTGAGACAAATTGGAATTGTTACAATTATTATTTCATTTAATAGATATAATTATTAAATTTGTTATTCTCATACCCCTGAGGAAGGCCCGATAAGACCACAACGTGTAGGGGAAACCACCCTTTCATCATCAATAAACCAAAGAAAAAACAGTCAGGATCTTACAGTTGTGTTATTTCACCACAATACATCTTGTAATGAATCATAAAGAGGTAGGAAACCTTGCCCTGAAATAAATTATTATTGTACGCCCCTGCTGCATAAAGGGGGAAATTATCAAAGGGGGGGGGGGGGGCAATGATTTATTTATATAAAAGTTAGAATTTCTATTTCTATTAACATTTAGTTACTTAAAGCGATTCAGAGTCAAACCAATGCTTTATTGTCAAATATTCTTCTTTGCTAAGAGAATGTAATTAAGGGTGAATTGAACCCCAAGTAAGTGAATATTTATTGGACACGTTCCATTTTCTTTTCTTATTGATATCTTTATTTCATTGTTGAATCTGGGCTCTCTTATAAAATATAAAATATAAATCACAATTTAAGGGAGACCTACCCTGAGCCTAGGGATGTCTGTTAGGCGAATACTCCACAGATCACTGTAAGGAGAAATGGCGGTGATGTGGCCGTTACTGTCACTTACAACCATGGCTATATTTCCCACTGTAATACAAGGTGAATTACATTACTGTCACTAACAACCATGGCTATATTTCCCACTGTAACACAAGGTGAATTACATTACTGTCACTAACAACCATGGCTATATTTCCCACTGTAATACAAGGTGAATTACATTACTGTCACTAACAACCATGGCTATATTTCCCACTGTAATACAAGGTGAATTACATTACTGTCACTAACAACCATGGCTATATTTCCCACTGTAATACAAGGTGAATTACATTACTGTCACTTACAACCATGGCTATATTTCCCACTGTAACACAAGGTGAACTGAATTACATTACTGTCACTAACAACCATGGCTATATTTCCCACTGTAACACAAGGTGAATTACATTACTGTCACTAACAACCATGGCTATATTTCCCACTGTAACACAAGGTGAATTACATTACTGTCACTTACAACCATGGCTATATTTCCCACTGTAACACAAGGTGAATTACATTACTGTCACTAACAACCATGGCTATATTTCCCACTGTAACACAAGGTGAATTACATTACTGTCACTTACAACCATGGCTATATTTCCCACTGTAACACAAGGTGAATTACATTACTGTCACTAACAACCATGGCTATATTTCCCACTGTAACACAAGGTGAACTGTATTACATTACTGTCACTAACAACCATGGCTATATTTCCCACTGTAACACAAGGTGAACTGTATTACATTACTGTCACTAACAACCATGGCTATATTTCCCACTGTAACACAAGGTGAATTACATTACTGTCACTAACAACCATGGCTATATTTCCCACTGTAATACAAGGTGAATTACATTACTGTCACTAACAACCATGGCTATATTTCCCACTGTAACACAAGGTGAATTACATTACTGTCACTAACAACCATGGCTATATTTCCCACTGTAACACAAGGTGAATTACATTACTGTCACTAACAACCATGGCTATATTTCCCACTGTAATACAAGGTGAATTACATTACTGTCACTAACAACCATGGCTATATTTCCCACTGTAACACAAGGTGAATTACATTACTGTCACTTACAACCATGGCTATATTTCCCACTGTAACACAAGGTGAATTACATTACTGTCACTAACAACCATGGCTATATTTCCCACTGTAACACAAGATGAATTACATTACTGTCACTAACAACCATGGCTATATTTCCCACTGTAACACAAGGTGAATTACATTACTGTCACTTACAACCATGGCTATATTTCCCACTGTAACACAAGGTGAACTGAATTACATTACTGTCACTTACAACCATGGCTATATTTCCCACTGTAATACAAGGTGAATTACATTACTGTCACTTACAACCATGGCTATATTTCCCACTGTAACACAAGGTGAATTACATTACTGTCACTAACAACCATGGCTATATTTCCCACTGTAATACAAGGTGAATTACATTATTGTCACTTACAACCATGGCTATATTTCCCACTGTAACACAAGGTGAATTACATTACTGTCACTTACAACCATGGCTATATTTCCCACTGTAACACAAGGTGAATTACATTACTGTCACTAACAACCATGGCTATATTTCCCACTGTAACACAAGGTGAATTACATTACTGTCACTAACAACCATGGCTATATTTCCCACTGTAACACAAGGTGAACTGAATTACATTACTGTCACTTACAACCATGGCTATATTTCCCACTGTAACACAAGGTGAATTACATTACTGTCACTTACAACCATGGCTATATTTCCCACTGTAACACAAGGTGAATTACATTACTGTCACTTACAACCATGGCTATATTTCCCACTGTAACACAAGGTGAACTGAATTACATTACTGTCACTTACAACCATGGCTATATTTCCCACTGTAACACAAGGTGAATTACATTACTGTCACTTACAACCATGGCTATATTTCCCACTGTAACACAAGGTGAATTACATTACTGTCACTTACAACCATGACTATATTTCCCACTGTAACACAAGGTGAATTACATTACTGTCACTAACAACCATGGCTATATTTCCCACTGTAACACAAGGTGAATTACATTACTGTCACTTACAACCATGACTATATTTCCCACTGTAACACAAGGTGAATTACATTACTGTCACTAACAACCATGGCTATATTTCCCACTGTAACACAAGGTGAACTGAATTACATTACTGTCACTAACAACCATGGCTATATTTCCCATTGTAACACAAGGTGAATTACATTACTGTCACTAACAACCATGACTATATTTCCCACTGTAACACAAGGTGAATTACATTACTGTCACTTACAACCATGGCTATATTTCCCACTGTAACACAAGGTGAATTACATTACTGTCACTAACAACCATGGCTATATTTCCCACTGTAACACAAGGTGAATTACATTACTGTCACTAACAACCATGGCTATATTTCCCACTGTAAAACAAGGTGAATTACATTACTGTCACTTACAACCATGGCTATATTTCCCACTGTAACACAAGGTAAATTACATTACTGTCACTAACAACCATGGCTATATTTCCCACTGTAACACAAGGTGAATTACATTACTGTCACTAACAACCATGGCTATATTTCCCACTGTAATACAAGGTGAATTACATTACTGTCACTAACAACCATGGCTATATTTCCCACTGTAACACAAGGTGAATTACATTACTGTCACTAACAACCATGGCTATATTTCCCACTGTAACACAAGGTGAATTACATTACTGTCACTAACAACCATGGCTATATTTCCCACTGTAACACAAGGTGAATTACATTACTGTCACTAACAACCATGGCTATATTTCCCACTGTAACACAAGGTGAACTGAATTACATTACTGTCACTTACAACCATGGCTATATTTCCCACTGTAACACAAGGTGAATTACATTACTGTCACTTACAACCATGGCTATATTTCCCACTGTAACACAAGGTGAATTACATTACTGTCACTAACAACCATGGCTATATTTCCCACTGTAATACAAGGTGAATTACATTACTGTCACTAACAACCATGGCTATATTTCCCACTGTAACACAAGGTGAACTACATTACTGTCACTTACAACCATGGCTATATTTCCCACTGTAACACAAGGTGAATTACATTACTGTCACTTACAACCATGGCTATATTTCCCACTGTAATACAAGGTGAACTGAATTATATTACTGTCACTTACAACCATGGCTATATTTCCCACTGTAACACAAGGTGAATTACATTACTGTCACTAACAACCATGGCTATATTTCCCACTGTAAGACAAGGTGAACTGAATTACATTACTGTCACTTACAACCATGGCTATATTTCCCACTGTAACACAAGGTGAATTACATTACTGTCACTAACAACCATGGCTATATTTCCCACTGTAACACAAGGTGAACTGAATTACATTACTGTCACTAACAACCATGGCTATATTTCCCACTGTAACACAAGGTGAACTGAATTACATTACTGTCACTAACAACCATGGCTATATTTCCCACTGTAATACAAGGTGAATTACATTACTGTCACTAACAACCATGGCTATATTTCCCACTGTAACACAAGGTGAATTACATTACTGTCACTTACAACCATGGCTATATTTCCCACTGTAATACAAGGTGAATTACATTACTGTCACTAACAACCATGGCTATACTTCCCACTGTAACACAAGGTGAATTACATTACTGTCACTTACAACCATGGCTATATTTCCCACTGTAAGACAAGGTGAATTACATTACTGTCACTAACAACCATGGCTATATTTCCCACTGTAAGACAAGGTGAACTGAATTACATTACTGTCACTTACAACCATGGCTATATTTCCCACTGTAACACAAGGTGAATTACATTACTGTCACTAACAACCATGGCTATATTTCCCACTGTAACACAAGGTGAACGGAATTACATTACTGTCACTAACAACCATGGCTATATTTCCCACTGTAACACAAGGTGAACTGAATTACATTACTGTCACTAACAACCATGGCTATATTTCCCACTGTAATACAAGGTGAATTACATTACTGTCACTAACAACCATGGCTATATTTCCCACTGTAACACAAGGTGAATTACATTACTGTCACTTACAACCATGGCTATATTTCCCACTGTAATACAAGGTGAATTACATTACTGTCACTAACAACCATGGCTATATTTCCCACTGTAACACAAGGTGAATTACATTACTGTCACTTACAACCATGGCTATATTTCCCACTGTAACACAAGGTGAACTACATTACTGTCACTAACAACCATGGCTATATTTCCCACTGTAACACAAGGTGAACTGAATTACATTACTGTCACTAACAACCATGGCTATATTTCCCACTGTAACACAAGGTGAATTACATTACTGTCACTAACAACCATGGCTATATTTCCCACTGTAACACAAGGTGAATTACATTACTGTCACTAACAACCATGGCTATATTTCCCACTGTAACACAAGGTGAATTACATTACTGTCACTAACAACCATGGCTATATTTCCCACTGTAATACAAGGTGAATTACATTACTGTCACTAACAACCATGGCTATATTTCCCACTGTAACACAAGGTGAATTACATTACTGTCACTAACAACCATGGCTATATTTCCCACTGTAATACAAGGTGAACTGAATTACATGCAGTGCAATTTGTTAATACTGTATCTCCCCATAAAACATAAAATAAGGTTATATCCTCTTTTCCCTGCTTCCAAATAATCATGTTACATGTATGTAATGTTGACAATAGAAATATAATTTCTACAATGATAAGCTAAGAATCCCAAAATACAATTATTATTATTTGGTAGTACATTTTACAAAGCTGTTTAGTTCAGTTTCTATGGGGATGTGGGGTGCAGGCCTAGTGGTCTAAAGTGCTGGGTCGGCCCAGTGGCATGAGGAACATGGTGTGAGTTTGAACCTGGGCGCAACTACAATTTCACCTCCTCCCCCCAGGTACTAGAGAGAGGAAGACCACCATTGCGATGATCTAGATCTGGTGAAAAAAATAGCTGGTCTTCCACTAGCTCTCAATTGCAAGGGGTAGTATATTACCACCTATTATTGAAAGGAAACAAGCTAAGAGCTATACCGTACTCTTTTCAACCTTGGTAAATCTAAATATTGAAATTAAATACGCCTATCTTGTATTTTGACCTATTTAACAGGCTGGTTTCACTGAGAACAACATGTAATGTAGTATCAGAATAACAACAAATTCAAATAAAAAAAGACCACAGTGAAGCTTGAACACACAACACTTTCGTGCCTCTGTGTTTGAAGTATTATAACTTGTGTTTAAAAGGAATGATATTATAGTAACTGTTACAATGGAAATACAATGTCTCAATACATGACACTACTCACAGAGATCTTGTTCAATTTGAAGGCAGTGTATACATTCTTCAGTGACTACTTTTCGCGTTAGGATCTGTTCGTTACAGAAGACAGTGAGCAGGCCTCGGGAGTCTGCTACTATCACATCATTGGAGTAGAACCTTGTCACATCATGCAGGGCTAGTGCTTGTATTGGACCACCCTTCGTCTCTAGAGATGTTTGTAACTGGTAAATAAAGAACAGGGATCAAGTCTTCAGAAAATGTACAATTCGTCTTCACCAATCCCCTCTAATAACCAAAATTTAAGACGAAAATCAGGTTCAAAATACAGTTCAACATAACCAGACAGATTTATAGATTGAATACAATACAGAATACACTCAGATATACCCAAATATACTCAGTATTTATCATTTTTCACTCTAATTCAGCAGAGTTTGAGAGATGGGTAGAACTCTTGTACATTTTCTGGGAAGATGGCCCAAAATAATTTTTGTACACATACATTGATACAAAAGATATTCAAATTTGTTGCAATTTTAGATACTAATATGAGGAATCAGAATTGTTAAATTGTGTTTTTTTCATTATTCTTTTAGGGTAATGAATCGTGGATTGAACTGGGAACTAGTAATTGAATATATAACAGATTGATTCCTGTGGAATATTTATTTACGAGTGACTCATTAAGTTCAATTGAATACAAAAGGGTCGACAGGCTTCTGGAAATATCCAGCGCTTCCAGCCGTTACATTGTATTCATTCCCTTAATTTCTAACATTAACGAGAGAGGCTTATATATGATATTAAGATATATTTATTCTGTTATTTTGGGATAAAACATCAGGTTTGTACAATAAAATTCCTTTGTTGAACATTTGCGTAGTAGTATCACATGCTTGTTGAACATTAAAGATTGTTGAACATTTGTAAAATAGTATCACATTTTCATTGGAGTACATTTGGATATAATAAATAAGAGATGGTGTAAATTATAGTAAGAACATTTCAAACATATAGCAAGGTACCCTTCATATAGGGATTTTGATGAAATATTTTATAAAAAGATTTAGGGTGGTGGGTGGGAAATGAAGCGTGCGGTCAGCGTGACAAGCAGGCTCCAAGTGACCAGTACAGGCCACTTCCGGTATTTAGTTCCGGAGAAAGGTTAGGGGCGCCACCTGTCAATGTCTCGTAATGCCCAGCATTACCGCCTCATTAACGAGAGAGGCTTATATATGATATTAAGATATATTTATTCTGTTATTTTGGGATAAAACATCAGGTTTGTACAATAAAATTCCTTTGTTGAACATTTGCGTAGTAGTATCACATGCTTGTTGAACATTAAAGATTGTTGAACATTTGTAAAATAGTATCACATTTTCATTGGAGTACATTTGGATATAATAAATAAGAGATGGTGTAAATTATAGTAAGAACATTTCAAACATATAGCAAGGTACCAAGGAGAGGATTATTTCAGTCTCTTGAGGGCCGAGTGGACCGATGTGCGAGTGTTTGCGAATGGGCGTATGTATGCTGCTATGGCATCGGAGGCCCACGTGCCGTGGGCTTTGAGATCTTGTATTGAAGCACCCTCGGAGTTGTACAAGTGTGACGCACATCCGCGTCGAAGACTATGGAGTGAGTAGCTCTTTGGGGAAGCGCCCACCGCTTTGAGTAGATGTTTCCACTGGCGCCTAATATATGGTAGTGTAAGCGGGAGGCCATCATCGAAGGTGAGGAGGGGGGCTGTGTCTCCCACTGAAGGTTGAGATCTGTACAGGCGTCTGACCGCTGTGTATAGGCATATCGAAGGGTCTTCCGCTTTGGGGACGTAGATAATGGTTGCCTGCCTCGAAGACTGCATGGTCTTGGACCATTTAACAGCGATGCGTACCCCATCACGAGTAAGGGCCACGTCGCGACGGATGAGGTGTCTTGACTTGTCGAATGCATATGGCGAGGCAGGGGCTACATTGCTCTGTCTGAGCATGCCCGCATACATGATGAGGAGAGCCACTCTCACCTGCCTCGGATAGCGCAGGTGGACACAGTACGCCAAGACCTTGCGGAGAAGTAATGGGGAAACAGGAAGTTTTGGTGATGGTACGTGTCTCATGGTGAGCTGGAGACCTCTCATCGCGTAGGACACCCGAGGATGGTACAAGGGGCCTGTGTTTAGTGATGCCATCTTAAAGAAAGTTCTAACACTCATGACTGTGTTCATTATAGAGGCTGGGACAGCTGAATACTTCGCCAAGTACTCGATGAAGCAACAGAACAATTCAGGTGATGGAGCTCTGTAGTCTACACCCAAGTATAGGCAAAATGAGATGAACTTCCTAGCTGCTGCATGTCTGTTGGCGACAGTGCCAGGCCGGTGCGCCTGTCTCTGACGGCGGGCTGCTGCGCGGCGAAGAGATGCTGGCGCTAACCCTGCAAGACATGAAGGTTGAATACTTTGTTATTGACTTTGATGAGGCGGAGTGCGTGATCACTGACTATACGATGGGCATTATACATCTCTTGCTGAGATAGGCACGCGCGAGAGAGGGCGTCGGCGACGACCATATTCTTCCCCGGCACATGGACGAAACTAAAAGTCACCTGCATTTTCATGGCAGTGTACCAGAGAGCTCTGGCGCAAGAAGCCAAGGTATCGTCTCTCGCTCTACCGTCAACATATGAGTATACAGCTGCTGTGTTGTCACAATGCACCTGGACCACGCCCCCTGCGTGGTGGGGCTTGGTGAACATTCTAGCGGCCGCTAAGCAATTTATAGCCTCCAATTGGTTTATTGACTTCCCACTTCTTGTTTCGTCAGAAAACTTGTGCATATAGGCTTCTGCACCGTTGGTGGCACCTCCTCCTTCCAAGCAAGCATCCGCCCATATATTTTCAACTATCTGGCCGTGGGGTATTATCGCTTTTCCATTAAACTGATCAGTGTAACGTATGAACCATGCCAAGTCCGCCTTTACATGGTTTGTGATGGCTATCTTTGCCCCAGCTGCTGCCCTCATGGCCGCGAGTAGCCTTTGCATGAATAGCCTAGCAGGGCTGATGATCTTTGCCACATGGGCGATACGTCCCACGACAGACTGCATTTCATGCGTAGATATATATTTCTGGCGCAAAATATAAGCCAAACAGGCACTGGTGTCAGTAAGTTTTGCGGCGGGGATGGATAGTTCGTTCTTTTTAGTGTCTATGATTATACCAAGCCATTTGACCCGGAAGTTGGGGCCTTGTGTCTTCTTGTGGGCTACTTGAAGGCCGAGGCGCTTGAATAGCTGATAGACTGTAGCTGATAAATGAAGCGTGCGGTCAGCGTGACAAGCAGGCTCCAAGTGACCAGTACAGGCCACTTCCGGTATTTAGTTCCGGAGAAAGGTTAGGGGCGCCACCTGTCAATGTCTCGTAATGCCCAGCATTACCGCCTTGTTTTACTTTAGCAGTTGACAGAAAAGACAGCTATATATATATACAAGTAGTCCTACCTTTAACTGTTGTTTGCTTGCAAGCCCAGATTTGGGGATCTCGTATGTTCTTACAACGCCATCTAAGCAGGCAGTGGCCAAAGACAGCCCAGCTTTTCTGAATAAAGAAGAGATTACATTTAGCAGGAAAAAACCTCAGTGGACTGTGTCAGAACCTATAGGAAATGGGTATTTCTTGATCATACTGCCCGCCTTGACTGAAACAACTTCAAACGTGCGCCTAATTCTGTGCATTTTCCTAATGTAACTACATGTTTGATGAGATTTCTTTCAGTGAAAAAATAACTTTACTTTTAGGAATAAAACAACACAAGTGCCTACCAATAATATTTCTACTCTTTAGTAGACACAAATAGTGTCAAACTAATCATGTTTGCAAGTCACCGTTGAAGTGCTTTGCTGGTAAAAGGCTTTTCAAAAATTACAATTAATACAAATGCCACTTCCTTACACCTTCCTGTTTATTATGAAAAATAATAAACATCTTCCACAAGGCAAAGAGTGTTCAAACCCCATTTATCGCTCACACATGACAAACACTTAAATTCTGTAGTTATCAAGATATTTCCTGCCAAGATATCACCGCCATTAGAGTAAAAGTATAAGAACCTTTCCGTGGATCGCACAATGGAGCCGATACAGATTGTATTAAAGGCATGATCCGCCTGGGTCTTCCACTGAAGGTTTAAAGATATTTTCTCTCCCGGCATTTTGCCTTGTATACACACAGGGGGGCGCCACTAAAGTTTAGTGGTTCCAGAGATTACCAGGTGGCGACACTGCGTAAAAAGTTAATTTTGTGAATTTCTGGGAAGTCTAATGAAAACAAAACGAGTAAAACGTTATCAAATGTCTCAAGCAAACACCAAATGTCTCAAGCAAACACAAATATATCTTATATAGCCCCATAGACTATAGTTACAGCATGGCCCCATAATCATATATTTAGTTAAATACAGTTTTCACTGGGAATTTTTCACTGGGAAAGCCAGGGCTGGTTATAGGCACAAAACCGCGACTGTAATACCAGCTAATACCAGCTTGCGACGCTCGCCCGCGCCACAACTTCATGAGATTCCAGACTGACAACACCGTACTTTATACCGTTGAGAAGGTAAGTGCCGCCTTTTGGTCTCAGACTAGCTCGAATTTTACTCTGATTCTATACGTTTGTCCCTTCTAGTCCTCCAGAGCCTACGTTGGCTATAAATGTTTCTTATCTCAACGTACATGTTAAAAGTTTGGGGAGTCGTCGATGCCACATGGGGGTCTTGGCGTCCGACCCCGAGCATCGGGCACGGGTTAGCTCGCCTCGATAGACTTGCATCGGTCTTAGATTTTGTTGTTTGTTTAAAAAACGAAAATTCAACCACAAAATTTAATGTTAAAGAGCTATCATATTAGACTACTGCCTCGACTGTCACTGAGGAATCCTTATCCCAAGTGAATGGGGTTGAATGAAGGGCATTAGACCTGCAATAGCAGCCCTACACATGTAGAAGTTACACAGACTAGGACGAGGGCTACTCTAGCTAACCACTCCGAGTACTACTACGCACGGGGCATTTAATGATACTACGCACGGGGCAATGACTCAACAGTAGCAACTCGACCTGCGTCGGGACGGCCTACTTTTAACTTTTACCCCGAATTTTACGTTTTAGCAGCAGGGTTTACTCAAGCTAGTTAATACACTATTTATTGGTCCGTCTATTGTCCGGGATGAAACATGAGCTAACATGGGACAAATGTTAAGATATTCCTATTGAGGTTTATGGGATCCTGGTGGGGTAATAATAAGGAGAAAATACACCATTTGACACCAACAGCTACCAACAATAAAGAATATGTACCAAAGTTTTTCTCCGATTCCTACAGACAATGAGGCCTGCGTCACACATTATGTGACATAGTCTATAAATACAGCCCTACATGAGCGTAGGTAGCCTATACTATAGCCCATACTAGTTACGTCGCGGCGAATATGCCTTTGATGACGATGTGTGGAAGAAGGAATGACATTACTGCCGATTAATCTGCCACCTCCTGATAAAAACAACAGGTGGCTCATGACATTGACTCTGGTGCCTCACCCCAGTTCCCCCTTTTTTATCATTTACCCTCTCCCCCAACAATATCCTAAGACAGAGAGGTGGTGAGCCATGACTATACATATCAACTTCTGCGACGAAGCGTCAAGTCTAGTGGCAAGGGTCGATTTAAATAGACCTCGGATACGTCACACAATGAGGTAGTTAAACTGTATCATAGTTGTTGGGGTTGATGCGTTTATTTTGTCAACAAAGAGGGGACATAATCAGTGGGTCTAATTCCCAAGCCCTCTGGACACATTGCATGATAGCTATTGATTACATACATTTACATGCTAATAGGAGTAAAACTCCACCATTAGTTCAACGATCTAATGGTGGCCCCTATATTGAGTGGTTCTTTGTAAACAATACAATTTGAATTAATCAGTTGTGTGTATAATGTATTATAACGAGTGGACTTAATAAGTGGTGGTATCCATTGCATAACAATTATAATAAATCCCGAATATAGACAGACTACAGCCAGACCAAAATAGGTTAAATTGTTTTGTGACCAAACGGCCAACAGTTAAGGCACTGTAAATACCAATACAATAACGAATAAAGGAATTAAAATAGGAATAAATATCGTGAAACAAATGGGGAAATGAGGGAGGTGGAATCCGCTGGTTGAGTGAATAGGGTGCCAGAAGGGATGCGTAGATTATCATTAAAGAAAGTCCTGGTCAAGCCAAATGCTGTTCTCTTTTATATTTTGTGTGAATTCTTTAGAATTATCAATATAGTGTTGGTCTGCTTTTGTCCATGTCTGGGGAGCAGGGACATCACATGAATTAATATCAATCGAATGAGATATTATAGATCAGGGAACCATTAAATATAATTATAGGTGTGTTGATATTTCGGTTGAATTAGTTGAGCTGTAAATTGGTGCATAGACTTATATTATATCAGCTCTGGAGCCAATGGAGGAGCTTGTGTGAGTCACTCATGCTGCATACTAACTTACAGGGAGGACCTGCTCCTTAGCAACCCCCCCCCCCCCCCCGGTCCAGTCCACCATATGCATCAGACCCAGATCTCTCCCAAATCGGATAACATATAGATAGTTTGGCCATGTTCGTTCAATACAAATACATCATTAATTAATACATGTGACATGTCAATTGTTTCAGCCTGTTCCAGTAAAAGGGGATTTTGTAGTAGAGTGCAGGAGGGATAATCTCAAGTCTAGGGATTGGACATTGGAACATTTGTATCTACTCGTTCATGTATTGATTTTTAAACATGGCGCATCGTTGGCAGCATATCACAATGCCACGAAAGGCTATAATTTGAGGAGTTTACTTTATCTTCATTCAAAAATCTGTTTATCCTCTCGTACCTGTGAGCCAATTATTACTAATCATCATAATTCACTGTTAACTTATTAATTTACGGTATTGTATTGGATACATTTCATGAAATAACTTTTGTCGCCACCCGCCCAAAAAAGTTGCAACCCGCCCACACAGAAATGTACCTGCTCGCCACTGAATAAAAGCATCAACCGATCGATTAAACAAGATTTTAAAAAAATGGCGTGTCTGGTTGTCTGCATGGGCGCCTATGTCAGCCATGATTAATATTATATGTTGCTGCCTCACACTGGTTTTACCCGGTTTCACCTATAGTTAGTGTGAGCAGACATGCCACATGTTCATTATTCTAATCGTCGTTCCCATGCGCACCCGATCACCTCCACCATATTGTTTAAAGTCTATTTCCGCCAAACTTAACTAGAATAAAGTAGAATCTGGAAGGCAACGCAACAAGACATCGGCAAAGTCAACATGCGTATTTGTTATGATTGTATTAAATGTGATTGGCCTTATTTTTTAAATAAAAAAAAATATAGTAAGTGTATACATACATACATACATATACATCCTCTTCGACTTGGAGGCTTATAGCCTGTACATCGCTCTTTAGTTAAGTTTGGCGGCTAAATTCATATTACACATTATACAGCATATACAATTTACTAGCATTTTACCGATTCATCTTCAGCCCAACAAATTCGATCATTCGAAATCACAAGCATCGCTTATTCTTCCCTTATTCTTCTCCATGTCTTTACATATTATCATATAACGAGGACAACTATATTTTGAAATCTGGCTGTCCGTTATAGCGATTTGTTCAAACCTGAGAACTTTGTGAGAAAATAATTTTCAAGCATTGTCCCATAACTCATCGAATCGACCTTTGTTGTATAATTAAAATATCTTGTCATATACATTAGATTGATTGATTTAATTGATTTAATCGCGTATTTGTAGAGAGTCCACGTACGGGCCCATTGTGTATTATACTCGATATCTCCATCATCATGTATTTATTTCATATTATAATATGGAGAACCCAGTAATTACATTTTTATCGTGATATATTCCGCCATGCTATTTTAGGCAAGATCATGTAGTGTATTATCAGTAATAATTACAATATACTTAAATGCTGAATCACTCAAACACATCACAATGGACGATAATTTCTACACACTCTAGGTACAAACCCTCAGATCAGATATGAATGGTATGTCAGCCTACTTTGCTAATCGGTTTGGACACACTGCCATAGCGAGGATGGGGTTCCCAAGATGTTGGAATTGTGGGAATGACAAACCTGGGACAAATATCTGGGTGAGGGCAAAGATGATACGTTTGTAAAATATTATATAATAGCATCGTTGCTCATGGAATTTAGAAAGGTAAAATATTGCAAGACCTTATGGGTAACATTCAATAAATATTATAAAATTAATAGTTGAAAGATTTGAGGCAACTCAACTGAAACGAACCATGTTGTTAGTTTTGTAGTCTTTTATTTGGCGACCCTAAATATTATAAAAACAGTCAAGAGATAAAACACTCTTCCTCAAATTAAAACTATCGAGTGATATCAATAGTTTCAAGTTAGATTTAGACAATTTTATTTTCGATTTTCTTATCGCTATCCAGAGAGCAATTCTCCAGCTATGGGAGGGCTACAAGGTCACTGTTATTTTTACAGTATTGGTATACAGTAAACAAGCCCACAGTCGTCATTGACGAAGGTGGTACACTGCCATATTTAAATATAATCTATGATCATACATTCGAATATTAGATATTTGCGCAGTAGGTATTTTTTAAGCCCCTTACTCTCAGTTCAATGGTAAGTATGATTCTCTTAATAATTAACAGTGGTTTATTGACAAATACGTATTGAAGTTGTGTTTGATAAGCAGTATTTTCATTTTTAAAAACATACTTTTTCTTCAATAAACCCTGTTTCTTTGCGGGAAACTGGGTTTATCAAAACATGTCTCAGCTTAGCACTTGTCGACATTCATCCAATAGGTTTACCTGACCCTGGAGTCGGCTATTTAATGGCATTTTGTGGTTTAGAGGGACTCGAGCTCTACTCTCTTTTTTGTGGAAGATCTTTTATCCAGGAAAACATATAAGCACTCTCTCGTAATGAGTGTTTGTCAGAGTGCTTACCCGGGAGTGCTTATCATTCTTAGTAATCATCATTGTGGGAGCCTAACAATGATGTTCTTAGGTTGAATGTAAATACAATACGTTTACTAGTCTACCATATATTTATGTTCCATGTTTAAGTGAGATTTAACATCACAGTTTTAAAATTTGATAAGAATGGTATGATATTAGACTTGTGCAAGTCTTTGATTCTTTTTTTTTGTTTAAAACACAATATTATCAAAAATATATTCTCATATTAGAGTCACTACGGCCTCGACTGAGGAATCAAGTGTCCAGTGATCGCCCAAGCATCAATAATTAAGGCCTTTGCTGTGTGCGCTTCTTGAGTTGGGCAGAGGGACTTGATGCTTGTCTAGTATGATATGAGTGGTTAAAAGATGAGGTGATATCTATTGTGTATATATTTAACAACAAGTCGTTTGCTGTGGTGAGATAATATGGTCACATTAACCTCACGGTCACCAATACGGACAAAACTAAATGTTACATATAAACGTGATACAACTGCAGCCATTATTTCAGCCGGAACTCTTACCACATGTATATGATCATGTGAATGCTCATGATATCATTCTCTTCCACACGTTGATATAATGTTTCTCACTTTAGTTTTTAAGAATTTTCTTGTTGGAATGTTGTTTGTGAACCTCCAAATCAATATACGGAGAACTCCATCATTGGCCCCTGAAGTATCTGTAATCTATAGTTAGGGAATCGTGTAGGGGATGTACTATTCCCATGTAATAATACACTTTGTTATATCTCTATTTGACCTTTAAGAAGTGGTGTAGTCTCTCTCTATATATATAATGCAATGAAATGAAATAAGTGCAATACAGATATCTAATATATACAGGGTTGAATTAATCACTTTTCATAATATGGTTGTCCGAGTCCCAGGGCTCGAAAAAAACCTATGTTTACTTGCCCGGGGCAAGTAAAAAATGGCTCTGGGCAAGTAAAATTTAGTGTTACTTGCCCGAGTGGGTAAGTGGAAATCTCTACGGCCCCGATTTCAAACCCCTGTTGTGTCTACTTACAATGAAACAAGATAATACTGATCAGTGTGATTTCGTATAATTCTGCAAATAAATGGGCAAGTGAAGTTGGTAGGTTTTTTTCGAGCCCTGCCGACATCATCTATATGGTTGTCCGCTGACACCAACGAAAGGTGAAACCTGTTTGTCCACAGGACACACAATATGCATTGTTGGGTTGCAAGTCCCAAGGCTGACCTGGGTGGTATGGACAACCGGGACACGGGATGTTTCCCACCCTGATATAACAAGTACAAATATGTAGCTCAACCTCATGCTTTGTGGTTAAGATATGTCTTCTCTTGTGTCAGATCAACACTTGGCTATGTCTGGCCACTCCTTCAAATAGCACATGATAAAAACTTATGATAGATGATGATCCGGAGAACAGAATGAGTCATCAAGTTTTCCCGTCGGGTCAACGACAATGTCAGGTTAAATAAAACCTGGTGCAAACGTCGCCACTCTGTCATACTACGACTTCCCCATTCTTCATACCTATCAACTCGTTTGTCTTTCTTTTATATTGCCTTACATCGTCCCACCCCGGGTCCCACCACGAGTCTGCGGTTCACTACACAAATACTGTAAACGTATTTATTTTCGCGCAGATTAATTTTCGCGCACTAAGTACTTTGACACCTTTTCGCGCAGATTTAAATTCGCGCAGCAAGGAAGTCTTACACTTTGTTTATGCAATAGTCATACCTTTCGCGCAGGATTTATATTCGCGCACAAAGGTGGGTGCGCGAAAATAAATACTGCGCAAACATTAATACGTTTACAGTATTTGATCTCGCTAAATTACTGAGTATCTTACAAACGCCGATAAAGACTTTTCCTTAGCGTTAAAGCAAATGAATGAATATGTATGAAACTTTATTCCTCCATTTCTTACATGAATTCATATTGATATCAGTGACAATAGTCTCTAGTTACGTGGAAATTTTGTTTTTGTTATAGACAGCTCCTCAAAAAACCCTCTACAAGCTACTTTTTACAGTAAACAATAGACGATAAACACTTAACAATACAAGTTATGAGACATTTAGAATCAGGTTCTTGTAAGCTAGCAGTCAGTGTGAGATGTTATAGATATAAATATTTGATAGTGTTGTAAGTCTTACACGCTTTAGGCTCAAAGCCTCTCAGATCAGATATAAGAACGGTATGTCAGTGATTGGACGTCTACTGCGCTGATGACTTTCCTGGCCCATGACTAGGCCTCCTAATGGGATTATAATGACATTTTGCGGTTTGGAGCGATAGGCTTTCCTTAAGTTTAAAGGGACTCTCTCATCTTTGAGCCTAGACATATTACCAGCTCTTCCTTCCATCAATCAACCTGAGACAGTCAATTAATGTGGAAATTCTGTCTACTTTGAGCATAAACTAGACGTACACACTGTAGACAGTAAACATCAAAACCCTCTACCGTTAACCCTATGGGACGCCGCTGCCTACAGGACGAGTATAGAGTGTACTGTTCTATTATAACGATAGTGCGTATACATATATATGCGTGAAACAGTTTTACAGATTATGATTGCACTAACGTTATATTTTTCTTTCAGATTACTAAATCAAGCAAAGAACAACGCCCCCACCCGGGCCCCCAGGGCCTTCCTAGAGAGGAGGAGGAGGGGAGGCCCACCAGGATGGTTTTAAAGATGAAGACGCAGCGCGACCCCTCGACAATGATTGGATCAACGACTGAAGCTATATGCTTGGTAAGAAATACACAAGTCAATGATGATTCTTGGTTTTTAGAAGGTGCATAATTAGGGAGTTTTTTGCACAGACTCTAAAAGTTTGTGGGGGGCGGGGTGCATCTTTTTTTTTAACAGACTCAGAACCAGTATCACGCAGATGGAAGCCGACCAGTCAGGTCCAGCAATACTATTACTGGTTCAGGTATGTCACTCAGCAATGGGAATATTATAAACACCTCGCCTGATGAGTCATAGTAAAGCTAATGTAATGTATTTTTGTTCACCTAGAGCAAACAAGAACAAGTTGCTGACACTTGGAAAGACAAGTGGCATCCAGGAAAGACTGGAACATGTGACCATGCTACAACACCCAATAATGTGCAACCCTCCGAGGGCCTTCTGACAGGGGCAGGGGATGGAAGCCCCAACAGCATGGGTCAAACGGCAAGGATACAGTATGCTCCTACATCTCAGTCTGAACAACTGACTGAAACTAGGCCCTCGGTAAGAAATGCATAACTAAGTCTATGATGACTCTCATTAGTTTTATTCTTATCCTTTCTAAAATAAAATTGAAATACAAATATTTTTGTATGGATGACCATGAGTTTTTTTAAAAGAAATTTTATTACGTTCAATTTTAGGTTGACCTGATATTCTCATGAAACACGTATACAAATAATCCTCAGGATTAGATATCAGTTACATTCTTTAATTTACATCATTATGCTCTCTTACCGCTACAAAAAGTTTAAATTTTAATCTAGCAGTTGAAAATAATAAATTAAATTTTTATATTTGTGCAGAACTTTTCATATATTTTGTTTGCCTCCATATCCATATCATCACCTATAGATACACAATGTTGTGTAAATTGTTACTGATTCCAAATGACTTGATTTGCAGGTAAAACATCCGACACCCAACAAGTCCCTTCAATGTAAGTTAGACACCTTTACAGTTAAAGCTGGATTTGAAGTTATTTGGGGCTGGAGGTGAACATCTTTCCACTATAGCATAACTACACTTATAGCGCATTTGTAGCCATGCCTTCTATAGGCAGTATCTACAATGTATTATAGGAAATAATGGCAATGGTAATGAATGTAATATTGTAACACATTTTTAGCACAGGTCTGCTTGTATGAGTCAGTAGAGTATCTTTGGGCACCATCAGGTGTAACAGATGTTAAGTACGCTACTATACTCTACGCTACATCTCCTTATTCCTTTGTGTTACACTACGTATAACAGTACATTGATCAAACTAAAATCTAAAAGAGAATAAAAAAAATATACAATTCAATACTTAGTCTACTGTGAATTCTTTTTATCTGCATGGTGTCTGTTCCTGGTATATTTATGATCGTTTATGACATTTTTCAGATCTGACGGACCTTATTGCATTTTGCATTGGCTTCCCTTCATTTTGTAAGTTTCATGTTTATCTCAGTTGTGGAAGACCATTTGGGATTAGTTTGAGTGCATTTTACAAAACAGTGAAAGACGATATACATCCCCAAACCATCATGACTTTTCATTTGGTTTAGTTGAACAGTAGGCAGGCTAAATTATGTATTAATTATGTAAATTATATATAAAATGTGTCTAATAATGAGCAGTATTGGGGCCCTCGTCACTAACCATATGCTGAGCCACGGTGGTCATATACTAATGCTTGATATTGATACACCAGAATATAGATTATCGACTATAATATAATAAACATGTACTACTGACATGTAGATACTATGGCCGGGTGAATATGTTCCAATCTAACCCGCAGACATCTGCCTAAATAGGTGTCTTTCCACTTCAAACTAGCTGAGAACTAAGTAGGAAAGTGGGTGGGAGGGATTTTTTTAGAAATTATATTTTTTCATCGTCAAGAACTACAAGTTTATTTTGTAACAATATTATGTATCTTCATTAGTAAATGACAGAGATTCATGTAATAAAGTAAAATACTGTGATGTTTAATATCCCTCCAGTTAGCAAGATTATGTTGCAGCTTTCTGTAACCATTAGGGGTAAAGATGTTTGGACAGTAAGGTTTTTGAGGTAGGGTGTGACCACAACTTGTGTGTGTGTTTGGATGCGGGGGGGGGGGGGGGTTGTTATTTGTCCCACCCACCCACCGTGTATCATCCAATGCACCACCTGGTGTGCATTGTCTATATTACATTGTGTTTGTATTCCAGGGTTGTCTCTACCATTCATGCTATGGAACGCCACCATGGGCAACTACCTATTAACTCTGTGAGTATTGCTACTTAGGATTACACTTAATCATGCAGTAGCTTGTGTTGGTCAAAATGCCTTAAACACTTCCACCATTTATAATCAAGTTTTACTTTCATCAAAATCCTCACAAAAGAAAGTTCAAAATGACAAATTTCGTCTATTATTTCAAAAAGGAAAATTCTCGTTTCGACGTCTTCAAAATTTTTCTTTCAAGAAGTTCACAATATTCTCTACAGGTAGTGAAGGCCTTAATTGCTGAAGTCATACGATTTTGTTTAAATTCTCAGTATCCCGGATGATTGTAGATAAATTAGGAGATGGATGTTGGGATAATTGGTGCATAACAATTTGAAAATAAATTCTCAAAATTTGTACAGTCATCTTAATTTCGAGAAATTACAGTTCAATGTACTCAAAAATGACTCAATAAAATCCAATTCTTTGTAACAATAATACCCAAATAGATGAATACATGTTACTAAGTTGTTAACCAGTAGTTAGTTCAATGAGTTGTTAACTGGCCTGTTGTCAAGTTGCACATGAAATCACACTTGTTGCTTTGAAACTTCTGCGATAGCGATATGAATAAGAAAATAAAATGGTTCTCATCCCCCAGATATTCTTACAGTTTTAGATTTTAAAGCTTTTAAAACAATTTTGTTGCAGGGCTTCGCTTCCAGATTGTTTGTACTATTTCTCCGATAAAGGGAACTCTACAACAGCCCCCAAACACGCAGGTACACATGTCTTAGAACAAACTTCATGAGTTTTAATAAAATCAGTTGCATGTTCCAAAAGGGCGAAAATGACATTAAAATTGCATTTAAAAACTATTCCAACATTAGGTGTCTATGAAGTAGTATTACCTTCGTATGAATTTCTACTGTTAAGCTCTGGAAAATGGAGCCTTTTCTTAATAGGGGGATTTACATGTCCGCCATCTTGAATCTCGATTTACATAGAATTATGGGAGTTGTATGTTAGTGTAAAAGCTATAGAAAACATGTTATGTTCAGCATGGAATATTTAACACTGATCTTATGTATCCTTCCCAACATGCACTGTAATAATAGACATGTGAGCCATGCAAATCCCCTATTGGCAACTTTATTTGGTGTATTTCTGGTGGCCATTACTTGATACACTGTACTCTACTGTGTCTATACAGACTAAAACTTGATTTAAAAATAAAGCTAAAGTGCCTTTTTCTGTTTTATACTCTTAAGGTTTGATTATACCTGACCGATTCAAACGTTCCTATACTTCCAATGTCTAATCTATTGGTTTTATGTTTCCAGAGTCAGAGACAGGTTTGTTGAGCCCTACCAAGAGAGAAACCAAAGAACTGAACAAAGCAGAAGATGCCGATGTGAAGCGTCAAGAAGAACCTGTCGATGAGACCTGGAGGCAGGAAGATGCACCAAATAGCCATATAATGGCAGCACGCACCGATGGGCTGGAACCAGACACACCTGGTCTACAGCCACCAACCATCAACACTGGGGCTTCTCTAGCTGAAATAGAGGTAAATTATTACTAGAGTGCAAGTATGGAATAATGGTTCCACAATTAATGTTCCCAATTCGGATTTAAAGTCCTTCATGAAGGGCAACTTAGCGGGAACTTAGCCCAAAACGTTGGAAAGTAAAGTCACCATATTGTTATACTTGGTGTAACACTATTCAGGAGATGAAGAAATATATTGATCTTGAAGATAGATTTATTCTGTTAGCTGATAATAATATTACAGAGATACAGCTGGTATTCGTATCAGATTATATATACCCACCATATTTTTCCATGTTGCATGCTGGATTTTACAATGATTTTCTCATCTTATAGTCTTCATTGTCTTTTTTTTTTGAAAAAAAACTGTTACAGTGCATGCAGGGATAATTATAGATGTAAGTTATTTTGATCATTGATATGTTGTTTTTTCAGAACATCTCACAACTCCAAACTCCAACAACAGAAACACCACCACAGCCGTTGAAAGAAGAAAACCAATTTCCACTTCTGCCACCCTCTAGTTTCCTAGCAACTCCTGCTGCCCAACATCAGGAAACGGGCCTTAATCCCAGCACAAGCCTGGCTACATCTGTTAGTAGGGCGGAGGTACATGAAGAACAAGATCATCAACGTAGAGGCCATCTGAACCTTTCACACTCGCCCCCCATCACTGACATAGGACCATCGACAACAGGTAAGTTTGATTATAAAACTATAATGAGTGGGATAAATAGGTAATGCAGGCTAGGCTCAAAGATGAGAGAGTCCCTTCAAACTGAGGAAAAGCCTCTCGCTCAAAACTGTAAAGTGCCATTATAATCCCATTAAGACCGCAAAATGTCATTATAATCCCATTAGGATGCCTATTTTATGGAAAGCCATTTATACATATAACCCAAATGTACAGAATTTTAGTAATACTTTTCCTAATCTACCTAACCATATTCCTGATTAGCCTTTTTCTCAGTGAACTGGCATACTATTTCGGGAAAATTGGCCCAGCTCGGCGGCCAATCCGGAATGTGCCTACTAGGTAGGCCTATTGTTTTTCCGAAGTAGCAGGGTGTCTAGAGAATTAGATGTCAGCTCGGAGTGAATTAACAATAGCTATGCCCCAGTCAGGAAATGATGGAAAGGGAAGATTAGCTAAATATTAAAAAGCACAATTTGGGAATTTTAGGAAGTTTCCGATTTGGTTTCTAATTCTCAGCTAATCTGGAACGAAATTCCCAAGTTCGCATGCATTTTCAATGGTGAATTCGTCAGTCATTTTCCAGGTTAGCCTACTAATTCTCCTGGTTTGGGGTTAATTCATAACATGTGTAAATGGCTTTCCATACTATTTCTAGGCCAGGAAACTGATTAGCGCAGTAGGCGTCCAATCACTCACATTCCATTCTTATCTGATCTGAGGTACTTTGCGCCTAGACTGATTGGGAATATGTTACCTTTGGGTTTGTTAAATTATTAGGAAGTTTTATTTTCTCACCTGTCTGCAAACTTTTTTTTGTTTATTTTATTCTTTATAAGGACAGGTTTATCACCATCTGTTGATACCACTAAAGCCTTAAGGCCAACTGGTGACCACTTGCCATCGGGTTTGTCAATTTCCTGGCCCTAGTGTCCGAAATATTTATTTATGTTTTACATAAAGGATAAAATAAGGAGTTGGCCTAAGCCTAGTAAAGCTGTTACTTTCTAATTAAAACATTTAAAACAAAACTGTCAAAATATTGTAAAAAAGAAATTCGAAACAATATCTTTCCAACTTTGCTTAAGTATTTTGTTTTTACTTTTAAAGTTTTCGAATTGTCATAATATTGATCATGAATAATCAATGGTTTTGTAACATTAGGATTTCTCTTCAAAACATCCTGAACGATTATGATGCCTCAATACGTTAATGGTTTTATCAACACTTTTAGATGCGTTTACAAGTTTGATGATAGAGTGATGTAATTAATGTATGTAATTAATTATTAAAGACACCATGCGTTATAAATGTCCTCTAATGTTAATAAGAGCATAATCTACTTTCTAGTGAGGCTGGAACAGGAGGACACACAAGGAACGGACTGTACAATTTTTATTTACGGATCAACTGAGTCGTTGTCCCCAGAATATGAACCAGAATTTGAGCCTGAATTCCTGGAGGTACGTTTTATTTGTCTCCCGTAGACCATCTTAGCCCATCAATTATATCAAAGTGCTAGAGCTATTACACTGGCACGATTTAAAATTAAGCATCACTGTCAAATGCAGATATGAAAAGCTGTATAAAATTAATACAGTGCAATTCAATTACGAATCATTATTTCTGTTGTTAATTAAACAAGTTTAAGACTACAATAAGTCCTTTATTAAACTATAGAATTCACATCGATTGTCTTGCATTTCTTACCTGAAAAAATCTCCCTGTCGCCCTTAGTTACACACTATCTACACATGATGTCTCCGACCGTTACACACTATCTACACATATTCCTCTATAAATAACAGTGCTTTCCCTCGACACATCACGGTCCCTGATTAAGCCCCCAAATGGGCGAAATATTGGACTTAAAATAAAAATAGAAAACAAATCTAAGATGATGTTTTTGAGTGTACAATTTCCATACCGAATCTAATTAAAATACAATCATTTATTGATTAAAAAAACTCACACTTGATTAAGGACGTCTAAGGCCCGGAAATTTGGGTATAGGACCACATTACAACAATTTCATTACTTAACCCAATTATTTATTTCTTCATGTAGCCATCTTTGGAATCCAATGAAACTAATGCAGTTGGCGCAAGGCAAGACACCAATGGCGCTGAAATGGAAGCAGATGTTAAAGATCAGGACTTGACTGCTCCAAACTTGGACGTCAGCACATTGGAACAACCAGGCGATGATGGAATTAGTAAGTTCACTTGCCAAGAGGCATTTATATCCCCGATATTGTTAATTACTATATTCTTTTTCCATTTATTTTCTATGGCATAGCAATGATTTCAGTAGGATTTATAAGAAATTCTTGAATACGCGACTCATCATTAATGACATGCATCATTCAAAAGGTATCTAACATTTACCCATTTAGATTCAAACGTTACCACGAAATAATAATAGCAATAAAATAAAATCAATAGCAATATATATATATCCTACCAGTAATATTTAGCTAGAAGTATTATGGCGTGGGACATGTATTACCTTCTCCTCTATACACATATGGAGATGATCTGAGGCAGGTTTTTCAAAAGTTCCTGATGTTGTTACACAGCGTAAACAAGATACCACTAACGTCAGCATCTGATCTGTATGAGGCACATTGAATACACCCATGGTGGTCCTATAATATGAAATACTGAAAATAAGTTTACTTCTCACTGCTTGACAGCTTTATATCTGATTCTCCCCAAAGAATAATAGAGAATATTTTGTATTATTTACATATATTTTAAATGGGAAAAAAACCCGCTATAGCTGTTGCCAGCTGTGTTCATGCATCACCTAGATCTATAAACCATGTATTTAAGAACTTACAAGAATCCTAAACTCTCTAAATCTACACACAATATTAGTGGCCAGGCCATGGAGTTTTGGGAGTCCATGCAAAGGCAAATCAAATATAGAGAGTATATAAGAAGACTGCATTACACTAGAATGGCGGCCATTAATAGAGTATTTCCTATAGCCATATTTCTATGTTATTTTCAGCCATCACGGGTAGGATTGGACGTTACTGCAAAGGTTCCTGGGACAAGTTACGATGCAGAGGACTTTCCCGTGCCTACCTGACCTACATCATCTACCTTCTCACCATTGTGTGTGTCTGGTTGCCATGTCCCTGGTTCATACAGCTTGGCCTTGTACAGTGAGTAACCTACATGTCAAACTTTACCCACTTGTCCCACCTGTTTTACAAATTAAACAGGTTTACCAAATGATATATTTAAAGTATTTATGCTACATTTTCGGGTAAGGCATTCACTCAATGACATAATAGCAATTTTTCCACACAGATTTTTCCCGATACAAGGAGTTAGCTGTAAAGACGATCATGAGTCCATGGTGGTTGGTTCTAGACTGATGTTTATTCCAACTGCTCTGTGCTCCCTAACCCTCACACCAAGTTCAACACTAGACAGTAGAATACTTCCGGTTAGCATATCACAGTTTTTAGTTTGAGCCTGTATTTTTATTGTATTTTTTTTCTTCATAATTATTCCCACAGGTTCCGGATGCAATGCTTGTTCTATGACATCGCTTGCAAGAGACCGCGCAAGAAGATAACAACAACTATCTTCAGAAACCTAAAACCCGGAGATGTCATCGCCTTTAATCGACTACTGGGACTCTACGACCACCAGGGAGTGGTGCTTAAAGGAGTCACAGCTGACTCAGACTGTGTTACTTTAGCACATTACCATTCTAGTGAGTATGGAAGAAAGGGCAAAGTCGTGGAGGAAGAGTTCAAGGTGGACCAGTTGAAGAATGATTATTTGGTCGACTACAAAGAAACCTACCCAGACTCTGAGACATTGCGTCAAAGAATCCTGGTTAAAGAAGATGAAGATTACCATGTGGTTTGCAACAACTGTCACCATTTCTCAGAGTACTGCAGGACAGGGAAACAACAACCACGAGATACGTCCTCGTTTGGGGTATTTCTACTTCTGCAGACAGCATCGACCAGCTATACCATCTGGCGTTTGCTGAGAGAGTGAAATATTGGAGCTATTCTATAGTGAAAGTGTAACATCGGGAATGTGCTGTATTTATTAAAAAAAAAAAATGAAAAAGATACCTGATATTGTAATGTCAATCATTATATCATTGATATTTGGGGGATCGAAGAGTTAATGTTTTAAATAGATATTGTCAATTCAGGTTGAAAAAAAACCCCAGATTCTTCGTGATTGATTGTGTATTCAGACATTTACATTTATTCAAACAATTAATATAATTACGTGGTAATTTAGGGCACATTGCCGGACTCCCTCTACCTTATGTAACCATGGTAGCGAGGGGTCACATGACCACGCTCTGACGTGGCTGTCACAAAGTTGATAATAAAATAGCAAGAACTGGGACTCTGCCTTGTCGTTTTCTCTTACAGAATTAATATTATAGATTATTCATGTTATTCGCGAAGGGAGGTACTTCATCACAACTCAATATTCAGGGTCTGAGATTTTTATTAACATATATCATTTACAAAGCTCATTATACAGTGAAGAAAATCAAAACAAATATATGGAAAAGGGAATTATCTCTATTAGAGTTCTGATTATGCCCGAATTTTGTATTCAGCTTTTAACTACATGATAGTTACCATAGTAGGCCTACTATGTTGTTAAAAGTATGTCGTACTTTAACAACTATTTCTACGGCTTAGTGGATAAACGTCCATATAGAAAATACAATATAAAGCTACTTTAGGAACAGTGTTTTTACCTATAATAATCCAGTACAAGCCACAAAAATCTAAACATCCTACGTAGAGTTCTTGTGGGAAAAGCCTTTGAGAAATATTAATTTTGTGACTCTAGACGACTCGTATAAGTCAAACTATCCATATATAGATAACTTATGCTACAGTTGAACCAACCCAAAACAAACTATAAAGCCTTTATAATGGGAATTTACAAGCACAATATTAAAAAGAAACAAATCAATAAAAAAATATCTAAAACGAATATTACTACAGCAGATACAGGAAAGGATCTGATGTTTAGGGAAACACTGGAGAAGCCCCACACATCCCAACCCCCTGGACGAAATGAAAAGTCATTCACTATAGACATTCCCCTTTACTAACCACTAACGCCCCTCATACCTAACATTCACTATAGACATTCCCCTTTACTAACCACTAACACCCCTCATACCTAACATTCACTATAGACATTCCCCTTTACTAACCACTAACACCCCTCATACCTAACATTCACTATAGACATTCCCCTTTACTAACCACTAACGCCCCTCATACCTAACTCATGGCATTATACTCACATTACCGGACAAATGACTCAAGAGGCAATTGGGAATTCTATAATTTTATTTTGATAAAATGTTGTTTGATTTGAGTAGTAAAATGTGTAAAATTGATAAATTATATAAATTTGATGATAAAATTGTACAAGTTGAAATATTGATGAAATAATATGAAGGATGAGAAAAAGGTGTGGGCGGGTGGGTGCCTTGATGGATTGTGGAAGGCGAAGTGAGGGCGATGGTGGTGGTGTGAGTGATATAGATGGAATGCGCCGAGGGCGCCATCTGGCGAACTATTATGCATCAAGGTTGCGGCGGGATACAGAGGGACGGAGCGCAGCGTAGTCCCGAGGTATCCCGCCGCAACCGAGATGCATAATAGTTCGCCAGATGGCGGCCGAGGTGTATTCCATATTTATTACATCCCAAAATCGCATCTTTACATATGATTCATCGATTGAACTTTTCATTTAAAGTCCCTAGCTTTATTATTTCCAGAGTAAATCGGTAAAAACGTTTGAGTGGGCGATAATATGAGTTCCGCGAAATCAAAACAACAGCTGGGTACATGTGCACCCTGGCACTGCCTAGGTTGTATGCGCCAAGGGCGCTCAAGTGCGACATAATTTTCATGTTATGCACCACTTTGACCAAGTGCGATATACAATGCTGAAGGTATAGGCAACTACATCGCAGGGGTGTAATAATATATAGGTGGTGATAGAGGGCGCAGGTGAGGGGTGAGTGGTAGTATGGGTAATGAGTCATGCCGGCAATGATCCCGCCTTAGCACACAGCCAATGCGACGAATATTGTTCCAATAGCAGACAACAAGACCGTCATTGCCATGTTGGGAAATCGTGTATACTGCATTTATTTTTTTATTTTTTTTTGTTAAAATAATAGCCGCATGTTTGTGTACATTTAAAAATGACCAATCATATAGGATTTGTAATCATCGAGGTCCGTATAAATAAAGGTCGATTCGTTCGTGAAGTTATCATACAAGACAACGTGGATATAAAAACTGAATCGAGGAAAACATGCTTGCAGAGAATCAACTTTCCCCGGCAATATTCATCCAGAGAATCGTCCAACCGGCCTTAATTCCCTCATTTGATCTTGTACATGAAACTTGAAAGGTCAGAGATATTTGGATGTTAATTTATCTGTGTGAGGAGCTTATTTATATAAATAAGATCCTGTAATGTCCGATCGACAGCCTTAAGCGACTATGGAAACTTAATCTATCTAATCAAGAACAACGACAACGACAGGATCTAATGGACCTCGCCAGCACTCAACGTTTATATTCTTCTATCCACACCCGGGTTGCCAAATATCAC
The DNA here is from genome assembly GCA_942159475.1 of Sthenelais limicola. NCBI lineage: Eukaryota > Metazoa > Annelida > Polychaeta > Phyllodocida > Sigalionidae > Sthenelais > Sthenelais limicola. Next base: position 125,646,611 of record OW804098.1, on the reverse strand, counting down.
AGCTTGTGACGACAACAACCGACATACATAAAGGAAGCAGTACATGACAATGACATGTAAATACAAAAGGGTGTATAATATGTAAGTGTGAGACATACATAAGATAAGTACAACATACAGCAATAAAAAGTTTGAAAATACAGATACATTACACAGCACGACCTCTGTTGGTGACTAAAACCATAACCACGACCCGCGCGGCCAGCACCAATACACATCTTACAAAACCAAGGGTCTCCAAGCGACAGCCGCTTGAGACGCGCGCGGGCGCGGCTCTGGTTCAGCAAAGCTAATCCATAGCCGCGCACCACAATGCCCCTCCCCCTTTTTTGAAAGGAGGGCACAACCGCTTTAGGCTTTCATCAAGAAAAGACTAAACCATAAGGTTAATACAAAAGTAAGAAGGTAAAATTAGTAAGAATCAACAATACATCCGCCATCAAACATTATAAAAATCACAGAATAAATATAAAACATAGGAATCCATACCGGGTTTGCAGGAATCACACGAACAATGGAGAGAACAAACACACAAATACATTGAAGTCTGTTGATCAAGTAACTCTGTCCATTTTGAAACGTTTAGTCCGTGTATAAAGAATCCGAGTGTCCTGGTTATTTTAGAAACACACACAAATGTCCGGTAACATCCTAATTCTGGAAACTGTCCGTTTGAGGCACATATATAGTAGGTCGATGTATAGCTGTGGTAAAAATTGTTCGTATCCGATATAGCTGTATCCTGAGAGTTGAGTTGGCCAGCGTTAGAGACTATCAAGGGACATCTATCCAATATCGCTCATCTCGTCTCGTCACCGCTGGGCTCATCACAGCTGGGCTAACCACTGCTGCATCCGGCTCGACTCCATTCCATGTTCGTATCCAAAGTCTAAACAATTACTATCCAAAAAGACCAAAGTCATACAAAGACTACAGACGCATCAAACTAGATCGTATCGTAAGTGCGTCTAACATCACTTTCTTCATCTTTTAGCAGCTCCTCCTCGTCAATGTCCATATTTTTATCTTCCTCAGTCAAGCTCCTCTCGCCAGAAACATGAGATGAACCAGACACATCCAATCCATCTTCCTGCGCTGAACGGTCTGGGTCCGACTGAGGGACTTAATCAGAAGCATCGAAAGCCGCTGGCTGCTCCTCGCCAACAGAGGTATTCATCAGTCTATTGAACAACCCGCTCATCTTTCTCACGGGAGAAGAGAAGAGCGGAGGCACCATAGACAGAGACACAGCGCTACCACCAGGCACCGGTGTAACACCTACAAAACCTGGAGGAGCGATAGGAGCATTACCCGCAGCTCGACCAAGCACGCCGGGAGAGCCCTGTGCCGCAGCTGGGTTTTCCCCTAACAAGGCCGAAGCTCGTCGCTGAGCCTCAGACTCTCTGCTTGTTGACAGTGGCGTAAACCCTGTCATCGCATATGGACTGTACATAGGCAGAGGCCCCGCTCGACTGGACTGCTGCTGCTGCAAAGCTTGCTGCTGCAACTTCAGTGAACGCTGCAACTGCCGCTGTTGCTCCAAGGACTGTTGCAACTGTTGTTGTTCCTGCAACTGTTGCTGCTGCAACTGTTGTTGCTGCAACAATTGTTGTTGTTCCAATTGCTCATCCAACTGCTGCTGGTGTAACTGCTGAGCGGGCAACTGGGACAGAGTCTGTAGCATCATAGGGTTGAATCGCCTAGGCGAAACAACATTCATTTGGACATTAGGATTCATTACTGAATCCCAATTATCAAAGCCAGGAGTTGGCTGCACACACTCCTTTACCGCTACCGCTTTAAGTGGAGTAGCTTCCTTGACTGCAGCAGCTGCTGGCGCAGTTGAAATAATCTGCGGCAACGTCCGCTGCTGCTGTGGCAACTGCTGTTGCGGCAACTGCTGTTGCAACTGCTGTTGCGACAACTTCTTAGGGGACGACTGAACCAAAGCCACAATAACCTCCTCCTTCGTGGGTTCTTCCTGTACAGCCTGAGTGGTCACGGCTTGCGACCTCACAAGAGAAGCAGTATGCTGTTGGAGTAGATCAGCCATTATCTTCGCCAAGTCTGATTTCCGCACAACATCAGACTCAACGTCCTCCTTCACTTTCTCAGCTTTCTTTCGTTTCTTCTCAGGCTCTCCGTCACCGCTTTCATAAGCGGTCAAGCGACACCTCAGATCAAGGATTGTCTCCCTTGATATCTTATCCTCCCTCTTATAGTAATCCAGCTGCCTGGTAAGATCCTCAATGCGGGCACGCATAGCGGGGATCTCTGCAGCCGCGGCTCTGATTTCCACAATGTCAGCCACAGGCGCCAAAGCAGTTATCACAGCCAGCCTAACCGCTTCTACCGAAATATTAACGGCCTGACTAATAGAATCGGAGACATTCTTCAAGCTCCTATCTACATCCATAGCGGCTGTCGCTAAATTCTCATCTGTTGGCAGATAAGGCAAAACAGGCGCAGGAACATTGTCCGTCACACCCGCTCCATCCAACATACACCGATCAGTGGCTATTTCACCAGGGGCTCCCGCAGCAGCAGCTGGCTGATTTAGCGCCGCTACAGTAGAGTTGTCCTTCGGCCGTGCACCAGTCAAGACAGCCGCAATGGTAGCTTGAGAGGGTCCAGGCTTTGACCAAGCATTTCTAGAAGGAGCAGGGGCATCGATTACCTTCCTAGCAGAAGCCCTCCTTGCTTCAGAGGCACTGGCTCTCATCTCCAGTTGCGCGCGATGTCGACCAATGGTCATCACACGATCCAAGTCATACCTCCCCATCCGCGCAAAACGTACACAACCTAAGTTTGCAGTCTCCTGCTCCAAGACTCTAAAACTCCCTGCCATATCCTTTGCCCACTCTAGCCCATTCCTATGGCCAGTGTTGCGGTTGACCAAGTGGCACACAAGATCAGAACGCCTGTCCAATCTCACACTGCAGGAGTGAGCGTGTGGACACGTGTAAAGTTGCACCGCCGGGCAATGCTCCTCACACAAGTGGCGATAGAACCTCTCCCGGGTGCGGTAGACCTTAATCCCATTAGGATTAATTTCCTTACCCAGGTATCTACACCAAGTAAATGGGCACCTATAGCCAGGTTTCCACAGCAAAGGGGCTCCATTCAACTTGTCCATAATAAGATCTATAATTTCCTGATGGCCATCTGCTTTCCCGGTACGGGACTTGAGGTAGTGGAACTTATCCTCATAGCGGGGCATTATTGGAGGATTTTTCCAATAATTACCCAGAACCTCATCCTCATCATCCGATTCAGGGTTCACAAGGACTCCATCACCCTGCTTCGGAACAATGTTCGCCATGTTAGTAGGGCTTAACTCCACCTCCAATTTATCCTTCAATCGCCAGCGCGCCTGATGGCGAACTGGGTTCGCACTATCTGAAGTCTTCTTGGGGGTGTTTTTCCAAGCCGGCTTAGCCAAAGCCCGTCTCACATCCTCCACAGAGTTAAGTCCAGGGCCGCCTGAGTGGGAAGCGCGTGACTGGTCACTATACTCAGTAGAAGAGCCGCGAGAGCTAGTACTCCCGTCCCTACTGCCACTCTCCTTGACCACAGTCTTGCTCTTCTCCCGCCCTCTCTTAACTTCCAACTTTGGTTTTCCCTTGGGGGAATTAAATTCTTTTTTCGACCTCGTCTTACCGCCATCAGGTTTTGCTTTGTCATCTTGTTTTCCTGACTTGGCATTACCCGACGCAGACGTAGTCTTAGCCTTTCCAACATCCGAACTCTCGTCCTTCTTTACAGTCTGTTTGTCTGATTTCTCAGACTCAGGGGCAACTACTGGTTCAGGACCAGCTTTCTTCAAAGTCTTCCTCTTAGGCCTGGAAGCAGCAGCGCCTTTGGAAGGCAACTGCTCTTCCCCCTCACTCTCGTCCGACTCCACGATCTTGGCAGACTTGACAGGCTTAGACTTCCTTCGCCTAGTCTTTTGAAGCTGCCATTCTGCTGCATCTTGACGATCTTGCGCCTTCTGCAGCTCCATCCTCTCTGCTGCATCTTGACGATCTTGCGCCTTCTGCAGCTCCATCCTCTTCTTCTCAACTCTCTCATAGTCAGCCTCAATCTCTGCGGTCATCTCCTGATACCAGTCTTCTTTCAGGGAATGTTCCTCAGAGCGGGTCTCAGCGCGGGTCTCAGAAGTCACAGCCGCCGCGTCCGCGGCTGTGGACTCCTGTTCACCACCTGTACAAGGTCTATCTTCGGGTACCTTCTCCACGCCAGCCGTTGACGAGTCAACTTCCATGGCCGTCGCCTCCTCCCTATCAGACATCCTGACTTGATCACTCAAACCAGAGTATCCAAGCCAGGTTACAAGTTCTCTTGAAACACCTAGTCAACCAACCGAACAACAATCTGGGAAAACAATGCTTTATCGGGGGGATAAACCAAGCAATCTAGATCACATACAACTGGCAGTGAAAACACGTCTGGCGTGTCCACTAACCGAGCGTACTCTGCAGACCTACGCTCTCGCCAGTTCCCGTGACCTAGTCCCGCGACGCCCCATCCAATCAGAGGTCTTTCTTCCGTCTAAATATAGCATCGCCACCCTGTCGCCGAGTGGTACACACTAGAGTGCACGTGCCACGAGTAGTGTTGTCCCTGCCTGCCCCGCTACCTAGCAGGCATACACACACACCATCCAGGCACCTGGGCTCCCGAGCAGAACCCAATACACTACCAATAATAGCATAAAATATCATCAGAAAACACAACTAAGCAGTTTCTCCCTACTTTCCGTGGGGTGTATTGCTTCGGCCCAGTCACATATCCCAGTAGGTGTAAGGACAATGAGAGGCTACATGCCCTACCAGTCAGTCAATTTTCCAAATCAATTTCAATGCCAAAACCACGTATAGTAAGCTTGAAACTGTTGTTATTATTTCACACAAAAATCACACCAGAGAGGAATAAATCCCCTCACCATGTTTGATGTGAGATATCATTCTACCAGTACTTCTCGTTGTGTCATTTTTTGTTTTCCTCTGCACCTCATACAACTGATTCACTCACTCGTAGCCAAGTCGATCAGGGGCTTGCCTATGACGCTTAGGCCTGTCTTCCAAATACCCTGATCTTAACAGATTACCCATAGTCTTAGCTAATGGTGAGCCCTCTTCCTCTTCCTCGTCACCTGAATCACTAGAACTCTCAGATTCCACAGCCGCTTCGCCCTCACCCACTCCCGCGGCCACACCCGACGGTGGGTCTGCCACAGCAGATGGTTTCTTAGGTGGGCGGCCGCGCTTCTTCACGTGTCTCACAATCTTATCTGCAGGAAGCACTGTCGGAGCGTGCCGACCGGGTATGACACGTCCCTGAGGATTAATCCTCAAGTAGTCTTTCCCCGCTACCTGCTGCTTTTGATATTCAGGAGCCCTATGCAAGTTTACCGCCTGGACGGGAGTACCGTCTGCATCAAAAGCCAATTTGAGTAAATCTCCATTCCATCTGAGAATCCCTTCTTCAGTTCTGAGTTCATAGGTAGAGCCTTGCACGCGCCTTACAACTTCAAAAGGACCATCCCATTTGGGACCATATTTCTTTTGAGCCATAGGCGTCGCATATCTCCAAACTACATCTCCAGTTCTAAATACTTTTGGTCGGGCCCGTCTATCGAAATACCTCTTCTGGTATACAGCCGAATGCCCCAGGCGTTCTCTGACAAACTTATGCCCTCTTAACAACAAGGACCTGATCTCCTCCACAAACACACTGCGGCAGGGAAAATCAACATCTCCTGTCAGAGTACCATAAATAATGTCAGCCGGAACGGTTAATTCGGTGCCAAATACTACCAGATTAGGAGTACACATAGTGCTTTTATGCACAGCGCCCCTATATGCGTGCGCAATACAAGGCACCAACAAATCCCAATTCAGATCTTCAAACTGTGTCATGCAGGAGAGCTGCTCTACAAGGACTCGATTCCAACGCTCTACCTGTCCATTTGCCTGAGGTCTATAGGGTAGAGACATCAATTGCTCAATATCTAACAGAAGCAACAATTCCTTCAACAGTGCTGAACGAAATTCAGGCGCCCCATCTGTCTGGAGAGAGACTGGTGGACCATATCTCAATATCCATTCAGTAAACAAAGCCATCGCACAGGTAGCGGCTGTGTGATCAGGAAGCGGATAAGCTTCAGCCCACTTAGAAAAATAGTCTGTGACAACCATCACACAGCTATTTCCTCTAGGGGTTCTCCTAAATGGACCAATAATATCCAAAGCAATGCGGCTCCAGCGCACACCATGGATTTCTTTCTTCAACGGGGTTATACCTTTACCACCCCTGCTCTTACAAGAAGCGCAAACTTCACAGCCGCGCACCCAGTCGGCGATATCTCTCTTCATCCGGGGCCAAACAAACTTTTGTCTCGCCGCCTGATAAGTTTTAAACTCGCCAAAGTGAGCTGCAAGCTTACTCCCATGCAAAGTACGGAATAACTCTCTTCTCAGAGACAAAGGTACCAATACGCGTGTATATACAACTCCGTTGTCGCTTTCCCAATCTAAGCAAAGCAACTCTTTATCCACCTTTAGAAATTCTATTCTATTCATATAGTAACAGAACTCTCCCCCCTCAGCCAACAAAGCTTTATTGTCTGGCTTCGGAGTCAAACCCTGTACTATAGACTTAATCCTTGCCAAAACATCATCTTCCTCCTGCGCTACCTTCAATCTATCACCCGCCAATGACGAGAAGATATGATAATTGACAGTCATTGTGGCTACCACTGCATCATGCGCGCCACAGTCTAAGCAATCGTCACGAGGACATCTTCTTACTGGCAGTCTTGAAAGCGCATCCGCATTTATGTGTTTGCGGCCTGGCCGATGAACAATTTGATCCTCACGCAACCCATAATGCTGCAAGGTGGTTAACCATCTTGCAAGCATACCCGACGGATCACGGAAATTCATCAGCCACCGAAGTGAAGCATGGTCAGTTCTCAGTTTAAAATCTTGCTGGCCAATGATATAGTGTTGAAACTTAGATAAATAAGTTAAAACAGCTAACAATTCTCTTTTCGTGGCACAATAATTCTGCTGTGCTTTGGACAATGAATTACTGGCGTAACTCAAAACCACTTCCCTAGCATTCTGAATCTGAGATAGGACGCCAGACATTCCATACCCACTAGCGTCCGTATCCAAGATGATAGTTCCAGTCGGCTGTGGGTAACCTAGCACAGGCGGTGATGTTAACAAGTCTTTCAAATCCGAAAAAGCCTTATGACAGTTCTCATCGAACGTCACCCGCCGATTATTTTTCAATTCTGCTCCGGACACCAATGCTTGAATAGGAGCCGCAACTTCAGAAAAGTTAGGCATGAATTCTCTATAATAAGAGGCAAACCCCAGAAACTGTCGGACTTGCTTAATAGTAGTCGGCACTGGCCACGAATGAACCTTTTCCAACTTACCCGGATCAGCGCGAACCCCCTCCTGAGAGACTATTCTACCCAGATACTTGACATTAAGTTTGAAAAATTCGCATTTCTTTGGTTTCAATTTCAAGCCATAATCAGCTAGTCGTTGCAAGACTTTTTCCGCATTAGACAATGCTTCATCAAAGCTGGAGCCAAAGATGATTACATCATCCAAATATACTAAACAGCATTTCCATCTTAAACCAGCCAACATTTGTTCCATCATTCGTTCAAATGTGGCCGGCGCATTACATAGACCAAAGCTCATCACCTTGAATTGGAACAGCCCCATAGTCGAGACGAAAGCAGTTTTTTCTTTACTTGCTTCATCCATGGCAATTTGCCAATAGCCGCTCTCCAAATCCAATGTAATGAACCATAGGTTACCACCCAATGCTTCAATACTTTCATCTATCCTTGGTAGCGGGAAAGAATCTTTCTTAGTCACCGCATTCACTGGACGATAGTCGACACAAAAACGGTCAGTACCGTCACTCTTTTTAACAATCACCACTGCAGATCCCCACGGGCTATTACTAGGTTCTATAACACCTTTATCAAGCATATCCTGAATTTGCTTTTCAGCAGCCTCACGACGTGCTCGAGGCAGGCGCCTATACACACTTTTAATCGGTACAGCATCCCCTGTATCGACCACATGACGCACTTTATTAGTGTGTCCCAGCGTTTCACCTGGCAACCTGAAGCAATGCTTATATTGTGTCAACAGGTGTCTAAGTCTGACTATATCTTCCGTCTTAGACAAATCAGACCCTTTCACCAACTTTTCCAGTGGACATTCTGCAGCCGGAGGCATTGGAACCTCAGGCTCCAGTAATTCCACATCAACAATAGGGGAGTCACCATTCATGAGATCCCCCCCCCCCAGTAGTCTGAAGTTCCATCAGTACAGGAGAGCTGGTAGGATTGTATACAGACAGCGTGCAATTATATCGGTCGCCAGCAACCAATAAACTCCCTGCAACATAGCATCCCAACCCTGCTCCATCTGGTTCAAAAAGCATGTCTTCATTGGGGGACATTGGACCAAAGCCGCTGCAAATGGCAGAAAAAGCATCTATAAAAACACTCTCACAGCCGCTCCGCGTCACCGGTCCACTTTGCAATGCCCGACACATGATGGACTGTTCACCTGCCTCGAGGGTGAATAAACCAGACCAATCAGAGTTACATTTATGGAGATAGATAAAATCCATCCCTATGATTCCAGCCTCCGCACCAACCAAACCACTTACCACCAGGCAATTGAGAGCATACCACGCGCCTCCCAACCCCAGCGCCAGACGCACACACCCATGTGTCTTTAGATCATGTCCAGTTCCTGCATAGCACGTCACCCCACATGGCATGAGAGAAGGCCTGACCGAGAGTTCATCATACACGCGCTTCTTTATTAGCGTGCATTGGGCTCCCCAGTCAATCAAGAATTGTCCAGTTACATTCACTAAAGTCACATCCGCATACATGCGCTCAGCCACAAGCGGGCGATTGCGGTCTGAGACACAAATCTCAAAATCGCACAAGTCACACACCATAACCTTACTCACCACCCTAGCATCTTCTCCCCATGATACTTTTAGAATCTGCCCGGGTGAGCATACATACTCAGGATTTCCTTCATTCACCACCATCACTGAGCATGTGGCGCGCCCAATTGCGCCACTGCCGCTGCTCTCGTGCACTTCACCTCCAAGATCACCTTCTCCACGGGCGTCCCCAGGCTGATCCAGGGGCACAAGAACATCGGATCCAATTGGTTTACAAGTCCGATTTATCGACAATGCGGTGTGTATGCTGTTTGTCGCGATCTCCTGTTCACCGCCTAAGAAGATCCGACCTTGTTTAACAGCAGAGCCAACTGTTCTTTAATTGCCGCAGCCTGAGCTGTAAAGTCATCAAAAGACTTAACATGTGTTTTTTGTTTAGCACAATCTGCCCACATGTGTCCTTCTTGCTGACAATAGTAGCATTTTCGAGGCATACCAGGTCTTCTCCTATAATTTCCTTCAGAAGAAACCTTTCTACCCCCCTCACCCGACTCGGGCGGTGGTGGTGGTGGTAAAGCCTCTAGTTGCGGTTTTGGCCTTTTCTGCCACGCCCGAAAAGCTTGAAACTCTGCCATTTCGTTATCATCCCACTCCCGTTCTGATTTGGTCACAGTAGTTACCGTTGACACACCCGCCCCGCTTTTAATCGAGTGTAAATGCGAAGACGTGTGTGAAACTCCACTGGTTCCAAATACATCCCTATATCTAGTAGCGGCTGCCGCAGCCGAAACTATATCGGTCGGCTCCTGCATTGCAACATATTGCGACATGCCTTTATCCACCAGCCCATCAAGAAATGTTTTTACCGCCATATCATGCAACGTGCCATCCCATTCACCGAAAGCATGTACTGCCTTCAAACTTAAGTTCTGGCTGAAAGCAGCCGGACTCTGCCCAGGATCTTGCCTGCATTCGAAAAATTCCCGCTTTCGCGTCTTATCAGACTTTTCAGCCTGATAGTCATATTCGAGCATCTGTAGCAGCTGATCGACTGAAAAATCATCCGGCTCCAGCATCATAGCTTGTGGCAGCTGTTTACCTACTCCGGTTAGCAGTTGTATTTTATAAGTCTCGTCATCCCAATTATTTGAACGTGCTATCATTACTGTGCGTCTTTGATAGTCACGCCAATCCTCTCGACCATCCCATTCAGGGAAGTTCACAGTTCTAGGGTTGCGAATTGGCTTAGTTGGTTTAAACTTAGGCATGCCAAATGCAGGTCCCTTGCCTTCAGGCAAGTAACCCGCGGCTGGATCTATTGACCGCCTAACTCCACTCATATTGGCCGGCAATGATCGCCTAACCGCGCCCATAATCCCATAACCGACTGGACTAGGACTAGAAGTGCGCAAACCACGCGCAGCTTCTAAAGCACTCCTCCTGTCACCTTTAAACGCCCGCCCGCCAGTTGGTGCGTCCGGCATGACTGACGTATAATGTGGTGGAAATGGTACTACATTATCTGGACTTCCTCTCTTTTGATCAAAGTCAGGTAAATCATTCATGATTTGGGTGTATGATTCATTAGTTATACCACCCGGATTTTCATGAATAGGAGTGCTAACCTTCTCCACTTCGTCAGCAAAAGCAATACCCCTAGGTCTGTTCTGTGGGACTTGAAAGTCAAAGCGGCTATTCAATTCTTCCAAATTCATTCTCATACGCTCATTATTCTTACGTTCCCAAGCGCGCTTAGCCTCCAGTGAAGAGCCGGACATCTCTCCCCTTGTCACCCATCGGCACTCCCCGTTAGAGGCTACCGACAGCTGACACAGGTCTCACCCTAGCGGGCAAAAATCCAAAAAATGGTCACGGCACCAAATTGTAATGTCCGATCGGACATTACAATTCTTTATATTGACATTATACCTTGGGCTTCTGTTTGTATTCGAATGCGGAATTGCGAATTCTATAACCCAGAGTAATTAGGAAGTTTAATACAAAGACAATAAATCTTGGCCCATTTATTGTGAGGGAGGCCAAACAATCGTACCTAAATTGATTAGATTCTTAACTTAATGACATCAGCAGCTATCAGCTGGAGCATCACAAAATGTACAATTGGCCGCTTTACACATTCTGCTAAACTATAAGCTGAAAACGATCAACTATATATATTGGGGTACGTGTATTTAGCTACATTTGCTTTTACGCTGTTTAAGAATATCTGTTCGGCTTTATTAAACTCTATTTTGAACCTCATTTCTTATTCACACTTGGGCAATTAATTAGAGGATTGGTGAAGGGGAATAGTACATTTTCTGATGGGCCAACCATATCGATCTTCTCTATATTAAAAGGAGGAACATTCGTTATCAACAGGACTTTAAACTGGTCGATAAGCTTTGCACGCTTTGAAAATTCCCCGAGATGGTTTTAATAGTTAGAACGTATAAACTTGGGAACATTAATTGTGGGCATTACTCGTTGAAGACCACAATGGAAACGAATTGCTTTTCCTTTACCTCAGGCTATTTCTTCCCGGGTTCCCGGCGGCCGGGTAATTAAGGTAATTAATTAATATTACATCAACAATACGGTACCATTATAAGATAATTTACTGTGGTGCGTTATACAAGCTACGTACCATTCTACCTCACATTGATTTTTTTGTTTTTGCGACATCGTTTTATTACTTCACATATAGACATCGTTGGCGAAGGATACATCTAGGATAAAAACACACATTTCACTTTTTGCTACTTGACAGGTTCAGATGGTTTTATGGCTACTTAATGAACACAAGGGTTGGCTGGATATTCGTTGGCGGCAATAACGTATGATATACATATATCAAGATAATGTAACAAGCCCCTTGCGACCGTTCGTTTCAACACATCACCTCTTTAGCTTTGCTATACAATCAGCTGTTTCGTCCAGGAATCTTGCCCATAATTTTTTCTCTTCTCTACCTCACATTGATTATGGGGACATCTTCTACCTGGGAGATTCCCATACACAGGTATATCTTGATCGTTTGCAATCTTTACAGAATTCTGCTATAAATTAGCCTTTAAATTACCGAAATATACAAGGACGAGTGAAATTCACAAATCTATAAATATCTTATCTCTTCTCACAAGGAGGCAAGGTCATGTACTTGAATTAGCCTTCGGAAGAGCTTTGTATTGAGGCAATGTCGACAGTAGAAAATTAAATTTATAAGAGGTATGAATAATGATAAGAAGTTAAAGTTACCTCAGCCGAATAATGAAACATTAAAAAATCATATATTTATAGGCTGACTTAATTATGGAATGGCTTGCCATGCATATATAAGAGATCAAAACTAGGAAGGATTTTAGAACATATTTATAAAATGTCTACCCTATTGCATTTGACCAATACAATGGAGCAGAATTGGTCCAAAATCAAAATTTTATACTGTAAATATAGGGTTTATGGGAGGGGGGGGGGCGAAAGCAGACTTGTAAAATATGTGATACTTAAAGGCAAACGCTACTATTCAGTGCCACGCCCCTTTTCCATATACCACATATATGGGCATTTTACGTACTATTCCTTTAGTATGGCAGTCTATGGAGAAACGGCGCATTTGTTCACGTTTATAGAGTTAAACAAACAATTAATGGCTACTCCTACTGTCTCAAAATATTCTACACATAGTGCATACAGAAGTTGTTGCTTACTGCACTATACACCAGGTGGCCTACCTGTACAGTGCTGCTTATATACTATAGTGTTATATTAAACCACTTATGGCACTGTACTCTATGTGGTTCTGTATTCGACGCTTTGTCTTCTTAAATATCTTATTCCCTCTTTACATGTTGCCTTTATACATCACGCATTGTTTTATTATTATAACTCTTTTCCTTTGCGTGTGTGTATTGCTGTACTGTTGTAACACGTTCTGTATATTGAGACCTTTTGAACGTTGGTCTACACTACCCTTTACCCTAGTTGTACACATTACTCATATTCTGAATTCGCCTCACTTTTCAGCTTGTGAAAGAAAAAAAGTCAGCAAGCGAGGCTTACGGAGTACAGGATTACTGTGACAATTGTTCAATTAGTTGCGAGCCGAGGATTACTGAGCATAGGATTACTGTGACACAATTGTTGGGCCAACTTCTATCAAGATCAAGATTAACACGGACAGGACGTATTGTTGTGAGGCTGATTCTCTGTAAGTTACGCATTCAGTTTACTACATCAACAGGTCCACTAATACTTTATGTATCGTGTGTTATGTAAAGTGTATTGTTTAATGCTGTATATATAGCTCTAGTTATAAAAGATCTTGGAAATAAACAGTAACACTAGAGCCAGAATCACTACAATTGAAGAGAATGTTATTTTCACGCAATAAATCACCGTCTCTCTTTCAGTGGTGGTTTATTATCAACTGTGCAGAACATGGAGACTGTAATGAAGGCTCCCGTGAAGGCTGTGGATGGCTGTGAGTATATTTAAGTATACTAATATCTTTAAGTTGTAGTGATGTCATTAGGATGCAATTAAAGCATTAATAGGGCAAAAAAGGTTACCGATCTAACAGTATTATAGCCAATAGAAATTCATTGCTAAATCTCAGGGTTGGGGAAAGATCTCCTGTTTAGTAGACACCCCCTATAAGGATTTGAGTAAATATAGTTAGGTTACCCAACCTGGCCTACCTAAACGGTAGGGATTGTATTCTGCGACTAAGTAAATAGAACTTGTGTAACTATCACCACGTCAGGTAATTTGTGTTACCTTAAATGTGCGCTTATTATTACCACCTATTATGTCCTTAAATAATGTGTGCTCATGAGATGTTAAATGTTTAAAATGTTAGATCATTATCTCATTCACCTAAATTTATATTTTGTTATGTATTTCTTGGTTTTCATGAGAATATAGATGTCAGTTAATTGAGCAAAAAAAAATATTCAAAAAAGATAAAATACAGTCTTTGTTTCCGGTAACCTGATTGGGTACAAAATAGTTTTATCTTAATTTTTACTTAGCAGATGTCATATATAGCAAGCGAACATCGTTATGGGACCCAACATATTTAAGTTTTACTATTGTATTACACTTTATTTAGGGTCAGTAGGACTTTTATGTTTATTCTTCAAATGCCATAAAAACACTGGAGTCGGCGGCAATGTTTTTAGGGTCGGTCAAAAATCGGAACAAAGATAATTTTATTTTAGGTCTAAAATACCATAATTATTGTATTTTAGGCCTAAAATACAATAATTATTGTATCTGTACAAATGATTATACTTTCAAGTTTTGAAATTGTTTGTTTTACCAGAAAGTAAAGCAAAAGACTCAGAACATCCCGTTTTCGAGCTGTCTTCAGTTTTTATATTATTATGTAGGTTGGAACTCGAGTATTAATACAATCAATTTTATAGTATTTTGTATCGTTAATTTTTATAATTTACATTTAGTGTTAGCCTCAGCCCCAGACTCTAATATACAAATTTACTCCATAAAATGACATTAGAAGGAACTCACAAAGTGATATGAGATTTTATCTTGTTACCTTTATATTGAGCTTCCGTGATACATTTGTGATGTGCTATAGAAAAATGAGTCACAAGTAGCAAAATTGAAATATTTCAAAGTGATTTATTCATTCACCAGATTTTCATTTTTGGGGTATCTAGTACTTGCGATCGTATGGATACATGTAGCAAATTTCAAGACCGTTCATTAAATATATCCTTGTGTTTCTAAGCTCATCGTATGGAGGATATTTAGCTACTTTACTAGTAATCCACCCAGAAATATTGCAAAATCTTTTTTCCAAAAATAAAAATATCAAATCAATATAAATACCTTTTACCTGTCCTTATGTTTACCATCACATTTTTTAAAATTAATTTATTAATTTATTTAATTCCTCCAGACTCGAAACTGGGCCTACTACCGGCAGCGGCCGTGCTTTTGAATGCACTCTCTGGGAACTATGGATTAGTACTGTATGTATTGGTGACTCCCTTACTTAAATCTTTAATCCCGGGGATTCCCCAGCTCCCGGGGATTCCCCAGCTCTGTGGCCGCCCATACACGCAGAAACACGGAGCACGAGAACTCATGCGAGACTTACTGCGGTTCGGGAGCACGAGAACTCATGCGAGACTTACTGCGGTTTGGTTCCCCATGCTAATAGAGAGGGGTGGCGGGTCAAACCATTCTCATAGAGAGCTAGGGGTGGCCGCTATATAGTGCATCACCCCTGACCCCACCAGTGGTTGTGCCACTGTACACAGAAGTCTCTCTCTGTCTGTCTGTCTGTCTGTCTGTCTGTCTGTCTCTCTCTCTCTCACTGTCTCTCTCTCTGCCTCTGTGTCTTAGAATATTGTTTGTAGGCCATCAGCTCTAGCCCAAAAGAGTGATTTTTGTTCCGGATTGTGGGCACTACTTTTTGTCAACATATTTCAATTGCTTATACCCTATAATGATATGCCAAAAGTTCTCCATGCAACTCCTGCCAGTTTTTGAGAAAATCGTCATTGATTCTGACAGTGCAAAGCCTATGGAACCAACGGCCTGAATTCATTTTTACAAGCCCAGGTGCATAATATCATCCTATATGGGGTACCTTGCAATTTCGGTCATACCAATGTTTTTTTATTGGTTCTTAATCTCCTGAATCTCCTGATTCCGAATCTGCCACTTTCCATTTTCTTTATTTCGACCAACTTTTTACGACCCAACTTTTTTTTACGGCCAACTTTTTTTAGTAATTAGTATGGGCTATAGTATACCATACCTGTGAGGAGAGGTGAAGGGGGATGACCAACTTTATTTTCAACCAACTTTTTTCCGACCCATTTTTTTTCCGACCAACTTTTTTACGACCCAACTTTTTTTTCGACCAACTTTATTCTCAACCAACATTTTTACGACCACCTTTTTTACGACCAACTATTTTCGACCAACTTTTTTACGACCCAACTTTATTTTGACCAACTTTTTTACGACCCAACTTTTTTTTGACCAACTATTTTTACGACCAACTTTTTTACGACCCAAGTTTTTTTCGACCAACTTTTTTACGACCAACTTTTTTTCTTAATTTCGACCAACTTTTTACGACCCAACTTTTTTTACGGCCAACTTTTTTTTACGACCAATTTTTTTCGACCAACTTTTTTAAGACCAACGTTTTTTCTTTATTTCGACCAACTTTTTACGACCCAACTTTTTTTACGACCAACTATTTTTGCGACCCAACTTTTTTACGACCAACTTTTTTCCGACCCAACTTTTTTTTCAACTAACTTTTTTCAACCAACTTTTTTCCAACTAACTTTTTCCGACCAACTTTTTTACGACCAACTGTTTTTTCGACCAACTATTTTACGACCCAACTTTTTTTTACGACCAACTTTTTTTCGACCAACTTTTACAACCAAATCTTTTACGACCAACTTTTTTTACGACCCAACTTTTTTTACGACCCACGCTTCTTTACTAACTTTTTTTATGACCAACTTTTTTCCAACTAACTTTTTCCGACCAACTTTTTTTACGATGTTTTTTCACGAAATAATGTCTGTCCACATATTACTCATTATTATTATTATCATTATTAAGGAAGGGGAATAAAAGGGGAGGGAGAGCAAGGGAGGTAGTCGGGGAGGGGGAGGAGAAGGAAAATTGATAGATGTATAGGTGTGTGTGTGGGGGGGGGGGGTGGGGGAGTGCAAATTTTTTTCCATGAAACCCTATTATATCAGTCATCCTCCTCTCTCCTCTCCCTCTCTTCTCCTCCTCTCTCTGTCCCTCCCTCTCTCGCTGTCCCTCCCTCTCTCGCTCTCTACCTCCTACACCTTAGGCCTACTACCCCGATGTAGGCCGCCTGTGACTTTAGCCATTTTAGTCAAATTAATATCTCCAAATTAAAATAAACGTCCAGTAAGTTGTTGGATTCTTATAAGAAGTAGAAACACAACTGCCTCTACAATCCAAGTGCCGAAGGCACTTGTTGATTGAAAGCTTTTTATTCTGTATAAAATCATTACATCGAATCAAAACTCCTGAAACTGCATATTGGAGAATATATAGATAGAACCTGATGAGAATGTGGTACAAGGGACACTATTGCACAAGGGACACTATTGCATGTTTGTTTTTTCGTGGCCCATGAGCTGAGTGGGTTACGAAAACAAACAAACATCGAGAACAGTGTAATAGGGGTATATATGGGTCCAATTTTTTATGCCTGTGTCTCAGTGTCGCACGGTAAGAATTTTTTCCATGTCCCATGTCACTTTTTAAAACAATTCAATGATGTCTCGTGTCAGTTTTTAAGCAATACATTAATTAATACTAACGGTCGATACAATGTCGTGTGTCACCTGTTAAATAAATCACTGTGTCTCATGTCGATTTTTAATACATTTCTGAATGTCGTGTGTCAGATTTTATCAGCTTTTTGGAAGCTGTGTGTGTCGCACGTTAAGGGGACTGTGTCGCCGTGTCGCCCGTGATTTAGCGGCCGTGTCGTGTGTCAATCGTGTCGAATTTTACCCATATGTACCCATTGTAATATTGTCCCGAGTACCACATTCAAATTTAGGTTCTATATTTACTCCCACGCTCCCACGTTGCTATGCTTACTTTACATGGCTATGTTTACTGGGAACAAACTACCACACTACTCCCCCCCCCCATACATACATACATACATACATACATACATCAACACGGAGTAAATTGCAATATAGTCAACTCTCGGTCCAACATATTACTATTACAATATGCCACTCACTGACTAAAATACATTCCTCCCTGTTTGCACCAACAGTTGATAAATAAAGCATTATATTATTATTTATATCCTTCCATACGTTATATAATTGCGATTCCTTGCCATTATGCTACATGACACTGGTTGTGTAAGGGCACTTCATCAACATGCGTTTCTCCGAAAGCAAAAACATAAGAAAAAGTACCCCCTAAAAAGAAATAACTCATTCTTCTTATCATCTTGTAAACTCCTTAATCCTTTGGTAAATGATACATCAAATTTTCTCCATTTATATTCTTACATATTTAGAATCTCACAGCTTTTAAAACAATTTTGTTGCAGGGCTTCGCTTCCAGATTGTTTGTACTATTTCTCGGATGAAGGGAATTCTACATCAGCCAGCAAACACGCAGGTAAACATGTCTTAGAACAAACTTCATGAGTTTTAATAAAATCAGTTGCATGTTCCAAAAGGGGGAAAATGATATAGTACAATATTTTAATAATATAATTATATGCAGAAGGAACTTAAAATGTACATCATCATCATGGTTATGTGCTGAGTAGATATCTTTGAACCATTAATTGCCGATCGTTTCCTTTTAAAAGTTGGAAATGTACGCAAAGCTAAATTTACCATTGGGGTTCCAATTAATATGAATAATATTCATGTGCTCTACCCTTGAATACCTAACAATAAATCACTTAATTAATTTGATCATTTCAAAAACCTTTGGGTTCAATATCTTATATTTAGTCTATTTATTTTTTCAGAGTCTGAGGATGAAGTCTCTGAACACATGAAAGATGAAGAGAGAAAAGTGGCTGCACTGAGTATAGAAGAACCTGATGGTGACGCCTGGAGGCAGGAAGATGAACCAAACCCGAGGCTGAACGTGGCGTGCACCGATGGTTTATCTATAGAATTTGAACCAGAGACTCGCCACCAACCACCTGTGTCCTCCCTCACTCACATAGCGGTAAATGTCAGACTCTAGTGGGGGTTGAATTCCCATTCTAAGGAAAATCTGGAACAATTAGTAAATTAGATCTGAAAAATTCTAGAATATTAAAAAGAAAGTTTAAGAACTCATCGGAAAATGCATAATTATATAAACTAGAAATTAAGAAGAAGAAAGGATCTAATATTGGGACCATCGTAAATATCCCAATTGGTAAAACAATATTATGATCCTTTATTCCACTATATAGAGTCTTGCCTGTATTAATCACAGCTTGTGGGTTTCCCACATTTAGCCGGACACTCGGATTTCCATATAATATTTTGGTCGTTGATATTATATATATATTTTTTTAAATATTTTATTGGCTGAAACAGTTTAACAATTGTTGTTGATATAAAGAAAGACGCATGACTGACAAGATGCAGTTATATTTTGTGTGTTGCCATGACAATGTAAACAGATTTCTACAGAAATTTATTAATTTATTATATGTACGTGTTTCAGGATAATAATGGTATTTCAACTCCGACTCCAACTCCAACACAGAAGTCAACTCCTGGGGTGGATAACCACCATGTACAGGAAAAGATAAGGACAGATGAAGACAAGGGGGAAGAAGTGCAGGGAATAATGGATGTCACTCCAAGCACAAACCTTGCCACGTCAGACAGTGTGGCCGAGGTACAGGACGACAATGAAGATCACGATGTGCGGAGTAGAGTAGCAGAGATTCCTCCCAACTCCTTCCACATTTATACTGAAGTAGGATCACAGCCAGAGACAACTGGTAAGTGTCATTAGTAATGACAATAACAATTTTCTTTCTTTTTTTCCTGCTGATTATATTCGGATAATATTATGTATAGATAAATAATTATATCATGATCATATATGATTATATCATATATCTAATTGCTTGGAAGTGTCCATTGTCTAGTAGGTTTTAATACCGTTTGTTTTTATGACACCGTTCTGTCAACCAAATAGACCTGAGGACTTTACATTAAAAGACAGTCATTATGTAAAAATACTGGTTACAAAACAGTATACAGTGCAAAGTCCATACTTGAGTATGAGTTTAAAAAGATACATATTCATGGTTTTAATGATAAAGTAATGTTTAGTCAATTAATGATTACAAAACTATACATTATAAATTTGTTCTAATTGTAGTAAAAAATAACTTATTTTCCAGTGAAACCCGATGTTGAGGATGGTACACAAGGACCGCGATGTACAACTGTATTTGCTGAGTCATTGGAGTCGCCATCCCCAGGATTCGACCAGGAACCACAACATGCACTTCATGATTTCCATGAGGTACCTTAGATCTGTTTTTCTCCTTTAAAATGCGCGACATTTACACCATTTTAGACCATCAATTATAATCAATGCACAGGAGCTCTTGTAATGGCACAATTCTTAAAAAAACTTCATTTTCAGCTAAACGGACCAGAGAATTCTGTGCAACTCATTTATTATTAGATGCATATAGGAATGAATTATAGACGCCATGAAACGATAAAATGTAAACATACAATTCTAACCTCAATATAGTTCAATAAATATAACGAATAGGAATTAATCCTAAAATTATTTATCAACCGAATACATAGCCGAAAGTACGAAGCATTATCTCTGCTATATACAGTAATAAAGGGGAATAAAGTACAATTATTTATTTATTTATTCATGTAATCTAGCCCCCAGAGGAAGCCCATCTAACAACCTGTGAGTTTGAAGGAAGGCAAGACACAAATGATGCTGAAGCTGATGTTGACAATCACAAGTTGTCCAGCTTAGATGCCAACAAGTCGGTTATTGATGTTGACAATCACAAGTTGTCCAGCTTAGATGCCACCAAGTCGGTTATTAAAGCAAGCACAGAAAATGCAACAAAAGAAGTCCACCAACAAATCACCTGTGACAGTCAGACTCATGTTAAGGGCGTGGAGGTGAGCTGAAAGATTTGTAATCTAGTACTATACCTCAAGCCTCTGACTTACTAGTGTCAAAGCTACAGACGAAAAACTGTAATGAATATAAAGAGATGTTCCTTATGTGAAAGTATTGGTCAATTAATTGTTTATAAAGTCAATTCTTGTCCGTCGCCGCCACTAGGTGGCGCCAGGACACAGGAGACGCGGCGCGCAGTTGTCAGTTCCGGATTGCGCAGACCGTGTATGTCTACGCCGGGATTTTCCTCACGCATTTTGGATATTTTCTGTGTTCGTCGAAGTTATTCGCCTTCAATTCGTCGGTATTTTGGACTATAAGTGCCTAAAGATCCTTCTGGGAGTGGAAATTTTCCTCCTTTTGGGTTCTAGGGTTGATCTGTCGTTTCCCAGTTTGGGCGTCGATCTTCCTGCTGGCCACGTGCAGCCGCCATTTTCCTTCTAGAGCGCTTCTCGCCCAGATCTACTCGACCTACTACTTTGGCTGTTATTCCTTAAGCATTTCGGATTTGTGTCTTAATTGACTCTCTGAACTGACTTTATTGTTTTCTCCGGCTATTCACCATGGGTGATACACCAGAGCCTATGAGGAAGGCGCCAGAGCCTGTGAAGAAAGGGCTGAACCTCCCGGAGAGCGAGGCCCCGGCTCTTAAGGATTATCCTCTTCAGGACATTATGAACCAATTAAAGTCTATACACAGCTCTGTTAAGTCAACTAATGAAGCTGTTGCTAAAGCCACGTTTCTTTCTAGTGATGTAGCGGCTAGAATGGATTCTTGGGAAGCGCGACCTACTTCGGTCGCACGTGCTCCGCTAGGCCTCGGCCATGACCCACTTGATGACACGTGGGCGCCCTCGAGCTTTGACCTATTTCACAGGGATGTTCCATCTAAGGATTATACTAGAAGTTACTTAGGAGATATGGTGCGTCGAGAGAAGGATGGAGATTGTATTTCTTTGGGTCCTGACTCTCGCAGATCTAGGAGCCCTATGAGAAGGTCTCGCTCCAGATCTCCTTATTATCGCTCACGCTCTCCTCGCCGTGGGTCGCCTCGTCGGAGTTCGCCTACGCTGCATCCCATGAGCAGTAGGGCATCGTCCCCTGTTACTCATCGTTCGGGTCTCTTTCACCTTCCATTGATGGATGATAATGACTCTATGTTTTTAGAAGAGGGTGAATGCCCGGAAGAGGAGGAACCTAGGTCAGGTTTGTTCGATACTTTGCTAAAGCAGTTATGTATCGATGATTCAGTTGGAACAGAGATCAAAAACAAGGAGTTTTCTGATTTCTTGAAGGGCATTCTTACGAAACCTCCAGTAGGAAAGGTTCTTGATGAGACTAGAGGGAAATATAAAAGACCTAGTAATATTGATGAGCTCAAAGTTCCGTCCATTCCCTCAGAGGTGTGGAGTAATATTCCTCCGATTAAGCAGCGCAATGATAATACTGCTCAGAATTTGCAGAAGACTTTTCTGGCGGCAATTAGCGCGGTGGCTTCCACGGGAGATGATTTAATGGCGGTTCGTTCCATGGTTCTCAAAGTAGAGAAGATGCAAAAATGTTTGCATTCTTTGTTGACTACTCCGGAGTCTGGTAAACCAATGGATAAAGCTAAAGTTGGTGACATTTCTTCAAAAATCAACGATGCCCTTGCTATCATCTCGGCCCTCATCAAAGCTTCTGTGAGTACTACTGCTGATGGTATAGGCATGTTGGCCTTCTTTAACTTGCATATTTTCACCAAGAGGCGTCGCAATGATTTGGTCCCTGTATTCAAAGATCAATACAAGGAAATGGCCAGCAATTCGAAGAGATTTCCTTCTACTCCTGCTCACTTGTTCGGAGAAGATCTCGAACAAAATATCAAGTCTCTAGATGCGAGTAAGAAGCTATCGGTAGTGGTGGATATTCAGGCAGCTTCTAGTACTCAGAAGGGAGGTCAACAGAAGGCTAAGGGTCAGGAAAATGCTTCTGCTAAGGCAAAAAACTCCTCGAACCCTCCCTCCAGGGGCAGGGGGGGTCAGAGGGGTGCTCAACGAGGACGGGGGTCCCGCACGGATTATCAGTACAACAGGAGGAATTCGGATTATTATCAGAGGGATTCTTACCGCTATCGAGATTATCACGATCGGAGAGATGGTCGGAGAGACGATCGTCGCCAGGATTACAGGCGGTAGAGGAGGTAGTTCACTTCATAAAGAATTTACCTGCTGGTTCTCCTGTTTACACTCTTACACCTTTAGGTGTTGTGCCTTTGAATTTCATCCCAGGGAATATAAGGAATCACCTACCCAGCTGGCGTGAATTTACTTCTGATCCCACTGTGTTATCTTTAGTTGCTGGTGTTCAGTTAGATTTCATTGCTCCACCTATACAAGTTTTTCGGCCTTCTCAGTATCTGTTTGGACCGATTCGCCGGGAGGCTGTTCAGTGTGAAGTGCAAAAGCTCATTTCTAAAGGTGTGGTTGAGGAGATTACTCAGGATCAAATCTCTTTTCAATCAAATGTTTTTGTGGTGCCTAAGCCTAACAATAAGTGGCGTTTGATAATTGATTTAACTGAATTGAACAAATTTCACAAGAAAGTTCATTTCAAGATGTATAGCTTGCAGACAGCTATAGAGATGATTCGTCCACATTCATTTATGTGCTCCTTAGACTTACAGGAGGCCTATTTCTCCTTACCTTTGCACCCGGATTACCGTAGTTTCGTTGTGTTTCCTTGGGAAGATACATTTTATCAGTTCACTTGTGTTCCCTTTGGACTGACTTCGGCTCCGTTGGTGTTTACCAAGATCATGCACCCTATATTCTCTGAAGTTCGCAACAGGGGTGGTAACGCCTTCTCGTATATAGACGATAGTTTCATTTGGGGCCTTACATCTGAAGCTTGTTTGGCCTCATTGAACATTGTGTTATCTATGCTACATCAGACAGGATTCTACGTCCATCCAGAGAAATCTTCTCTCATTCCTTCTAAGCAAATGAAGTTTCTTGGATTCATTTTGGACTCTGCGAGAATGGAGGTGTATCCTCCTGAGGAAAAAAGGACTGCAGCTTTGGATTTAGTGGCCTTTTTTCTGGAGTCTCCTGGTCGAAGACACTCGATTCGGGAAGTAGCTTCCTTAGTGGGCACTCTCATATCATTATGCAAGGGCATTGACTATGGTCTTTCTACAGATTTGTGGAAAGAGATAAGATTGCAGCCCTCCGGAGATCTCATGGAAATTTCTCTGCTACAATGGTTCTTTCACCAAGGGCCTTGGACGACCTTTGTTGGTGGGAAGAAAATTTGCCCTGGCGGGTACGTCGTATTCGTACCCTTTCTCCTTCCTTAACTATCTTCACAGATGCCTGTGATACTGGCTGGGGTGCGGTAACAGATGGTGAAGTGGCTAATGGCCTTTGGGATGATGACGAGGAGGACTATCATATTAACACTAAGGAGATCCTTGCAGTCAAGCTTGGAATTTTCTCTTTGTTAAGAGAAGTTTGTGATACCCACATCCTGGTCCGTAGTGATAATGTAACCACGGTTGCTTATATTAATAAGTTCGGAGGTACAAAATCTAGGAATTGTGACATCATAGCTAGAGAGATCTGGCTCTGGGCGGAAGCCGGAAACAACTGGCTTTCTGCCTCACACGTGGCTGGAGTGGACAACACTGAGGCTGATTTGGCGAGTAGGCACTTATCAGATGACACTGAGTGGCAGCTTAATGTTGAAATCTTCGAGGAAATTGTAGAGCATTTTGGTCTTCCTGATGTGGATCTTTTTGCTTCTCGTCACAATTATCAATTGCCTATTTACGCCAGCTGGTTTCCGGATCCCTTATCTTCCTATGTGGATGCTTTTACCTTGGATTGGTCAGAGTTTAATCTGCCTTATTTGTTCCCTCCATTCAGGTTGGTGGGACGCTGCCTACAGAGAATAGAGATGCTGGGTTTATCGGCCATCCTTGTAGCCCCGGATTGGCAGGGTCAGCCGTGGCATTCCCAGCTGACCAGGAATTGTACATCTCTTCTCAGGTTTCGTCGTCGTCCGAGGAATCTACTCCCTCACAAGCGTCTGTGGCAAGATCCAAAAATAGGAAACATTCCACTCGTCGCCGCTCTCTTTTAGAACGGATGATTATTTCCACTTCGCTTTCCTCTAGAGCTAGGAAGCATTTTCGGAATAGTTGGTCTCTGAGTACCAGACGTTCATATAGAACTTATTTACGCAAGTGGAGGATTTTTTGTATGGAACAGGAGATTCCAGAGGATACTAAAGATTTGTATCAAGGAATAGAGTTTCTGTGTGATCTATATGATCAAGGATATTCATGGGCAGCAATAGGAAGTGCCCGTTCTGCCTTATCTTCAGTTTTTGGCAAGTTTGAAGGTGACTCTTTTGGCACTCACGTTTTAGTGTCAAGAGTCGTCACGGGGATGTTTAGGACACGACCTCCTAAAACCCGTTATTCGGAGACATGGGATCCGAACATTGTGTTAACTTACTTAAGCACCTTATTCCCTTTGAAGGAATTATCTTTAGTTCAGCTGACTCAGAAGGTGGCGTGTTTACTTATGTTAGTCACCAGTCAACGCGTACAGACATTAAGGACCATTCGTTGTGAAGACATTATATTCTCAGGAAAGATTAAAGCTACTATACTTCTCTCGGAGGTTCTGAAGACCTCTAGAGTAGGAAGATGCCTTGGATCCATTGTTTTGGAGTCTTATGAACAGGATAAGCGAATTTGTATAATACGTTGTCTTCGACATTATTTGAATAGGACTGTGGATTTCAGACCTACCGATGAGGAGGGCAAAAGTATTGGTCCCCTCTTTATTAGTTTCGCTGCTCCACACAAACCAGTTGGTAATTCTACTGTTGCCAAATATATACGTTGTGTTTTAGTTGCCAGTGTACTGGACACTAAGTTTAAGGCCCATTCTGTTCGTGGCGCCACTACGTCAAAGTTGGCGTCTATTAATGTTCCTATTCAGAAGATTTTGGAAACCGCTATGTGGAGAAGTGACAATACATTCAGGCATTACTACCAGAAGCCTATCAATGTTACCCAGTCTACTGCCAATGCTCTCCTTTCGGATCATACCAGGAAAGCAGCTTCTCGTGCTAAAGAGAAGAAAAGGAGCAGTAAGAGGAAAGATTAAGTGAGGAAATTAAGTAGTGTTTGCCTTGAGCTGTTTGACGTTAAAGTCTCCTGTGTCCTGGCGCCACCTAGTGGCGGCGACGGACAAGAATGGTAAGATATACAAAGCTTACCTTGTTCGCTGAAGTATATCTGTGATTCTTGGAGGAGCAGCCAGTAGGTGGGGAGGACACAGGCCCTCCCACCTCTCCCTGGTGTCCTCCGCTGCTCCTCCTTTGGTGTTAATACCTAGAATCTATTTTTCCATTGTCAAACAAAAGCTCAAGCTGCTACACCCGGTGTTAAAGACTGACAACTGCGCGCCGCGTCTCCTGTGTCCTCCCCACCTACTGGCTGCTCCTCCAAGAATCACAGATATACTTCAGCGAACAAGGTAAGCTTTGTATATCTTACCAATCAATACAATGGAAAGTAAGAAGCATTATCTCTACTGTATACGTCATAGTTAATGGCAGATTAAAATACAATGGTATATTTCTTCATGTAATTCACAGGGTCATTTTCAAGAAAGGCAAAACACAAATGTGGCTGAAGCTGATGTCAAAGATCACAAGATGTCTGATTCAACCCTGGCCGCCCCACAGTTGCCTGAAGTACACACCCAAGTGCACACTGGCATCAAAGCAATGGAAGAAGTCCAGAAACAAAACAACGCTGTGACGAAAGGCAACTGTGGTAATGTCATTGGTAAGTTCACCTCGCCAGACAGCATTTATACAAACATGGTTTTCTAATTTCTCTCGTACCCATGATTAATGATAACCAAACACTATATGTCTGTAATTGGGGATTTGAATTTACACCATTTTGAAATGTTCATTGTGGTTTTGAATACAGTTTTAAAAATAAGTACAGTAATACATATGTACCGTAATGAAATTTTCAATATTATGAATGTTCTGCGCATTACTTCATGTATGATATATCGTTATTTCATTTTCAGCCATCACGGGTAGGATTGGACGTTACTGCAAAGGTTCCTGGGACAAGTTACGATGCAGAGGACTTTCTCGTGCCTACCTGACCTACGTCATCTACCTTCTCACCATTGTGTGTGTCTGGTGGCCATGTCCATGGTTGATACAGCTTGGCCTTGTTCAGTGAGTATAATTATAACACAGAGGAGCTAGAGGCTATCAATTAAATAAAGTCACCTTCTATTCTGCCTTATAACACAAGTACAATTATATTGGTTTCATGGTTATCAAACTGGTAGGTCTGGGACCTGGAATTTTGCTGTCTTGTCATTGGGAGTTTATCCTAAAATGAATCAATTTCTTTTGGGTTTGTTTAAAACAAATCATTTTATTTAAGCGGGTATATATGAATAAATGACCTTTGTTATCTCAGCTTGACAAGGATCAGGCATCAGTTAATTTTCTGTTTTTCACCTCGTGCCTACATTGGCTACACTCTGTTTGAGACAGTTAGATCAGATGTTTTCTCAGATATACAATCCTTTTTTTAATATTGCTCAATTAAAATATCAATACAAATTTCCAGAATGCAAGCGGGTAAAATTTTTGAATAAATATGGAAAATATTCTGTCTGAGGAACAGGAACCAGGGGCCTGAGTTTCTGTTCTAGAACTATGAAATTATTTTATAGTATTTTTCTTCATATTCCTACAGATTCCGGATACAATGCTCTATCTATGACATCTTTTGCAAGAGGTCCCGCAAGAAAATAACAACAGGCATTTTCACAACTCTTAAACGCGGAGATGTCATCGCGTTTAACCGAAAACTAGGAATCTATGGCCACCAGGGAGTGGTGTGTCAAGTCGGGAATGCCTGCGGGGAGGATGGCTGGGTTGAGTTGGCACATTATTGTCCTCAGGAGGATGGCAGAAAGTTTGATGTGAAGAAGCAAACATTCAAGGCAGACCAGTTAAAGAATGATTATTTGGTCGACTACAAAGAAACCTACCCAGACTTTGAGACATTGAGTAAAAGAATCAAGGTCAAAGAAGGTGAAGATTACCATGTGGTTTGCAACAACTGCCACCATTTCTCTGCGTACTGCATGACAGGGAAACAACACGTTGGAGAGTCGGCCTGTATTGGCATCTTTCTAGTTCTGCAGCTTGTATCTACCATCTATACCATCTGGTATTTGCTGAAAGTGTGATGTATGAACTTGGGAAAACATCCGTGTCTTGTACCACACACTGAGATAGATAAAAGCGTTATAATTGCCTGTTTGCATTAGAAATCTAGTACTTCATAATTTAGTTTTAGGAAACATACAACTTATAAGCTAAGATTAACAAGGAGGCATGAACTGGAAGAGATCTCTGGATAAGTTCACTACCTTTTATTCATGTAACATCTTTGGAAATAAAGAATTAGTTGAATTGACTATAGTTCTATTCATTACCTAATCTTATATGTTTATTATGTCTAGTTAGAATAGAAAACAAAAAAGAAACCTGATATTGTATTTTTAAAAAAAGAAAGAAGAGCCAGGACGTGTTTTTGACTAAAATAATTGAAGGTAAAAATTGGCAGCATTATGCCCGCCTCACACTGTACGCATCCGACTGGTCATACGACTTACGACTTCAGACATCTCACACTAGCCGACTCATATCAGGAGCACCTCGCTAAAAAAAGGCAAATAAATTGATTTTTATGGACGTCACCGTTACAAAGCATGTTGTAACGGATAGCCCAACGCGTTTTTTTCTGTTTTCTGAGTTGTAAGTCTTCCGACTTGCTGTGTCAGAGTTGTAAGCATCACAACTGGCACTCACACTATACGATCCGATTCAACATTTGAATCTTGAGTTTTGTCGTCAACAACAGCTCAAAAACGGGTTACAACTGGAAAACTAGTTGTAAGGAGTTGTGGCTTACAACTCGTCGGATGCGTACAGTGTAAGGGGGGCATAATTATGTGTTTACCATCTTCCACCATTTCTCAGTGTTCACTAGTTTCTGTTGTACAGATGATTGCAGAGGCATTCATTTATTTGGAAACTTCGAACTTATTATAATCAAACGTGAACTCACAGAAAACCCTGCCAATTTCTATTCTATAGTTATCAGGCGACTGAGATTGTAACCCCTGGCAGAACAATAAAGAAATGTTTCAATAAATGTCAAAGCTTTGTTTATTTATATTATTCCTCAGCTTAGTTCCTGTTCCTCGTTACACACTGGGAATGGGTGAAACACTTCCTACGTATGAGACATCTCGCATCACGCATGTGTCTATTTTGGATCTCATGAGATTATAGATGGAATGGGTCCAAATAAGATCATTTTTTTAGTATTGCTCAGCTTCCATGCAGCCTATCAGCATCTGGGTCATTGACCCAAGAGCTGACCCCGCCAATACTGCTACTGTTGGGGCATGGCCTCGTACAGAGGAACTCTTGCACTATATTTAGTAGAAATTCTCCACCCAGAAATACACAATGCTTAGTGCTAACGTGTCAGTTTAGATCATACGAAAATAATATTTGTTATAAAAGTAGTAGTTAGCAAAAGATATATGATGTAAAGACTGTGGAATTAAGGATTAATACAAAACAATACATCTAGTCATACAACTTCAAGCGCTAGATTCCGCCAAAATGAGAACATTCCAACCAAGGGATCTAAAGTTTTCAATGTTGCGACTTGTGACTCAGTGTAAGTAGATTTACTTGTTTAACCAATTTGATTAAGATTTTCTACCAATCGGACTTTTTAACTTGCGTGGTCATTCAGTGTAGTTGTGAGAGCTAGGGACGGGTAAGCAACTGAGGGGCTCATAAGCTGCATTGCAACATGGGACTTCAAAAGACGAAAGATTAACAGAAACGCGAAAAATTCAAGTTTTTGGAGGAACTTTAATGAAGTTTATATAATATACTCGTTGAGAGACAATCACTCAAACGCAAATCGGATCAATGTACATAAATATGTATTTACAAATTTAATAAAATAAGCTAAAACCAGACAAGGGAACTAGAACTTGTTTTTCCTCTTCCTTCCGGTGTATTTGTTATCAGGACGGACTTCCCTTCAAAACAAAAATAACATAAATGTATAAATGACTGGTGAATAGGCTTCTATCATGAAAGAACACAACCGTTTATCTAGATTTGTTTTTTTTAACATGTTTAAAACACGTTTTTAAACATACAAATCAACAAAATACACTAAATGTATTATCAAATAATTTTATTTCAAATAATTTGTGGGACTTTACTGAAGTTAAAGTATCAGTCAGTCATCTGGTTCATTACTCTTGAGTACTACCGAGAAATATCGTTGACATAACCCTCGGTAACCATGTCGGAGACTGAGATTAGCAACAAGACAGGGATAATCCAATGAAAATCCCTGTCTGATGGTGTAATTACGTCATAGAACTATGACGTCACGTTTAACGAGCCTTTGACTCATTATGTGGTAGCACACTGCGGCGACAGCACCGTATTTTGATTTATTTAGATTTGTATCATACATATACCAATACCTGAAATGTTTACATCATGGTTTGATTTATTTGTACGCCCACATGGAATAAAACAGCACCCGGGGAAACTTGTTACCCAGTTTTTTTGTTTTTTTTAAAAAAAGAGTTAAAGAAATATCTTAATCGACTTTTAATTTGATTTGAGAAGAACGGATACTGTTAGAGATAGATGCGGTAACATGTAGTTTGTCAACGTTAACCTTTCGGTAAAGTATATCAAGATTTTGACTGAACGCAGATGTTAGTCCGCTAACATGCCTGCTGGTTACCCCACGTTGTAGCTTATTATTTAACTAGGGCCAACTATTATTGTTGGTTGTAAGTAGAGTATGATAGAAAGACTATTCTGGCACTCCATATCCCATAACTTATTATTGGTTGTAAGTAGAGTATGATAGAAAGACTATTCTGGCACTCCATATCCCATAACTTATCAGTTAAAAAATTGTATAAAGCTTTCCACCTTGGGTCTCGTTAGAATATTGTTAAACATTGAGCTCAATGAAATTTATTTTAAAGGAAAGAGGACAGAATTACGGTGTTTTTAACTGGTCTGGTGAGCTACATCCCATTTAGACTCCATTCTACACGGGGGCGAGGTGTGTGAGGCGGGGGGGGGGGGGGGGGGGGGGCTTGGCAGACGACATTTGAACAGGTAAGTTTGACAGAGAGTAGCGGACACAAGACCTGCTGACACCTACCTTCCTTGTCTGCGCCTGCGCTCCTTTTTCTCCAAGATCCAATCACGTGACTTCTTCACACCTTTCCCGCGCATCTTCTTCAACCGCTCTCTGGGAAGGGAAAAGATACTTGACAATGAACGGAGGCCATGTGTGTATGTAGAACAAAACTGGAATAGCTTTGTATCGGTGATGAAACCCAGGGTTTGGGATATACAATACAGTGGAGTTAAAGTTCTAATGTTGATGAATCAGGCGAGCTGTCTGTTTGTATGTAACAATTTCCATTTGTAAATGATCGTTCGTCACAATCCGCGACATTTGTTTTTACCGCAGTGATGACAAGTAATGAATAAGGCCTTAAGGGTTAGAGTTTCACCTCATTACTAATAAGGTAGGCAGTAACCATTGGAGTTTTGGGTTTTGTTTTTTTTTTAAAATAAAAGATCGTTCTATTTCCCGAAGATTTCACACATGTGATACGTTTAATTAAGTTCCATAGTTTGTTTCAAATTGAACATTTTCAGATCACATGAATATTGCACTATAAATGATGCGATCTAATGATACATAAGTACTTAGGCAGTATGAATATTGCACTATAAATGATGCGATCTAATGATACATAAGTACTTAGGCAGTATGAATATTGCACTATAAATGATGCGATCTAATGATACATAAGTACTTAGGCAGTATGAATATTGCACTATAAATGATGCGATCTAATGATACATAAGTACTTAGGCAGTATGAATATTGCACTATAAATGATGCGATCTAATGATACATAAGTACTTAGGCAGTATGAATATTGCACTATAAATGATGTAATAAGTGCTACTGCAGTAGAACCCACCTTCTATCGTTGAATGTCACTTGGTTAGATCCAGCGACTCCCACGTCTGTACCCAGGCCCTTGGGCAGTTGTTGCGTCGCGCCGCCCGCAAACAGACACAGGAACATTCTGAAGGAAACAAGAGATATTTATTTACATCCAATATTTTTATTTTTGTTTATATAGTATGTTTATAAACTTATCATCAGGAAATAACAAAGGTATTGAAATAAGAGGATACAACGTCAGTTAGAATACAGTTGTAGTCACCAAGATATGGGCTGACGGGAGTTATATTCACTGTGTATGTGTGTGTGTGTGAGGGGGGGGGGGGGGGGTAGAAGCATGGGCTTCCACCCACTGCTGTGTCTAGGTAATGCTAACGGTACCAAAAGGCTATACTAGGTTCTACTATTTGAATGAATGCTAGGTGACTTTCTCTCTCTCCGGGGCTGTGTTCCTTTCAGACAATTTCTTGGATTTATTTGAATGGTACTATGAAAAGTAGAGATTGTTGATCTCACAACTATCCAAATAATTTCAGAATCCATCTTATTTTTAATTTCTCCTACGCGGTTCCTCCGCGGTCGTTTCAGGGAAGAAATAGTATTGGAATAGTGGAGAAATGTATACATAACAAACTGAATGAGAAAAATGCATCCACGTTGGTGCTCAAACGGCGATGTTCAAGTAACTTTTCTTTTGATTTAGATACAAGTACATTTGGAAAAATGACAACATATAAGACACATTGTTTTGAATTGTTGCATGCATAGATATATGTGTAAGGTATACACCTAAAAAAATGTCAACTGTCTTTAAAAGAACACGAGTATTTAAATGGATATTATTCCCGTCAAATACACATACATGGTTAGCATTATTTATTGTGGAACTTACTTTTTAGCCTTTGTGCTGTTTGGGTAATCTACAATCAACCCACCAGTGAATCCACACCGCATGGCTTGTTGTGTCAGAAGTTCCAACTGTAATTTAGAAATACAAAACAAAGGTAACTACTAACGTTCAATGGAACAACGATCGAATCATGGAATCTTTTTAATCTTTGACTAGAGACAAAAAATAGTTGTGTGAAAACAAAAAGCCAATAATAACTATAATAATAATAATAACTATGTGTTTCCAGATTAGTTATTTGTTCAGGGACCAATGAGATTCACTGCGGTTCACTATTTTAAGTATAGAAGACATGATAAGATTATCGTCAATCAGGGGAGGTGTGGCTGTTAGAAATAGTCTAAGAAAAGCAAGTCTACACAAAAGGATAAAACAGAGTGACGCACGACTTTAACAATTTTCAAGGCTAGTTTGAATAATATTTGTAATGCCCATTTTAATTAGTACCAATGCCTGAAACAAATATGATCATTTTCAGGGTTATTCCAGGCAATGAATTTATTTTCTAGAATCGAGCTTTTCGAGGTCCCGCAGGAGAATAGCAAATTAAAGTGTTGGATTTACAGATGTTATCCAAACACACAAACCTGGGCACTGTTCTCAGGGTAGATTTGAAGAACTGCCCTCGACCCTCGAGTCTGCCAAAAATATAAAGAAATAAATTATTACTATTTTCATATTTTCTGATATATTCAGCAGAAAGTCACATGATTGAAACGAGCACAGAGAGTTGGATGTGAGGGAGCAGGGTAGTAGACCAGGGGGAAGTATTGTATCGAGATGTTTTTAAGGGAAACATGTTTTGCATCATTTCATAGAAATGACTTTTAAGCCATTGAATAAGAGATACCGGGGTGTGGAATTATTCCAGCTATCATAATGTAGTGTAGGATCTCCGCGCTTTTGGCCCTTTTCCAGGCCCCTTCCCGTGATTGTATTGGGTAGAAGTAATTGCAGAGGCCAATAATGTATTGAACAACTTTTAGATTTTATATCAATCACCATTTTTTAAACATTTCTTTCTTTCTTTTACTTTGTGAGGAGCAGTTAAGGGAAAGTGTACAGAAAGAAACTGAGGATCTTCGACAATTTCAGGGCCATTCTAAAGATTTCACCAGGATTCAAGGCACATACGATTCCCTAAATACCCATTTTCCATCCTTTGAACAATTTGTTGCCGTCTCACTCCTCTACTACTTCGTGTGTACTTACGATGTCGTCCAATCAGAATACAATCAGTTGTGTCATAAAATTCTGTAGCCAATGAGATCACAGAAATAAAAAACTGGGTCATGTGTTTCTTCCCTAGGGAGGAA
This sequence comes from Sthenelais limicola, assembly GCA_942159475.1. Taxonomy (NCBI): domain Eukaryota; kingdom Metazoa; phylum Annelida; class Polychaeta; order Phyllodocida; family Sigalionidae; genus Sthenelais; species Sthenelais limicola. Next base: position 125,612,569 of record OW804098.1, on the reverse strand, counting down.
TAAACATTTGTTCTTCCCGCTCGCTGGTATTCAGCAAGTCTAAAGACTCTCCATTACGGCCATTACTCACCATGCAGGCATACAAGGAAGAGAAGAACTTCTGCATGCGTCTGGGCGGACTGTGGTGGCTTTTGTCTGCGTTACACAACCACTGCACGGCCGATATACTGCAGCGAGAATAAGAGCATACTTAGATAAAATGGTTGTAAAACAAGTGGCAATGATAACGTGGGTGTGGCATAAGATTATCACCCAACTCAATAAACTACAGCTCTACAAATGCAACCATAAGATTTGATTTGTGGGCGATCTCCACTATCTTATTGATCAAAGAACGGTTTTTCTCCTCTACCATTGTAATCATAGACGGATATTGTCACATACATTTAGAGATTAACTAATACATGTATTGGTTATAGTGTTATGCTACATCATTCATTATCAATATCAGATCAAGATATATCAATAAATATTTTATAGTTAACTGTCGCCAGCCAGAATAGTGTAACTGCCACATAATGATATGTTGCTGAATAAAAATCTTTAAAATACAAACTGACAAAATTTGAGTTATCCACAGAGTGGATTAACCAACCTTATCACTCCATCAAATGATCCAGCACGAAATGGCAGACCTTGCCCCATGTCTCCCAGCAGTAGATCGCCTTCAGCTTCCCTCTCCTTCGCCACATCTTAAAGACAACATTAAAGGTTTGACAACCGCTTCAAACTGAGTGAACGAGTACATACAACTTATTCTTTTTGTTTACCAAGCTGGAGGTGTGCAATCTAGTACATATAACGAGTGTCTCCTCTGGGGATGATATATAATGCTTGGTTCAATAGTTATTTCAAAAACAGTGAATCGTTTTTTAACACATCTTTATTCAATATATACCTTGGCGCCTAACTATCTGAATGAAGAGCAATGAAAGAGAAAGGCAGATAAGATATTGATGCTGAAGATACGTCTATATAAATTTGAAAGAATGGCTGGCATTTTCTCTTGGTGCGTCGTCAAACACTGCATATGCTGCGATGGATTCAGTTATTTAATAGTTAGAATGCTAGTTAGATAATAGTTAGAATGCTTTCACCAATATCAAAGCCTGTGTAAATGATACATAAAAAACAATTGCACGATAGACAAGATGACGTATTATTTTATGGAAACATGTAAATGTATAGAAACATGTAAAACTCATGGCTAGTTACATGAGATCGCTGTAGAATATTCCATACTGAACATAACATGTTTTCCTATAGCTTTAATACTGACATACAGCTCTGATAATTCCATGCCAATCAAGATTCAATATGGCAGACATGCAAGTCCCCTATTGAATAAGAATTTATCCTGTAGAGCGTTTTCAGAAAAGGAGTGTTTCATTCTACAGTTTATCATTACACCTCATACCATTTAACAAGTGACAATCTTCTGACGTGTCAGAAAGATGATTCTGGGGTGTAGTCGCAATTATAAGCAATTATAACTAATTTTTGAATTTTTTATATGTATAGTATTCGGGAATAATTTGGGTATAAATTATTAAATTGTTCAGTATTATTTCGAGTTGAGTAATATATTAAATTCATATAGAGTAAGTAGGGTAGAGTATTGTTAGGGTAAACTATTCATTGGATTGGTTCATTTGATTAAATTTCAGAGGATATCATAAGTAGGGTAAATTATTCAGGGTAATTAGGGTAACGTATTCATTTAGTTGGTTCATTTGATTAAATTAACACAGGATAAGTAGGGTAAAGTATTCATAAGTAGGGTAAAGTATTCATTTAGTTGGTTCATTTGACATTTTCTGAGTCGAATATACAAATATCTGTAAAAAGTTATAGCCTAAATATTATCAGAATCAAGTTCAAGACAAAATACCAATCCTTAGAATTTTCACATAGGCCTAAGGTTTGAACACAATAGAGAAAACCCTTTATGGATCCTGGCAATTTTACCATATTCTCAAGAATTTTTTAACATGATGTTGATGTTCAGTGACTTGTCTTGTCCATGAGGGTCCCAGTTACGTAGTGAACGATAATAGGGAATTTGTCTAATAGAAGGTTAAGATTGTGTAATGATTAACCATCGACTGAATATAAATGCATGAACGTCTAATCTAAGCTTGTATTCAACCTCATATGCCAGGATTATTATGGAAAAGTCATTCGAATAGCTCAAAAAGCAGTTTGATTTTACTGACAGTGAAGCAGCCATTGACTCACTCTATGTGAATCGAACCCATTGAACCTTGCAATAATTACACAATATCACCGATTCTAAGTTCATGTATAGACAAATCAACATGACATATGAACGTCTAATCTAAGCTTGTCGAATTAAATCTAACCAACCTTTTTATTACGATTTCACCGATCGCACATGCTGCGTGCTGTGCCATGTTTGTTTCCGATCTGTTTCTGGTCGCTGACACAATAATATCCGTATAATCTGCGTAAATCAGTCATGTCGACTTCAAATACTATCCCAACCAATAGTTTATGAACATATTAACGTGTGGCGATATTCCTTTGGTGGAAATATCCCGGGAAACATCCCGATTTCACTCCTCCACCTTGCCGAAAGCCATGCTTTCTGCCGCCTCATGCGCATGCGCGTAACTACCTGCTGTAAGGCCGTTGTGTTGACTGGCCTTCTAGCTGGACACGCCGTAGTGGGCTTTGCTTGCCGTGCGATGGCCTTTCGCTGCCCGGGCACTTATGTCCACCATTCAGAGCCCCTATGCTCGTGGACACTACCGAAGCCGTAATAATTAACCAGCGACTGAATATAAATGCTTGAACGTTTAATCTAACCTTGTTTTCAACCTCATATGCCAGGATTATTGTGTATAATCATTCAAAGCGCTCAGAAAGCAGTTTAATTTCCTCGGCTGGTAGGTAACGTATAGGCCTAGTCTAGCGTGGCCATGTTTTCACTTTCGTGGAGACGTTCTCTAGGCAAACACAACTGACAAAGGCTTGGAAATCGAACGGAACGAAGCATATCGAATGAAATATGACCAACCTCTTTATTTGTATAATCAAACCAGTATATTTTTCACATCTTTCACGATTCCACACGCTTCGAGCGGGCCCTGGCCGGCCAAAACGAGTGAAATTGGTTTGCGCATGCGCGTCAAAATCTTGGTCGGGATCGGGGTCAGAGTAGCGCACGGATCTGGGTCAGGGTATTCACGTGATCGGAGGTGTGGTTAGGATCGGGGTCTGTTGACACGAGTAGGATCGCTATGGCTGGGTCGGGATCTGGGTCGGGATCTGGGTCAGGGTAATCACGTGATCGGAGGTGTGGGTAGGATCGGGGTCAGGGTAGGGCTTGGGTCTGTCCACGTGGACAATGTGTGGTTAGGACGTGCACGGGAACGTGCGCGCCAGCTCGCCTTTGGATTGGCTTAGACATGGGTTCAAGTGTGGGGTCAAATTATTCTATGACCTACTAGACCGGTATTGGGGTCAACGCCTTGTCGGAGCGGTGTACCACTTCCGGCCCGACCAGCAGTTCGTGGACACGGGAAATATCAGTCCACGGGCCTTGGCACGGACCCATAGTAATTCTGGGGTGGGGTTGGGCCACCCCAGAAATAATAAAGAATTTATCGTGATTTGTAGTATCTGATCGTATCGTACTGTACTGTGGATATGAACGACTTACAACTCTTGCCATTGTTATTATTATTCTATTACAGCCTGAGATAACCGTAGATGTATAGTCGTGCTGTACTGCTCGACTAACTACTCCTTAGTCATTTTACGTACATATATATTTTATTATGTCTCTAAGTCATCTAGTCTAGTTTTACTCTTATATTCAAACTTATGGTAACAGCCCGAAGAAAAGTACTCTAGTTAATTCATAAAGGTATGTCGACCCTTTTGTCTATTTATACAGTACTCGTTTGGTACTCATTTGTACTCAAGGAAAAGTCAAATAAAAACATCTTATTTTATCTTATCAATCAGTCAATAAAGTGCGGCTGCGTTGACTTTAATACTGACATACAACTGAGTTGAACTCTGATAATTCCATGCCAATCAAGATTCAAGATGGCAGACATGCAAGTCCCCTATTGAATAAGAATTTCTCCTGTAGAGCGATTTCAGAAAAGGAGTGTTTCATTCTACAGTTTATCATTACACTCTGTTCGAGATCTACGTGGAGCGGCTTGCCGTAGGGTTACCATTGGGTGGCTTTGATGTTTACTCTAAGTCAGTCTCGAACAGAGTGTACAGTCCATAAAGTGCAGCTGCGTTGACTCACCCAGCATGGCTTTACTGATGTCAATGCCGACCCATGTGTGATCCAGCTCTGTCAGCGCCTCACCACTCAGCCCTGAACCGCATCTGAATTAGAGGTGAATTGAAATAACATCTTGAAAACAACAACAAGGAATTTCAAACGAGATATTCTCAGCAGGGAAATTACGCCTGAACAACAGGTTAACATTTCCACTACATAAACACTGACTGATTGTTTCGGACTTTCGGACAAAAAGTAGATTTGTAGTAGCTGACAACTAGGTAGGGGGATGGTAACGTTTTTTAAAATTTATTTCTTAGGAAACCACATAATACAAGAACTGAAAAAAATGTTTATTTTGTAACAATAGTTGTTCTAAACAAGAGAAATGTGCTTTTAAGGGTTGTCTGGTCAGGAAGAGTTGTTGTCCTGCTTTAATTAGCTTTTTTGACAAATTGTGTAAAACAAATATCACAAAAAAGATAGGCTAAAGTCAACAAATTTTAGGTTGGGTAGTTTCTTCACGTACCCTATATCTAGGATGAAGCAGGGAGTGTCATCTGGCAGCATGAGAAGTTCAATAGCCCGTTCTGATAGCTGCTGCTGAATTTCGATAATGCGAGAGCTGAAAAAACAAACATAGATTATAGATAAATTACAGTTCTATTGGTCTCTTCACTTACATTACACCAAAACTTGTTATGGGAAGATAGCAATTGAAAATACTTCTGTTATAACACATGAGAATAAGTTAAGAAAATAATTAATTCCTCACACTCAGAGGGAAATTAAACTGAGAAACAACGTAATAACTTTCGTTGTTGGTTTTCTTTTTTGTGTTGCCTCTCTGAGGGTAAGGATTTCGCTCACATCTCAGCCCTTTAATCTTCAGACCGGTCTTTGATGTATGAAGTGAGTGAGTGAGTCGCTATGCGCGACTTCCAAACCCACACCTTGGAAACTTCTGAGGCACACCCCACGAGGCGTTGCTTTAATCTTGAACGCCTCAAGATTCCTCTGAGCGACACCCGCCTTTTCATGTTTGGGGTGAGATTCGCGCTTCATCGCCAGAACTGGTATAAAACCCTGGCCGTCCCTCAAGCCTCATCATTCCTGCTCTGAACCTCAACACACCAGCAACATGTCAACTAAATACGCCTGCGTTAAGTGCTTGGAGGAAGTTCGTCCCAGACAAGAGGCAATCCTGTGCGATGGTTGCACCAAATGGCAACATCGTAAATGTCAAACGGGCATCAGCAGGCCGCGGTACCGTCAGCTGATGAAGCTAGAGTCCTTTGACTGGAGCTGCTGGAAATGCACCGCCTCCAGAAAATCCCATATTCCAACAAGTGAACCCTGTGCTGTTTCAAGAATAGACATCATGCGAGATGAAGATATGGGCATAGATCTACCCGTCCAGTCTCCCCCAAGTGACACCGAGACACCCCTCGTCCAAAATCTCCCACAGGATCAGCCAACAACCTACAAACTGGTCAAGGGTGACTATAAGATGGAAAAGGACTGCTTAGTCGACAGCCATGACTTCTCCTACACCCGCAAGAAGGTCCGGCAAGACTCCACCACCTGGGGATGTAGCCGCCGCAACGGCATGTTCAACTGTAAGGTTAAAGTAACGCAGGAAGGAGACACATTCTCCACCAACTTGAGTACGCACAACCATCCCAGTGATTCACAGGAAATGATTAAACTAAGAACTCTAGCCCAAGACCTGGCCAGTGGAGATATGGTCTATAGAACTCCCTGTAAAGTGGTGGAAGAAGCCATGCTGTGGCCTGCGCCTCCTATTGATGATCTCCTACAAATGTTGTTCCGGATTGGACAGACAATGTCGATGTCTTTTGACTTTGACTCGAGTGAGGATTAAACACTGCTTGGTTTAGCCTTGTACTTTGTATCATATCTAAGGCTCTGTATTATACCAAACCCCGTATTATAAGTTATGTATATATATGTATGTATATTTATCAACATATATCAATCATCAAGACACCGTGACCATGTTGTAGCAATGTAGGCCTACTTGTACTATTATACCACTGTTTCTGAATAAAGTCAGACAACAAACAGCTTGAGACTGAGTTGAATTATACTTATTAATGACCCTTCATTCCCATCGGACACTGATCCACTACTTTGATTACTAACTGCCATTATTATTGATATTAATATTAGCTGACAAGATACGAATAGGGGGAGGTAGTGAAAGCAGAAAATGGCCTTATTATCGCTCAAAACGTGCACTTACTTGGATGTGTATTTCTGCGCCTCGGTTTCATCATAAAACTGGAAAACAAAAGTTAGCAATGATTAGTTATTAGGAACATGCTAAACATCAATAATTTCGAAATATTTCATTTCATACATAATAAACTCACTATTTCTGGCGGAGCCTGATGCTCGGGACGTCGACCGGAAGCCATGCTGTTTTTATCTAGGGCGAGATTATAATTTTAGTTTCGGGTCATCTATATCTATAGTTGTTTACCATTAAATAACTTTGAAAATGTCCTGTTGAAAAAGTTATTATTGGTTCTATTGTTATTTCCTCTTGTGATGGAATCGTTTCCCCAAAGAAGCATTTTACGAAAATAAAGTTTGCTAACTTCAGATACTTTCGCCATGGCGGCTCTTCCGGTTGTTGCGGACGACAACACGCCAAGGTTGCATAAGGGTTGAATTTAAAATACTCGATATCAATCGGGAGCAGCTGCCTTGTTAAAAAAGCTTCTCAAGTATCGGTCCATGTGTAGAAATAGAGATTAGAACCAAGGTCAGTATAGTTCTAAGTTTATGCGCTGTTTTGCTAGAGGGTTGTAAAATTTTGGCATGTTGCCCTTCGTGTTCGAAGTTTTCACCCTGCACTGCATTTCTACTGAATAGTCTGATATTGTTTCGATTGTATTCAGGCTGGAGCGGGTCACTAGTGTACTAACATAGCGCCGTAATGCAGCTATGCTGCCTGATTTAGTCAACAGGAATGGAAGTCTTCAGTATTTCTACTGAAATCACTACGTTTTAAACTTAGAAAAATGGTCGAATTTCGCCCCATAAGGCATAAATAATTTTTAACTTTAATTTTTGTTAAATCAAATTTTTAAACATTTCTCACCCTGTGGCATTTCACAGACACTGCCCTCGGCAGATGCCGGCACATATGACACCGTGACCCTTGGTGTTGGTTATTCCTCTAAAAATAAGTAAAATGTACCTACCTGATGGTACAATTTAATAAAGCTCCTATGAAACTTTGTTTTTAAAAAAAATCTTCGGGGAAGGGGACCAAATTTACACCCAGCAACCCTCTATCGGTTTTTTCTCCTTCCCAGAAATATTTCAGTATTTTTGCCTGGCCACTTTTTCATCCCTGAGACTTGAGTCATCAATTATGAACTGTTGGCCATGGGCATGGAACCTGGAAGATATCCCTTACACCCCTGACTGCTCATTTCTCTGACTCTGTCTCCAACCCCCTCACCCGACCCCATACATGAAAATACGACACGTCTCATGAGTGTGTGAGTGACAGTTGGGACAGGGAGGGACTATAGCCCTTTCCTCCGTGACCGTGACCTAGACAACATATATCCGCCCCCTTGCCCCCAGAGGCATAGCTTTGGGGATCGGAATCAAGGCCAGGCTAAGCAGGCTACCTATAAAATTGTTTTAAAAAGAATTGACCATGCTTACTTTCATTATACATTAGTGTAGTTAAGTAAAATAGACGTGTTATTGTATGCCAATAAGAATGGAGTCATTTAAATTCTGTTAGCATGAGACCTATAGATAAAGATTTTTATTCAAGTTGATCAGTACAGTTACATGAAATGGACAGGAGCCTCTGCGAACAGATCTTCCTGGTCCGCCCATCATAGAAAGTTGAGAGAGGGAAAGATTTGATTTTAGATTTTAGATTTTCTTTTCAGGTATTAACACAAGTTTTCATAATGGGGTGTATCGTTTTCCATAGTGTTTTTAGTTGTAAATAGTTTTTGGTCATAATAATACATTCTTTAGGATATACTTTTCACACATAGGATGTACTTTTATTTTATACTAGCAAAGTACCCGTCCTCCGGACGGTCATACTCTCTCCCCACACTTCCCCCTCTCCCTCTTTTCCCTCCCCCTCTTCTCAGACAGTAGCAAACCAAAATATGAATTCATAATAATCTTGATCATCCATATGAATATCCAGATTAGTTCTCACCCATTTGTTATACCTCAAGATGACACCAAGACGATTCCAATGAAAGAAAACAGTAAGACCTTTTATGAGTGAGTGCAGTTCATTCTTTGGCAAAAACATTTTTCACATCTAATTAAATTATTGGGGGGGGGGACAGGCCCTCCCCAAATATAGTTATTGGGGGGCAAGTGCCCCCCTTGCCCCCACCCCAGTTCCGCCGTGCCTGTCTTTCCTATTCCTACACCCTCTTCTTCATTCTCCCACTCCTCTGCATTTAGTTAGGTCCCCCTGGACGTAGGTTGTGGGAAATGACGTAATACCTCACAGGGGCTTTCCCAGGCTATAAATAGAGTGTAGAGATCGCAATTTAAAAAAGGCTTCAGAATCACATTTCCACCCCAAATACCTTCACAAACCACATACGACAACATCCAGAGAGGGGGGAGAGACCTCTAAAGATGAGTAAAGTGGTTTGTAAAACAACAAATTCCGAGAACATTCTGGACAAAGAAAACCTTCTTTCTACCATTTCTTTTCTACCTCCTTTCCTAGAAATCGCTCTAGCTTTATATTATATGGATGTACTGTTCCCTGAAGTTTGTGTGTTGCTTATTCAAACACAATTCATAGATAAATAATAAAATATAATATCTTTTCAGGGTTGTGTCCTTGGTTCGCACGATTAGAAGAAAAATCATCTTATTTTCGCCATGGCGCTCCGGAGCATTCTATCGGCCGGATCTCCCGGGGCCCACACTGTAGCGGGCGCACAAATACTCCTCCTCAAGTCACACAATGTAGGACAAGAGACAACTCTACCCAGGATGTACTCTAAGCAGGCCTTGTCTCATTACGAAGTGCTCGGTCTCACACCTAAAGCCAACCAGGGACAGATCAAGGCTGCATACTATAAACTCTCCAAACTCTATCACCCGGATGTTAATGAATCGGTCGGCGCAAAAGCCAAATTTGCTGTTATTTCTGAGGCGTACGAAATATTAGGAAACAAAGCTAATAGGAGAGACTATGACAGGTCCTCAGGGGAGACTGGTTTCTCTGGATTTACTGGGGGCACACCTAATGTTGAATACGAAGAGTTTCTTCGCAAGCAAGGTTCCTTCAAAGAAAAGGGTAATATTCCAACTGGACGGACTAAAATATACGATTTTGATGAGTTTTATAGAGTCCACTACGGGGAAACTCTAAGACAGAAGCAAGCTTCAAATGAAGCCAAAATCAAATACGATATAGAAGTGAAAGAAAGAGCTTCAACTTTCAAAAGGAACTTCTTGTTGTACAGCATAGCAATGACTCTGTTTGGATATATGATACTTAGGAGACTATAAGTTGTTTCGTCTGCTCTAGTGACTGATGGATTGATATCAATATTTTATCACCAGTACTTTCTGCGTGTTGGGACGCCATCCTTTTTGCCAACTAATATTTCTTCTAAAGTCGCGTTTATAAACAACGGTTTAGGATTTTACACGATCATAATTGGCACCAAGCTTGTTATCGAAATGTATATTTTTACCAGGATGCCATTTGTATACCTCAGCGTTTATATTTAAAATAGTATTTCAAAGGTAAGAGATGGACAAACCTTTCGTTTTCTGGTTGTTAACTCAGGACACAATATGCCTAATTAAATTATCCCTATATTAGGGTTTTATGTACATTCTACTCTTTAACTCTTCGATCTCTAGAAATTGTGTTTTAACCCGGTGGTGGTTTCGAAGGAAAATCATCTTTTTTGATGATTCTTTTAAAAATAAGACGTCATTGGTCGCAGAAACTGAGTGAATTGTTAAGTCACTGTATATTTTGTGGTGATACAGGGTTTATAGTTATATAAAACCTCATGTTTTATCGGTATGACTTTTCTGTTGGAAATGCATGATTTGTTTCCTAAAATGTCCCAAGAATAAACGACATACCAAATGTTAATGGTTACATCATTTTTAATCATTATTCACCAATCATATGTTTATCTGGTTTATTGTTTTATTTGTGTGTGTTCACGATCTCATTTTAAATTATCTTCTTAGCATCGGTCGGCTGAAGACAGGAACTCGGGGAGTACAAGCCAACCAGGACGAACTATTCTTGTTTTGTCAAAATTTTAAAATCGTTGATAAACTGAATGAGAATTATGGTTTATTGAACTTGTGGCATGAAAAGATCTATCCCTGAAATAGAGGACATCCCTAAAGCAAGACCCAGGTCCTGTCTGTGAAGAACATATTTTATTAGACCCTTCTCCAAGTGCAGTTTCCATGGAGACTAGGCTCAGATAAGATTGGTATGTCAGTGATTGGACGCCACCCGCGCTGACTGCTCTCTCGGCCATGGCTTAAATAATTAATTGGAGTTTGTAGTCTGGAGTTGAGGGATCTTAAGACTTTCCCTCAGTTTGGAGGGACTTCTGTCGTCTCTGAGCCTAGACTGGCGTCTTGAAAGTCTAGATAATTGTGTCCAAATTAATTCCAGGCCTAGAACACTGTTGAAACATGGACAGATTGGATTCAGGATCTTCGGAATAATCAAAATAGAAATATTTGGATTGAACTTGAAATGTCATAATGCCTAAACGTGCTACAGGTCCGTGCATTTCTAATATAGGCCTACTAGTATTTATTACACCCCTGTGCTGTTGCTTCCTATACCTTCAGCATTGTATGTCACACTTGGTCAAAGTGGTGCATAACATGTGAGTTATGTCACCCTGGGGACATACAACAAGTAGGTCCACCAAAAACTTAAATTACTTCTTTTATTTTTAATTAATTATATTTTTTATTTATTAATGGGGTGTAATAAATATGGAACAAAGCTCGGGTGAAGTCTGTACACTTGTTTGTGACCTCGGGAGTGCAGAAGATCTCGGGCTAACGCCCTCTATCTTCCTGCGCTCCCTCGGTCAATAACAAGTGTACAGACTTCCCCCTTGCTAGGTTCCATCTATTTATGCTCCTGAGTGTGGACTTGGCAAAATACATATGTTTTTTAGCCTCGGAAACCAGGTTTTAAAAAAGCCTTGAATTTAATGCAACCAAACCTGCAGAGACCCTGATGTATTTAATACCCGGGTGATATTTCCTAATAGAAGAGATTTGATTTTTAATCTAGGTCGTAATCTCTTGATGCATGTTCTGCCTACAGTAGGTAAAATAATTTACATCTAGAGATATTTTTGTCATTAGCAAAACATAGGACCTATATGTACAAAGTCAGTTAATCGATATATTCGGCGGCACATCTCTCGGTGGTGATCAATGCACTAATAATACGCTCTTTTCATTATATTTCTGTGTACACGCACGTGGCGTACCAAGCATGGTGGCGATGGAACGGTCTGTGTTTTAGTTCGCCAAGAAATCGTCCAGATTATATTTCTGGGACGAGAACATCAATGGAATGACTACATGAGTTCCAGGTGAAGTCCATTAGTATTGTTTCATCAGAAAAACTGTCCGTGAAAATTTTGTCGAACATTGATATTTGACAATTAGAGTTTTATTTTTCTCGAGCAAAACAAGCAGAGCAAAAACAACTCAATTTTGCTGGTGAAAGAAGGGTCGATAAAGAATCTCGATAGAATATTAGGAATATTTAAATCAGTTTGATATCATGTATGTAAAATATAAAAGATGACAATCGACTATGAGCTGAAAAACCAAGCCTATATATAAAAAGAAAGCACATGTTGTAATGGCGGACATGATAACGTCACGGTTTCTGTGTGGCATGACGTTGCTCTCTCCCACGTCCGCGCTTTCCCTTTAAATACGACGTCGTCGCTGCCACGTGCACAGTTCAATCGAAGAATTCCATATTATCGCAACATTACACAAAACCGAAGGAAACCAGCCAAGATGCCGGGCACTCCCAAGTCTCCGTCTCACCCTCCTGTGGCCTACATGGTGGCCAACGCCATAGAGAACCTCAAGGACAGGAAAGGATCGTCGTTATCAGCCATCAAGAAGTACATTGAGAACAATTTCACAGTTCGTATGGAGAGACTTGCACCCTACATCAAGCGTTATGTCAAACTGGCCACGTACACCGGCACCATTGTGCAGAAGACAGGCACGGGAGCCACGGGATCATTCAAACTGCCCAGGCCTCAAAGTCCGAAAAAGAAGACAAAGACGGCGAAGATGGGCAAGAAGGTTCAAGTGTCAAAGAAAGCTCAAAAAAGACCAGCGTCGCCTAAGAAAAAGGTGGACAAGAAGGAAAAGAAGAAGTCTAAGAAGAACAAAAACAAGAAGCAGCGAGCTAAGAAACAGCCCGGGAAACAGCCCTCAAAGAACAAGGGCAAGGCTCCTAAAGCACCCAAGTCCAAGCAGAGCAAGAAATCGGCCAAAAGAGCAAAGAAAGGCAAGAAGTAGGCCCTCCACCATCAGCCGCCACACGCACAAACGGCCCTTATCAGGGCCAAACATAATCCAAAGAGTTTGCTATAATAATTTCTTTAATAAATCACAAGTTTTCTTGTGCTATATAATTAACACGTCATTAATTTTTAAGGCCCTTAGATGTTATTAAATTGGGGTTTAAGTCCTTAAAACGTGTAATGATCTGATAATTAATTTTCTAATCAGCGTGATAATTAGAGGTATCGGTACAGTCAAATGCACCAGAAGAAAGCGTTATATTTAACGAGTATAGTTACAATATCCCCCGTCCCCAAATCCCACTATCTATGCATATGCTCCCACCACCACACACACACACTCAATTCTACAGACCCCAATGACGTACATTAAACTATATGGCCAGGTCCCTGAATATATTTCACAATAATTCGCTTTTATAAACTATATTGTACACACACTTGAACTATTCTGAACCCATTAGCCCTGTTAATATAATGTAAAGTCGTATCGGTAGTTAATGTATAGAAGGACATTTTATCTACAAGGTTGACGTGCGTATTTCTGTAATGAAATTGTATTGGCCTTGATAGTGGTGATGGTGATAAAAAATATTAACTGCATAATATATTTATTCGCCAATTATAGAACTATATATTTCCTTAATTAAATCTGACACAAGATTCAAATTAATCTATCATCTGACATATAGTTTACTAACAAAAAATCCATTTAAACCTGTTTCATATTACAATTCTCATTCATTGTAATTCAATACAACTCCCCGCTGAATATATCTTGTAACATATGAAAAGTTCTGAAATACAAATAAATACATATAACAGACAATAGATATTAAGGTCATTAAACATGTACAGCGGAAGTATATATTGTTGTTATTACGTCATAGTCTGAGCCTCCCACTTTTGGTGTAACTTTCCACCGATGGGGGCGCTTCCTTCAAGTACATGTGGGTCAGGCCTCCCAAACATGTACAATAATTATGTGCTATACATTTTTGTGAATTTCAAAATATTTTCAAGATGGCTGGATTATTTCAAAAACTTTGGTATAATATCTAAAACTTTGGTATAATATCTAAAACTTTGGTATAATATCTAAAACTTTGGTATAATATCCAAAACTTTGGTATAATAAAGCATGGTTACTACAGAATTAACTGGACATTTTGAGACAAGTGGTGTAACATAAAATAACAAAGCCTTAGAGGTAACATGTAGTGGATATAAAAATGAAATTTGAGTAGGCTACAATAGGTATGTATACATGTATTACACAAGGAAGTACATGAATAACAATTGAATTTTATTTTTAGTGGCGGAGGGTAGGGGCGGTGGTGTTGGTGAGGGGGGGGGGGTGGAGATGCGGGGGGGGGGGCATGTGGGAGTGGTGGAGTACGTTGTTACATATAAAATAACCCCAACATAAACAAAAATAAAGTATCGACACATACTACATTAGGAGCTTAGGGCTTCTTATGATAAAAGATTCTGAGCGACAATCTGTAATGAAATAATGCATTCACAGGTACTACATGGTGAAAAGAGAAATAAAAATACTTTATAATATGGGTCAGATTTTCAGAAAATGTACAATTGGCAGCTCTACACATTCAGTAAATTCTACTAAATTAGGCTGAAAAATGAAGAATATCGTGTATATCTGAGTACATTTGGTATCGCATTGATTTAAAGTATCAGTTCTGTTATGTTAAACTGCATTTTGAAGCTCATTTTTGTCTTAAATTTGGGTTATTTGAGAGGATTGGTGAAGGTGAATATTGTACATTTTCTGAAAATCTGACCCATATATGTGTGTGCCCTGTAATGCTAGTAGGCTATGCGTCAGGTTATTTCCTAGCTTTAAATGTTGAAAGTTAATAATATCAGGAAAAGGTTGTATTAAACTGTGTTAAACTGTAGAGATATATATCCGTGCTTTGATTTAAACATTAACATATATACAACAACAACACCGAGAGCTAACGTCCGATCATTTGAGATATGTTTCAGGTCACTAGTCGCAAAAAATGGATTTTGAGATATCATCATATTTGAAAAGATGAGATAAAACCGATTCCAATGATAGTAAACAGTGGGAAATCTAATAAATATTTTTATATTTTAATTTTTATATTTTTATTTTTCAAAAATAATCTTTGCAATATTTCTGTGTAGATATTTTCTAGTACAGTAGCTAAATATACCCTATAACATGACCATAGAAATGCATGGATATATGTAATACACTGTCTTGGAATTTGGTACATGTATTCATGCTACGATAAGCGTTAAGCACTCTAGAAATGAAAACATTCCCACAAATACATCTTGTGAATGACACACTTTCAAAAATAGTTATTTCAAAATAGTTTTCAAACTCCAATTGTTACATGTTCGTTGTTTCCACCCTGTAGCATTGAGAAGCCGTACCAAGGCACATATACATAGAGAGGGACTCGAACTATGATCTGTGTATCCGCTATCTGTGATAAGAGTCGATTGATATTCACTTGATACACAAACATCTACACTTATTATACTGTGTATTGGGCATTGATTTATTCTTCTCACGCCAGATATTAATGGGTAATCTTTAGTAGCAATCTTCTAGTAGCAATCGCTATTAAAAAAATATTCATAAAAAAAGCTAAGTTGTTGATCCGTTAAATGTATATTTTTTAACAAGGACCATATACTTGTGATGTGCTTCAGACAAATGTGTCACAAGTCGCAAAAAAATGAATTTTGAGATATCATCATATTTGAAAAGATGAGATCAAGCCGATTCCAATGATAGTAAACATTCGGACATCTAATAAGTATTTCTAGATTTTAAGTTTGATATTTCTATTTTCGAAAAAAAAAAATTGTGCTATTTCTGGGTGGAAATTACTAGTGAAGTAGCTAAATATACTCTATAGAATGGCCGCAAATATACATAGCTCTATTTGATACAGTCTTGAAATGTGGTACTTATATTCATGCTACTACCAGCGCTTAGCACCCCAAAATTGGGAAAATTCACCCAAAGAGATCTTGTGAATATAACACTTTGAAAAATATCATTTTTGCGACTTGTGACCCATTTTCCTGTAACACATCACACTTGTCAGCAACAATAATAAACTGGGAACAACTCAATAACTGTCTCAGGCTAATTACCTTGATTATAATAAAAGGATTTAAGATAATTTTGCAGCACCAAGGTATTGAGCTTGCAATGATATAATTTTCCCACAGCCAATAATTTCGAACCAGATAAAAGTTATTTATAATGAGCATTACAACACCTTAATTCATGTGGCAAACCTCATGTTTTGGTCGAAAATCGGATCTTTATTCACAAATTGACAAATATTATTGAGTTTTTGTTGAGCACGAGTATCAGTTAAGTAAAAGTTAAAACAATCGATTAAACTCGATTAAAAGTTTATTAAGTTTGATTCATAATATTTCTAAATAATTTTATTTTTTTAAATTTGTATTCATGCATGTCCACTTGGCATTGAAGTTTGCTATTTTACCTTGTTTTCTAGCTCCATGTTGTATATCATGTAAATGCTTTGTAAACTCACATTTCCATGATTAATGTCCCCAAATATGATTATATAATATTACGCGACATGATGTAATCTATTATTAAATATGAATTTATTATGTATAACCCTTTATAAATGAATATTATATGTATTGATAATTAAATTATTTCCTTCACGAAATAACCGTTTTGCTGAATAAGTACCAGACATGATGATTGTTAATGTTACCAGGTGTGTCTGCATATGTTATCATAACAGATTAACATTAAAGCTACGACAGTTGGCGAGACCTCACAATCATGAGATAATCTTTCTGTATGTGATTTTGCTATACCATATATAATCAGACACATCACTATTACCTCTACCATTGATAATTCTTTACGCCCTAAAAGTATTTCCCCTTCACTCAAATGCACACCTTGTTATAATCTGTTTGAAAATAACAAAATGTTCTTGCTGCAGGGATTCAAGGAGAGATTCTTGTATCATGCATGCATGTATGTTGTTTTTGTGGTTTACAGTTAACAGTTTACATTTATTTATTTCCGGTTCATGCAGAAGATTGCGTTTCCAAGGGAAACAAAGATTGATGTCAATTAAATGTAAACTTCGAACATTGTCACACAAATCATTAAATCAATTTATGTTGAATGGGATTTCCTGTAAAGAAAAAGTGTAAACCCAAGGTACTACTTGATCATATTGCCTTTAAAATAATTCCTGAAATATGAAGGGAAACAGAATGTTGAAAGTGTGTACAGAAGCTGAA
The DNA here is from genome assembly GCA_942159475.1 of Sthenelais limicola. NCBI lineage: Eukaryota > Metazoa > Annelida > Polychaeta > Phyllodocida > Sigalionidae > Sthenelais > Sthenelais limicola. Next base: position 125,595,382 of record OW804098.1, on the reverse strand, counting down.
AATGTTCACCTGATATTTTCCTAAAAAGAGTGAGAGCAGAGAGAGACAAGGAGGGATAGAGACAAGGATATACATACATGTATGTTCATGTTAGTATACCATATTTCTCTACACCATACTAAGGGGGCTATCATTATTTACCTCATGGGCGGGGTGGGGGTATAAGAATTTTGGAAGTCAGTGCTATGTATTTTGGTGCCCCCCTTCCATCCAAAGGTCCCACGCTTTTATGACCCCCTCCCCATCAGAGGGTCCCATGTTTTTGTGCTCCCCCCCCCCCCCCCCACACACACATATCAGAGGGTCCCATGTTTTTATGCCCCACCCCCACCCCCACATCAGAGGATCCCATGTTTTTGCCCCCCCCCCCCCATAATGACGTAAATAATGATAGCCCCCTAATAATGCCATACAGATAAAGGTACCGGCGCGTCTGGCCATCAAGTGTTTGGCGAGTGATTATGGCCAAACCAAGGCATATATAGAGTCATGCAGTCAAACAGTGTCTTATCTCTCCCCCCCCCCTCGCCAGGTATATAAAGCAGCAGGTGCCCCGCCCGCCACCCATTCTCCTCCCTCCAGCCGCAGGTAACGTTATCTCCTCCCATCTCTCTCCCACTAGTCACAATGTCTCTCGTAGGCACATGGAAGAACGTCCGTGACGAGAATGTCAGTGAATATCTTAAGGCATTGGGTGAGTCAAACACTTTATATTATAAACCCATTCTTTTAAAAAAAACATAATTATTTTATCCAGGAAATTAATCTCTCGGTGAAGCAGCACGCTCGCTTTAATGGAAATATGTATTTCGTTGTTAACTGAGCTTTAATTAACACTTTAATCAAATACATTGTTTTCTAAAGAGGCATGTTTTTTTTAAACTGTAAGACACATCATGTTGTATTGTATCAATTCACCGCACATAAATGGATAAAGATGTGAATGTTTAGAAATGACGTCTACTAGATAGGCCTATAATAGTAGATGTTCAAGGTCGCGGGTGGGCAAGAGGCCACTATAATGCTCGTTGATTATCATGTTCCACAGATTGTGATATCTCAATACTATTACATAATGACAGGAATATATTATATCCATATCAACGTTATAAAGAAATAGCTAGAAATCTCTCTATATTGTATAGAGGTTTGTTAATAACCGACTGGGGTTTCATATCAAACGTTGAAGTTGATTCAAAGTGTAATATGCTATAGATGTCTAATGCACATTTCAACTGATGCCTCTTTAGATAACGCTAACATGTGCAAAATCTTGTATAGGTGTTAAAACAACTTGCCAGAACATTGTCACGATTTTTTAAAAACTCAAATTCTTCTTTGGTTAACATTGACATCAGGTTCACATAGTATATTTATTTCCTAACCCCAGCAGCTCAACCCTCGGTGGTCTTCCGCTAGTTTTGCCAGAACGCTCGGCCCACCAGACTGAACATTACCAATAATAATGCATACCATAATATATACATTCCTACAATGTTTTATATCGCTTACATACAAGTTCAATCTACCAGTATTTCATTTTAGTTCGGGTATATTATATCTAACCACTAGTGTAAGCAGAAATAAGCATTCGGCAGAATTATCGCAATAATAATAGGCTTCGATCTGTTAAGGTATATTTAATTTACCATAAAACACATTTTCTGATATAAAATACAGATTTATGAGAAGACACAAATCATCGCCTGATAAATAGCGTGTGTTCATGTTCCAATATCTCCCCATCATGTCCACTGTTATCAGTGATAAGATAAGCTCTACTACGAGGTATAACTCGTTGAGGGATCGCTGATAAGCTAGAGTGGTGTGTCCACGCTGGTATAGGGCCTATATATGACGTAATATGAGTCAGATTTTCAGAAAATGTACAATTCAACTTCACCAATCTTCTCAAATAACCCAAATTTCGGACGAAAATAAAGTTCAAAATACAGTTCAACATAACCAAATAGATTGCTAGAAACAATGCAATGCCAAATATACCCGAATTTACCTACTATTGGCCAAATTGCAGCCTGCTTCAGCAGAATTTAGTAAATGTGTAGAGCTGCATTTTCTGAAAATCTGACCCATATGTTAGTGGCGTCAAAAAGCTAAGAGTTTGACCCATGCTCGGGAGTGGTCAGTCTTTCACCTGTGGCGCAGTGGCTTCTGGGTAAGTTGGTGCCCAGGTGTGGATTTGTACAGGTCTTTTATTTCCATTAATTAAAAACGCAACAAATATTTATTATTGCCCTCACTAGCTGGAGGAATCAAAGTCTTTGTTTTTTTTGTTTCACAAAGAAAAGGTTTTGGGATTTTTTTTATTTAAAAAGAAGGAATCTATCAGATCGAGTCATATGTCCATAGAGATGGGTTGAGGGACTTGGTGCTAGTCTACCGCCTGATATATGCCTATAGACATAGGCTGAGGAACTTAGGGCCAGTCTACAGCCTAATGTGTCCATATAGATAGGCTGAGGATAGGCTTTCCCATTTTAGTCATAACCTGTTTAAAGTTATATTCTTATTGCAAGGTATTGAATAAGAACTAGGTACATGGCTGGTGAATATCTTTCCTAGATGAATTAATCCAATAAATGGATCCTTATTGGAAGCCACTAATGTAAAACTTGCATAAGAACACGAAGCCTTGCTGGCATATACTTTGATAGATGTATTACCACATTATATAGTTCAATTTAGATAACCAAGACAATTCCCTGAAAACATTTCCGTTGATTTACAATATCACATTTTCATTTTCATTAATTCACAATATCACGTTTTTCACATTATATGAATGTTCACACTTTTCACTATCTAGTCTTGGAATAGATAAATCACAATTGTAGAGAGGTTTGTCAGAGAATGATTCCTCCTCCACGGACACTTCTGCCCCAAGAAGGACTTGTTTGGTGCAAAGTTACACCACAGTATCAAAGAGATTGTCAACTTGTCGACTGCAGTGACTGATGAGCTCTTGAGGATAAAATCGAACAAAAATCACAATGTCTATAGAATCGTATCTAATCTTATCGTCTTTGATTGTTAGAGTTTTGAAGAGTGTTTTGTTCGTTATCTAACGTGTCCGGGTGAGAGTATCTAGGGAGGGGAGAGGGAGAGGGAGTCAAGAGATACTATTTATTATCTGTTTGACCCTGGTAGTGCATGTGTTCCTACATAATATATTACACAAGAGTTGCTATAGGGGTCATTAACAATTAAACAATTAACTTGATTGTTAAGACCATGGTAGTGCTTATGTTCCAACATAATGAATTTGAAATGATACCAAACAGATTAAAATGTGCCAAAGTACCAAATACATTGTAATAGTTAAATGATGAAAATGAATCGATTAATATTTTATTAATTTATCAACACTGCCAATTTGATTGGAAAATAACACACATCAAAACTCCTAATCATGACTATTTGCCCTTTTCGATTGTATTAAGCTGAATTGAATTGAATTGAATTGAAGAAAGATTGACTTGGGGGTCTCATCTTATTCATCAACTGTTGTACTCAAATATCAATTTATTTCCAACTTTAAAATTCAGTGAATGGAGGATATTGAACCGCACTGTAACATTTCATTAATATTAACTTGATTTCAAATTTAACTTTCTTTCCCAGGAATAGTAATTTCTAAGGCCATGGATCTTATAGAGTATATTTAGCTACTTTACTAGGAAATTGTCGACCCAAAAATATTGCAAACTTGTTTTCAAAAATAAGAATATCAAACCTAGAAGTACCAGCAATTTGGTATTTTTGAAATTTTATTTGATGGTAATGGTGATGTATTTTTGTATTCCAACGTTTCGGATCTTTGATATATAATAATTTAAAATTTGTTCCCCAGAAATTGGGGCCGTAAAACGCGCTGAACAATATTATTATAGTACTAAATTTTCATTTATATCAACTTTATTTTACATTTGTCGGTCAGGAACTGGAGAAGTGAAATACTCAGACTAACAGTAGAAGTAGCATTTCATTGATATTAATTTATTTCAATTTAATTTGTCTTGGCCAGGAATTGGAGCAGTGAAACGCGCAGTGATTGACAAGATCCACCCGGATGTAGACATCAAGATCGAGGGTGACAACTGGGTGGTGCGCACCATCTCCGCCTTCAGCACACAGGAGAACGCATTCACCATCGGCAAGGAGTTCGAGACAGACTACAAGGGCGTCATTTCAGGAATGTTGAAGGTAAGGTAGACCATAGCATCCCTCAGTCTAACTGAATGTGAATAGACCAGCATCCCTCAGTCTAACTGAATGTGAATAGACTAGCATCCCTCAGCCTAACTCAATGTGAATAGACTAGCATCCCTCAGCCTAACTCAATGTGAATAGACTAGCATCCCTCAGCCTAACTCAATGTGAATAGACTAGCATCCCTCAGTCTAACTCAATGTGAATAGACTAGCATCACTCAGCCTAACTCATTGTGAATAGACTAGCATCCCTCAGTCTAACTCAATGTGAATAGACCAGCATCCCTCAGCCTAACTCAATGTGAATAGACTAGCATCCCTCAGCCTAACTCAATGTGAATAGACTAGCATCACTCAGTCTAACTCAATGTGAATAGACTAGCATCACTCAGCCTAACTCAATGTGAATAGACTAGCATCCCTCAGTCTAACTCAATGTGAATAGACTAGCATCCCTCAGTCTAAGCGACTGTTCATAATAGGGGAGTTGCATAGCCGCCATTTTGAGTCTTGATTCGCATGGAATTATGGGAGTAATGGTACAGTATAAAATCTATAGAAAACATGCTATGTTCAGCATGGAATATTTATCAATGATCTAATGTCAATATCCATGTTTTTTACATGTTTTCATAGCACAAGCCTCCATCTCTCCCATCATGCATTTGGTTTTCATAGATCATTTATAAAGGCTATGATATTGGTGAAAACATTCTTGAAATTTTTTATAAAAATGTTCCTAAATATTTGTATGTCAGATTTGAACTGAATCTATCCCAGCATGCACTGTCATAGACATGCGCAGTGAGACATGCAAATCCCCTATTAACCACTGGTGGGTGGAAAGGGGAGAATTTGCGAAAAATTATTGTGCATTATTTTATGATTCCCCCCTTAAAGTCTTGTGCAAACACATATTTTGGGGGCCTATAAGCGGAGCCCCTTGGAGTGATTATAAGAAAGATAAAACAAACTTGATGGTGGTGAATCACTAGCCCTTCATGAAGGATGAATGACTGTTGGTAATACTATGTATATCTGTATTTAAATAGTCTGATGATTTCTTTTCACCCATTATCTATGTTTTTCTGAACATGTCTCTAGTTTCAGGGCACAACGAAAATCATCTGCGGATTAGAATGGTGTAATTTTGTTAACTTCCCGAATAAAGAAATTTGAACAAAAAATATAATTAAGTGTTAATTGTGTTTACTGATTGTGTTCTGCAGTGCATGCCCACCTTTGACGGTGGCAAACTGACAGTTGTAGCCACGCCCATCGATGCTGACGTCAGCCCCACCACCACAGAACGTGAACTTGTAGGAGACCAGATGGTGCAGGTAAAGACAACATTAATATTATTTGATTGACAATATTATATGGAACCGTATAGCTTCAGCTATGCGGCTATAAATAGAAGTGACTGTGCACGTGACCAGTGGTCATTCAAGCCCGCCAAGTTCAAACGCAGGAACAGTTGCTGATCTGATTCCGAAGAGAGAACATGAACACGCCTACAGCCTTTTATTATATTATTACATCTCGTCTAATTTATATAAAAAAAGTTATAAGATCTACTTACAGTCAATGACTAAAGTGGAAAATTGTTTAAAATAGATTTGTATTCTCAAATAGGTAATTGATTCATAGCTTCGAAACAAAACACGCTTCCTGGAAAAATCTTTTAAACTTAACTTTGGGTTGAGATGAGAAAAATATTAACGCATTTTTAAAGAATAAGAGAACGCTGGGTTTCAATGCATGCAGTGATAATTCAGTGGACATGAATGAATTGGGGCTAAGAAAGTTATTAAAAGAATGTTCAGATAAATGACAATTTTTTTAATTTATGGATGAATTTATCCAAGACGTTTAATGTTTGGAGTGCTATCATTACATCCGCGATTTTCCAGCTTAATATCCCTCCAAGGCATGAAATACTGGGGAAACACATATTGTGATGTGTTTTAGGAAAATGAGTCAGAATTCGCAAAATTAATATTTTTCAAAGTCATTTATTTACACGATCTCTTTGTTGGAATGGTTTCACACATCACATATTTAATATTAATATCGAGTGAAAATTGTAATTTAATACTGATATCAAGTGAATGTTGTAATTTAATACTGATATCAAGTGAATATTGTATTTTGCAGACAATGACGTGCCAAGGAGTCGTTGCCAAACGTTTCTTCCAAAGGAAGTAGAAGCTGAATCTCAAATTCTATAAAAGCCTGATGCAGATGTAGCAAGGGACAAGATGGAGTCTCAACAACTTGATTGGAATAAAGTCTTATATTGTGACAATTATGTCAAACATTGTGTCTTTTTATTCCCTTAAAGTAGTATTCCCTGCTAATTCGCAATGACGATTCTCTCTGTGCGATCTGGCCGTCATTTTCAATGGCATTTGGCAGAAAGATTGGAGAATATTTTTATCAAACCCTGTTCATAAATAAATAAAAGCGGCATAAAAAAAGTAAAAGCTGCATGATATTTGATCCTTTACCTCTGCCTGGCAAAGGTAGCAGAAATACAAGTAATATTGTGGAAATAGTAAGTACATTACACTGTCTGGAACCGGTAGAAATATGGCCATCTCGTCGATGTCTAGACATTGGTATCGCTCCCAGCGCTTGCCATAACGAATTTTTTGCTCGATCTACTTACTTTAGATCACAGGTTTAACATATTATCAGGAAACTATTATAATGAGATCAAAGCAAATTCCCTTAAAGTTATGCAATAAAAGATTATTAAACATACTGGTAGTCAATATAAAAGGTTACGTCCCATTACGTAACAAGATTTATAAAGCAAAGGACGCACGTCCATACATTACATTGTGCCAGAATGTATAGAAACGCAAATTCGTGTTAAATTTGGGGAATTAAAGCAGAAAGCTCAGGGCCGCGTCGTCCCAACGCTGCGTAGGCGCGCGGTAGACGCGGTAGACTGGATGACCTAGATACTCGCGCGGAGAGAAGTATGATGGCTGCCGTGGTGAGTGCAGTTTGGAGCCTCTACACCTCAGAACATCGTTCAGCTTTAATGACCGCGTGTAGCCTTCTGTCTATACAGATACAAAGAGATAAAGATGTCAAGTGTTCGAAGAAGGTTTTGTGGAATTTAAGGGTCATGAGAAATGGCATAAATTGATGTAAAATTATGCAATATTACGTAACAAAGTGATGCAATAATGATGGAGGTATCCATCTGATTAGGTGGAGAAAATCCCGGCCCCCACTCAGGGCTAAAAAGTGTGCGCTTTTTTGTTCCAGCCTTTGAAAAGTACCCCCTTTCCGCGAATTTTTATATGTTAATTCATGTCACAAAAAGTTCCTTCTCATTGGTAATTAATGTCCACTTACGTTTTTGTTTGTTCAGATAGAACTTATAAAGGACTGGGATCTTGGTGGAGATGAGGGTGAGGGGTCCACGTATTACTAGTATATTACTGATTTGAAGACTCAGGCCTTGGAGAGAGAGAGTGTGGCGTGACTAATTTGTCTTAAAAAAATATGATCCGATTTCCTCCATACTGAGTACCTACATGCCTGTGTTTCAGCTCGTCCTTATTTAATAAGATCATCCTGTGCAGTATCAACACGCGGAGATTCTGTCATAATTATATGCTTTTCTGTGCCACAAAGTGGGTAAAAAATACCCCCTTTTCCAGCATTTCACGGACGTCACCTGGTAAAAAAACCTTTTCAGCATTTCGCGGAGTTCAGCTGCTAATTGATACCCTTATTTCTGATTTCGCGCTCCGTGTTTGGTCGTGAAAAATGACCTCTTTCTCCGCGAAATTGGGAACAAAAAAGCGTACACTTTTTAGCATTGAGTGTGGGGGGGGGGGGAGAAAATTTCTGCCGACCTAATAATCACAGGTTTTTAACCCTGAAACATATAGTACAAAATACATAAACTGAAGTCAGAAAGAGGCTTGCAGTGCGATGCAAGTACAGTAAAATACATTTAGACTAGATGTAACATTTAAGGTGAACGAAAGACATATGAACGATAGACGTATGGGTATGAGACATATGGGTATGAGACAGGAGTGAGATTGGTTGCTTTACGCCCTAATCAACACATTTAATATGGTTATATCAAGGGCGGGAGAGCTGAGAGGGAGGCACTTTATGGTCTTACCCAGGAGACAATGAGGTATATATACAGAACTACCCGGGATTCGAGGCAGGAGTGAATATTCACCAATGACGGTCAAGGGGCGGTAGCCCTGCGACCGTCATTGGTGAATATTCACGACGCCGAGAATCCAAGGGTTGTTCTGTGTTTATTTCACCCCGCACACTAAACTAATGTTAAATTAACATGATGTACAGCGATTTTGAGAAATAAATCGTTAAATAATTAGTTCTTTAGCTTGATTCGTTTCGAAAACATCTCTCCGAAAAAGGACCGGAACTAGCGAAGATCAGAAAGTGTTAGTTATTTGTGAAGATTTATAACAATGTGGCCGCAGCCGTTGCAGTGCGTCAATGTAATCTTCGTGGCATGGCTGGTGGCTATGCCAGGTCATTGTCGCGCCCGTACTAAAGCCCCACTAACAAACAATCCAATCTATAAATAACATTCAAACTTCGGGCGTCTCTCTCGCCTTTCTCTTCACTTCAACCTCAACCGTCGACCTCGACGCATCTACCATATTTTTCCCCACCCACCCACACCTTTTTCCATCATCCTCCCTCCTTCATTGTCATTATATTATCAAATTTCTCAATTTTATCAACATTTAATTTAATTACCATCAATTATTATCACCATCTCTTTAATTTACATTAACTTTATTTAATTAAAACTCACTTTAATTCTCACCATTTTATTATTTAAAAATTTATTTAATTCTATCATACATTTATATAAATTTTACCACAATTTTATAAATAAAATTTTAATGTCCCAAGCCTGCTTGTCATCTTCTTCCTCACTAATCAACCTTCATCCATACAGGGCATTGGCGATAATGACGGCATTCATTATAGCTTCTGACAGTTGTTTTGATGGTTAAAGATTAATAGAATGCCTTGTCTGCCGACGCTTGGTTGTTCCTAGACGGGATTAGATGCTAGACAAACTAAGGGGGCCAGCTGATGCGCACAGTGTGCAAAAAACTCGCGTGCAATATCGCTTCGTAATGACTCGTTCTAATATCATTATGCATATGAATTGAAAAATTGTAAAAATTGGAGTAGTACAGCCATGTTGCTTATTGTTAGTATATGAAACAATTGTATGATTATATATATATTTTTATTAATAAGATATTATCATTATTCTAACCTTGCTCACATAGCGATTGATAACGATTCATAAGGAATAGGCTCAGCGATGGTTAACCAGCGATAGCGATGAGTAACCAGCGATAACGATGTCTAACGACCCTTAACGAAGGATATTTGATTCTAACGACCTATGAAACGGTTTAACGATATATCGCTATTTCTATCGCAATTTTTAAAATATCGTTACCGATCTTAACGATAAATAGCGATATATTGTTAATTATCGTTACTACCTATGAAATGGGCCCCAGCTAAACAATGTACAGAGCCTATGTTATCTCTATGGACTGAGTATATCGAGGGTGAAATAAAACAAGAGATTGAAACTACGTATAACAACAGGGCAGGGAATACCTTTTCTGGAACCAGGATTGTGGCCTATTTTAAGGAGGGATTTGGGATTTAAAAGAGCCTACGGGATTTGGGAAAGGGATTCAGAGCCAGATTAAATTTTTCCAGGTAGGGATTGCAAAGAGAAAAACGGGATTGCAAATTGAAAACCTGTGGGATTCGGGAAATGGGGCTTATAAAAAATGGGAAACGGGATTCAAGAGGGGGTCTTCCCTACCCTGTAACAACAGATTCAAATTATAAAAGTCTGGAGATAATATAGTAAAAAATTATAGCAAGTCATCATTTTGGGCACTTGTTGGAAGGCCTCCTGCCTTGTAAGAGCAATTACAGTATTTTGTAAATGAAAATAAAAAGATATAGGGGTAGGTGCATAATATTCACTTAAAACTTACGTGAGTCACGTAAATAGTTAAGTGACCCACGTAAGTCCAATCGGGGTGCCAAATACTTAATTTAAAAGTTACGTGAGTCACTTAAATTTTAAGTGACTCACGTAGTCCAAATCGCGGTGCAGAATACTTAAATAGGCTTCACGTAAGATTTAAGTGACACTTAAAGTGGCCCAAAATTACGTTGCCCAGGGGAGGCAACGTAAGGGCCTAAATGCACATTATTATAATGAAAATGACCCTTAATTCTTCCCATTTTTTCAGGATATACTCAGCACAACTGTAGTTGTATACCGCATAAAAATAAATGTGTTTCAAGAAGATAAAATTTTTCATTATATATCCTCACCCATAGGCCTATATGTGATGTGTTTCGAAGCCAGTGTCCAAGCTGGATTACTTATTCAGGTTTAACATGTTGAATCAAATTAGGCTTTGTTTTATGAAAAACTCCCCATAGCAAAATAGTATTTCACGATTTAAACTCATTCATCGTTAAATTAATAGTCAACCCTAGGTATACCATGCATATGCCTAGAAATTTTCCTCTCAATCTTATAATTATTATAAAGGTTGTTTAGTCGAATATGTATGTACATATGATAGTAGAACTAGTAATAAACAAGGTATCTCCCGTTTATGTTGCCATATACATGTCTATACCGTGCATATATGCAAATAAAGGAGAAATGAGAAATAACAGACAATTACATTTTGGATACAACAATGTCTACTGTCCATGCCAACTGACATCTCCCCCATGTTTTTATATAATTATCAAGTTTTTCAGCAGCGTTAATTCTAAGGTATCAGATAACAGATTGGTCATGATATATTATGAAACGTTATATATAATGCCATCGAAATATATATAACGTTACATATAATGCCATTGAAACACTTCTGGAAGTACCCCTATACATCATCTTCTAATAAAATATAACTATATGCTAAGGCATCCTAGCCGCTTAATGTTAAAACATACAGACCTTCTGTAAGTCGTATTTTTTTCTATTTAATATCTTCCAGATATAGATATTTTAGTTTAATATTCTATGCATGTATGGTCATATCAATGATAATACGTCTTGATGATCTGAGTAGACTATGATACAGAATAATACAGACTAACAATCACAGTTGCTGTGAGGTAATGTTATATTTATATTTATCACCGATTTTCATAAATATTGGTCATTTGCACGAAATACAGTTGAAAAAACGTCAGAAACAGAATTCATGTCTAGATTTTAGATCGACTATCACCTATCACAAAACAGGAGAATAAACAAAAGCAAGAAATTACTGATTCAGCAGACCTGCCAAGTTCTGGAAATCAAAATGCGGGAGGCAGAGATGCCAATTTTTTTTAATCAGGCATGCGGGACACTATCCCAGCCCATGAGGCGTGGGGTCCGGGGCCTGCCTGGGGCCCCAGAAGCCAGAGGGTTTTCCTTGCTCTCTGGTGCATTTTAAGCACTTTTTTTTGGCAATGACAATATGACAATATAAACTTCTTACTTTGATTCGCATGAATCATATATAAATATTTATGAATTCATTGGGATGTAAAATTCCCCTCAGAGTTTCAGATGAAATGCTTTTACAGCTTTAGCTAAGGAAAAATACAGGGAGGTTCTAATTTTTTAGTAGCACAACCACCACTAGGGGTCCGGGGCATGCACCCACCCCCTCCCCTGATATACTTTACCTGAAATCTTTGAAATCTATAACACTAGGATAATGAATTATATTAATGAATTAGGTTATATAAATGAATGTGTGTTCAATAAAAAGGTTTTTTTAAAACCCACACTATTGCTGTCCCCCTCTCCCTACTCTCCCTTACACCCCCAACTTGCGCCCCTCCATCCCCCTTCTCTCCATCTCCTCTGTTTAATGGAACAGTAGCCTATAAACTGGATTTTATTATAAGTACTAGCAAAGTACCCGTCCTCCGGACGGTCACCCTCTCTCCCCACAATTATTCCTCTCCCTCTTATCTGACTTTCATACCTGTTTTTGTCTCCCAACCGCATCTCTGATTTCCTCTCCCCTCTCCCTCATGCCCTCCCCTCCCCTCTCTCCCTTCCCCCACATCCTCTCCCTCCTCTCTTTCTCCACCCCTTCATTCCCTCCCCCTCCCCTCTCCTATTCCTACACCCTTTTCTTCACTCTCCCACTCCTCTGCATGTAGGATTGTCACCCTCTCTAACCATACTTCCCCCTCTCCCTCTTTTCCCTCCACCTCTTCTCTGTCTTTCATACAGGTTGTCTGTTTTTCTCTCCCAACCCTATTTTCGATCCCCCCCCCCCCCTCTTCTTCATGCTTCCCCTCCCTCCCCGCTTTCTGTCCCTCCCCTCTCTCCCTTCCCTACATCCTCTCCCTCCTCTGCTCCCCCTTTCCCTCCCACTCCCCCTTTCCTATTTCTACACACTTGTCTTCACTGTCCCACTCCTCTGCATGTTCTCTCTGTATAACCAATATAAATACTTTTAGAGGAAAATCCCCTATTTCCATGTCCTTTAATAGAATAAAGGTATACCTCTAGGTATCTCCTCTGTGTATATAAATAGTCGTTTGTCCGATTTGTTCAGGACATTTTATGTCTATTCAATGCATAAGAAAAAAGAAAAAGTTAGGTCCCCCTGGACGTAGGTTGTGGGAAATGACGTAGTATCTCACAGGGGCTTTCCCATGCTATAAATAGAGTGTAGAGATCCCAATTTAAAACAGGCTTCAAAATCATATTTCCACCCAAAATACCCTCACAAACCACATACGACGACATCCAGAGAGGGGGATTGACATCTACAGATGAGTAAAGTAGTTTGTAATTCAACAAATTCCGAGAACATTCCGGACAAAGAAAACCTTCTTTCTACCATTTCTTTTCTACCTCCTTTCCTAGAAATCGCTCTAGCTTTATATTATATGGATGGTATTTAGATACAGTTACAGCTTTCTCACACAGTAGGCCTATGGGCGGTTTCCTACCCTGAAATTTGATTCTTTTATTTAAATACTATCCCTATATCTTGTTCTCTCTGTCCCTATAGGCCTATCCCTCTTCATGATCTCCCTTGAATGTACAGCTGTATCTCATTTCTCATGATTTCTCCATCCCCTCTCCCTCACATCCCTCCCCTCACCTGCCCCCTCCCTCCCTCCCTCCCTCCCTCCCTCCCTCCCTCCCTCCCTCCCTCCCACAAGAAATATAAAAATGTCCGCCAAACTTTTTGCCCCCCCCCCCCTTTTTAGAATTTAAATAGGTTATATAGGCCTACATGTTATTTCCAGATATGTTAATGTCTATTAATGTTAATTATATTTTATGTCAGTTTCGAGTTAAACTTATTTGTCTTAAGCACGATATCCACATGCACGTCGACCGTCGGCTAAGCGGTCACCGTCGGACGGTTACCCTAGCAACCGCTCGACGTGCATGTGGATACCGCACCCACCGTCGAGCGCAGGGGTGCTCCCGTCCGACGGTGACTCGGCGGTCGCTCGGCGTGACCCCCTCCCGTCCATATCTAAAAATTTAGATTTCGACGGGAGGGTCACCGTCCGACGGTACCACCCAAAAAAAATTTGTTTTTGTTTTTGTTCTATATGGCCATAAAAAGTGCTCTTATGACCTGGGTACATTGTCTTGACGTCTTGGAGTGCTTTGGAGTAGGCCTACTTTCCTGCAATGATTATTCAATTGGAATTAATGTATATAAATTACGATTAATTAATAGCTTTCTCCAACTCTACTCATTGGGTAACCTCAGACTTTTGCATTCGGGCTATACAGGCGCTTATACTTCTGTGATGAAACTGAATTTATTTGTGAGACTTTTCTTAATTTTTTTTGTGAAATTTATTTATTCAGGAAGTTATTTAGGACGTTATTACTAATAGTCATTCAGACGAAGGTATGAGAAAAATGAGATGAGATGGAATTGGTCTGGACTCTTCAGTAATAATCAAAGTATTACAATATAAAAAAGGTGTGAGAGGCCTCAGGTGTCAGTGTTTCCCGAATTGGATAAACATAGATGGCTAATTAATAGTAAAGATATAAATCAAGTGTGATGAGTAAATTATAATTATATTGTTGCTATTGTTTTTTTTATGGATCTCCATATTATTTAATATTGATATTTACCATCATCACAATTATTAGTTAAATCATTTGACCGAATTGAACATACATGAAGTCTGGTTTTGCTTTGACTATCCCCGGTAGTATGCCTACTCACACGATTTGACATTTTATTTAATATAGTCCTGGACATTACTAATAATTTGGGAATTGTTTGAAATAGTTTGGGAAAGGTGAGGCAAATATGTCAATTCCTACACCAAGCATGCCTAAAGAATAATTAGGAAGGCCGAAATTACATGAAAATGTTTTTTTAGAAAAAATATTGGAGATAATTCACATGTCGTAATGTGACATAAAAATATTCGCACACCAGTTCAAGTAATTTTATGTGAGGTAATAAAAGGTTTCAGGGATATCGTGGGCTAATAACGTTTCGTTTTATCTAACTATACATACATACACATCTTCACTACACAAAAAACTAAATGCAATTTAATATCAATCATTACTCTTGGGGTATTTGATTGTGATGAAGCCAATATATGTAGTGATGGCGACACAAATATTCCAAAATGATATTTTCCATGTCTAGGTCAGTGTAAATTAATGCTTACATAAAAATGTGTTTTTTTCATGATAATGAACCAGTGTGCATGTGTATAAACCATAATTTCAGCAGAAGTAATATGTTTTCTAAATGTGCCTGTGTATTATATTAAATATTTTCAAGCCTGAAATAGCACTTTTATTATTTATTAATGATTAATATATAAATATGACGAATATAGGTATTATTACATTTCCATAAAATAATGTTCTTTGTGTATATATGTTAAAGTAGGCCTAATATAGCGGATTTACCTGTTCTTTATTTAACTATGGGTTACTTCTCACCGTAGAAATATGCATACTTTATTAAAGTTATTTTTATTATTTTATCGAGTTTTAGACATTAAATGCAATAATATTGGCATATGCTATTTCTCAGACAACAAAGCCCGATGTAATGCATCAGAATACATGTGAAAGGGCCTCAGTCAGTTCGTTAGAGGACAGGATTAGAAGTCAGTTAGTCTGGCTCTAACAAGGGAGTTCTACTGTATATACCTGCCATGCTTACCTGTACATCTAAAGTCGAAATGGTGGACATATTGAGTGAATTTTATATAATTATTCTGCTGTTTGCTGAGCATTGTTCTTGGCAATATGGAATCGTGGCCATTTAAATACCTCTCATTGTTTATTATTAATAAGGATAGATCAAAATACTAGTCTGTACAATATCTGGCATACATTATTGGATGTGCAAGTAGATACCGGGGACCGTCCACAGCCACCGTCCGCTGTGGCCACCATCGGACGGTGGCCATGGGTGGAAGGTCGACGGTCAACGGTCGTAGCAATTGGACGTGTAAGTGGATACGCTATTTTACTTTGAGTTAATTGTTTAAGATGTGCGTTAATAAAATGTTTGAGTGTCACTAGTAATTATCCAGTAAATCGAGATCAGTCCTCAGACTGAGACAACTCCCTATAACGATAGTAATTATTAATGAAGTGTCCCCGCTCCCAGGACATTTACAGAAATATATGGCGATATATGGCTGTTAATGCGGCTAAGATCACTGAGAATGTTTGATATGGGCAAAGTCCGACAAGTTTAAGCTTCTATGCCTATACACTTATACTGCAGAGCTAATTGGGTCGGCGTAACAAATATTTATTTTTCGAAATTGTGCGAGATTGCAATCATTTTTCTGCGCGAGTCTTGGTAGGTCTGCAGGTCGAGTTTATACTCAAGTACCGTATAAACTCGTTGTTCAGTGCCATATCTTATTTCCGGTGGAATTGCGTTGTAGTTCTGTAGTAAAATCTAGATGGCGTACTGGTCGTTTTACGTGACTCACGTAACTTACATGACTCACGTAACTTACGTGGTCACTTAAAGTTACGATTCTTACGTGGCCTGTTTTGGCACCAGGATTTACGTGAGTCACGTAGAGATTGTAACTTTTCACACTTTAAGTTAAGTGACTCACGTAACTTTACGTGAAATTTATGCACCTACCCCATTGATTATAATCCAGGATTTTGGTGGGCCTCAAATTAATTTTTCATGCACAATTTTTTCACATAGACCTTTTAAGATGAAATAAAATAGCTGAAATGGAAATAGTTGACTTCAATGGATGCAAAACTGTAAAAATATATTATTCTAGAGTTAGAATTTCAAAATATATTTTGTTAGATCTAAAAATAAATATTTTAAATTCCTAATTCTGAACTCTAAATATAGCTCTGTATAAAACTTCCGGCCCAAGTCTTGGGTTCCTCCGACCTGGTTCTTTTTGAATACGTTCAACGTTTTTTTAAAAAAAAATCCATGATTCCTTCTTTTTTGATTGAACGCTGGTATTGTCAATCCGGTCTAAGTCTAATGCAATTATGAAACAACCATCCGGCCTATCAATTTCATTTGTCACACTCTCACACGCACTGAATAGCCCCAGAGACCCTTTATAGGGTTTCTGATAACCCTAGCTAGCCCTATAATGTAGCTACTGGCGTCCCCGGACGTTAGGGCCCCAAACCGGTTGGTCCCAGACGTTAGGGCCCAGGGCCCCGACGTTAGGGCCCAGGCCTTGGACGTTAGGGCCCCCGCCTTGGACGTTAGGGCCCCGCCGGTAGGGCCCAGGCCTTGGACGTTAGGGCCCCCGCCTTAGACGTTAGGGCCCCCGCCTTGGACGGTAGGGCCCCTCAGAGTAGGAGTAGTACATACAGTTAGCCAACAGAGGACAGCACGTACTGGGGACTTGTTGTTTGGCTTGGTAGCTAGTCACTTTTGAAACCTAGGGCCCCTCAGAACAGAACAGACATTTGTGGGAGTAAGTAATGCTAACAATTATGCATACAATACTCAGATGTGCAGAGAAGTTTGAAGTTATATAATGAGGGTCTGCATGATGATACAAAACACATCAGAATATTTATCTTTTTTTCCACTGTAAAGTTCTTTGATATGTAAATCCACATCTTTCTATGAGGAAGACCAACTTAGGTAATCTGACTAATATGAAAAAGCTGATCCATGGCATTAATTTCTTATATTTTCCACCCATGAATAGAAATGAATATACATTTTTTTTTTTTTTGAAGATTTTATTTTCACTGGGTTGGCATTATCCCAGTATTTCTCTGGGATCTTCTAATGCGCCCAGTTTAACAGAACAAAAATATATGTCTATTCATTATTTCACTGGAGAGAACAACATCCCCAAACTTGATTACATACAGACCGGGAATTAGAATCAAAAGTACAATCATAAGTTCACCAGTCCAAATCACTACTTTCTAATTGAATAACTGATTCCCATGATAGTCACTATCGCAGAGTGTGATCAGGGTAGTTGTATACATAAAAGTCTAAATAATATAGAAAGTTCGATATTAATTAGAACCTCAAGGAAGAGTCACTAGCGATGAGTGTGGTCCGAGCAGGTTATACCTAGCAAGATATTAATTAGGTTATGGTTTCTAGAAGACATTTGTGTTGGAGAGACTTGAAGGTCTCAACAGTTGCAATATTACGGCTTTTAGGTGATAATTCGTTCCATGCAATGGCAGTTTTATAAAGTACAGAGATTCGCCCTGATTGGCTTTTAAATTTAGGTACAGTTAGGAGGACTGCATCATTTGCTCTAGTATTTCTAGTCTTAGTAAAGTCACAGAATCGCTCAATCTTGCTTCTACGATAAGCAAATGTTAGGATATGATAGCTTCTTCTATTGAGAAGGTAAGGGATATTTAGCTCTCTATGGGTTTCTAAGGTTGAATGTCGGCCAAACTGTTGGAGAATTATTCTTAAGGATTTGTTTTGTAATTTTTGAAGTTTGTCTAGGTTTGTGCGATGGGAGTTGTGATATAAAATGTCACCGTAATCGAAGAAAGGTAAGATTTTCGATTTAAAAACTAGCAGAGCTGCAGTTCTTGTCAAGTAAGAGCGAATTTTGAGAAGTAAGTAGATTTTATGTGATATAATTCTGATAAGATTCTTTACATGATGTTGGTGACTAAGTCTATCATCCAATGTATAACCTAGGTATTTGTAAGTATGAATTTTCTCCAATTTGTTGCCATTCAGAGTAATATCAATATTAGGGAATTTAAGGGTCTTATTTACTAGCATAATCTTAGTCTTGGAAGTGTTAATGAGAAAACGATTCTGGACGCACCAATTGGCTAGATTCACAATATCATGTTGCATATTGTCAATTAAAGATGTTGGTGAATTATCAGAAAGATATAATACAGTGTCATCTGCATATAAAAGGTAATCACAGAAGTCCAGACATTTACCAAGGTCATTTATAAAAACCAGAAACAGTAGAGGCCCCAGGATCGATCCCTGGGGTACACCAGACTTAATCAAGGCTAGCTTTGATGTTAGGTTATTGGCAATTGTTCTTTGTTTTCTATTCAGTAAGTATGATTCTAGCCAGAGAAGGAGATTGCCTTTTATACCAAGTAGTCGGATTTTATTTAGAAGAATATCATGATTAACTAAGTCAAATGCTTTTCGGAAGTCCACAAATGTGAGGAGTGTTGGAAGTTTGTTTTCGAGGTTAGTGTACAATTGGTCAGTTAGCGTACTTATAGTGTCTATAGTCGAATGACCTGGCAAAAAACCTGCTTGATGTATATCAAGAAGGTGATGTCTGGTTAGGTAGGATAGCATTCTGGTATGGATTATTTTCTCGATTAATTTACTCGGAGTGGGAAGCAATGAAATAGGTCTAAAGTTATTTATCTGTGTACTATCACCACCTTTAAAAAGTGGTACTACTGTAGCAGTTTTCCATTCACATGGGAAAATATGACTTGACAGAGATAGATTAAAGCAGTAAGTTAACTCAGGTAATAGTGTAGAGAAGGCATCCTTCAGTACTCTATTAGAAACATGATCAATAGCCGAAGATTTATTGATATCTATATTTCGAATAAGGGCTAGTACTTCAATTTCATTTGTAATAATGTCTGTCAATTCAGAATTTACTTCTAGTGGAGGGTAAGTCCTCTGATTAGTTGGTACATTATTCAATAGATTATCAGTAATGTTTGCAAAATATGAGTTAATGAAGTCAGGTAGGTCTTCATTAGGCACTGGTATATTATTATCATTAAGAGTTAAATGTGATGTTGCAGATTTCGATGGAAAAATAGAATTAATAGTTTTCCAATATTTTTTAGGGTCTTTAGTATCATTCAAAGTATTCAGGAAATAACTTCTCTTAGCATTACGCATTTTTTTGTTAACTTCTTTCTTAAGAACCCTTGCTTCAGTAAAGCTGCTAACAGTACCCAATTTACTAGCCTTTTTTCTAGCTGCATTCTTTTTGGTTATTAGATCTAAGAGATCCCTGGTAATCCAGGGGTCATTTAAGTCATTGACTTTAATATTTCTCAGTGGACATAAGTCGTTAAGAGTAGACGTGATGCACGATAGAATATATTCCCAGGATTTGTTTGGATCAGTGAAAGCCATAAATAGTTCAACATTAAAAGACTCTCTAAGTTTCTGTTGGAAGATTAGGGAATTAAAATTTTTATAAGAACGAGCTCTTTTAATAGTAAAAGATTTTTTGATTTTGATTTTTTTCCTGATCATATAGATAGCTTCATGGTCACTAATATTGTGATGTATTATTCCACTATCAGACACACAAGTTGAGTCAGTTAGTATTAGGTCTATAGTAGTAGCATTAATGCTACCATTTCGGACAGCAGAGCGTGTGCTATCATTAATAAGTTGCTGTAGTCCATTTTGTTGGGCAAATAAAGCAAGTTTCTTTTTATCAGGGCAGGTATTATTCGCAAAGTTTATATTGTAATCACCTATCATAACAGTTTCATGGTCAGTGGGATCACAGGGACTTACAAGTAAGATATCATTTAGTATGTTTATAAAGGAGTCCACTATGCCAGATGGGGGACGATATATAGAGAGTATAGTTATAGGCTTGCGGTTTTTTGGCAGCAATTGTATAGATACAACTTCAAGGTCATTAGTTGAGTAATCTAGATCAGGTAATCTTCTGTAGTTCAGATCAGCCTTAATATAGCATAATAATCCTCCTCCTTTCTTAATAGTTGGGGAGTTCGGTAGTAAAAAGGTACGATCATGTCTAACCATTATATAATTCGGAATACCAAGGAGTTGGTCTGGATAGGATTCTAGTAACCACGTCTCTGATAGTGAGATAAAATCAGGTTGAAGAAGCATAATGTTTTGCTTTACAGTGTCAAATTTGTTACAAATGCTTTGGCAGTTTAGATGATATAACATAAGACCATTCTTTCTGTTGGATAGAGACATAGCAGTATAATACAGTTAAAAGCAAAAAATAAAGGAAAAGAGATAAATTAAAACCAGGGGGCAGGGTGCGGCTGACTGCAAACGCACAGCCGGGGGCAGCCGGGGGACAGGAAGGACCTGTGGGACAAGATCATGTCAGTGAACCGACTCGACAACGGAGATTTAAACAATGAGTACAGTACTTGGTATTACTAGAAAAAGTAATTAATTACTTACATCAGGATTAAGTAAATATAAATGTTTCCTAGTCACTATGGTTTAGTGTGAGGAGATACAATACATTTTAATGAAAAACAACATTTAATAATAGATCAGGTTCAGTCTCCAAGTCACCACGTTTGGTGTGTGGAGATATGCAAAGTCAAGTAAGTTAGTTAATTTGCAAGTAAGTGTGAAGCAATATTGCATTGCTAAGCAGATACATATATATATATATATCAAAAAATAGTCTAAACACATAATCAGAATTTAAACTCAAACCAGGGTTTAGTGAATGTGAATGTTTCCTAGTCACTATGGTTTAGTGTGAGGAAATACCATACAATTTAATGAGAGCAATAGTCAGTAATAGATAGGATTCAGTTTCCAAGTCACCACGCTTGGTGTGTGGAGATATGCCAAATCAAGTAGATTAGTCAAATTGCAAGTAAGTATGAAGCAATGTTGTATTGCAGGAAGATACATATATATTACACAATATTCAGACACATAATCAGAATTCAAACTCAGACTAGGGCCTCAAAGCTCGATGGAATTCAACTCAAACTCAGAACTAATTACACATGATTGGGCAGTAGTTAATCCTAGCTCCGAGTCACAAAAGTCTGTGTGAGGAGAACGATAAAAATATAAACACTTCTATGCGTATTGTTCCTAAAGGGGGTGGATATTGTGAATTTTAGCTCCAAGTCACAAGAGTCTGTGTGAGGAGAAATATATAAATATTGATACTGTTTAGGGATAATTATTCACAGAGGAAATGAATATTGCGGTAGAAGGTAGAGAAAAGCTTCAAGACAAATTTACGATTGGTAGAATCATTATAGTGCAGTCCATCTGTCGTGGTAGCAGTATATCTATGGGAGATATATCCATGTCTTATCTTGTGCACATGGGCTTCGAAGTGGGGGGTGATGACGCGTCTTGATCTATTGAGCTTCCGGATTAATTTGTTAAGGTTGTAGATTGTGTCGTCAATTATATTCTGTTCGACTTGGGAAGTAATGGAACAGATGTTATATTTATCAAAAGAAAGACCGACCACTTCACATATTATTAAGGCCCTTGCCAGGGCCCCTAGGCGAGGGAGTTCACGATAGATATCAGTGTAAACGACTGATGTCAAAGCTGAGGAATTTTGTTGTGCCGGAACGATCTGCTTGTATTTTAACTTTAGGGACATGTTGTTTATGCCGCCGCAGAAATATAACACATCGAACTGCCTGGAATCATAATGAATAATCGCTTGATCAGTTATGCTCTCGCAGTTTCCTCCTGGAACAGCTAGGCAGACAATATTTAGATCAGAGCAATCAAATGATAAGGCATATTCGGCAATAATCGGTTTCCATTGCTTCACCCTTGAGTCACCTAAGATTAGGATTTGGAATTTTGCCATTGTAGGGTAAGATGGACAGCTCAGGTGTAACTATTTCTCAGGTCCATCAGCACTTTACCAAACAGATTTCTATCTCCGTCAACCTTGTCAATTGTAAGGTCTTTCGCGTCTACCAAGGTGAAACCACAGCCGTAGGGAAATTCGTGTGTGGCCTCATAAATGTGCCCTTGCTTCAGACTCATAAGGAAAGTCTTTAGTTCCGGGTGGGCGTCAAATTTCACTTTCACACATTTGGTCAGTTGGGCCTCGGAGTCCCAATCCTTATTGGCAGGTATTTTACGCGCAAGCCTTTTGATGGTGTAGGGGTTTCGAACTAATTTTAGCTTTTCAATAAGCTCTGGACTAGCTTTTGCTGCTAAAGCTTTGGATAATTGGTACAATTGCTCAGAGGAATAAACAATCGTGCCATCATCTGCTGTGAGTTCACAGTTGTACAAATTGGATAACGGGCTCATGTGGCCCTGAAATGCCGTCCCGTCTGGTGTATTTAGAGTAGACGCATTAGTTTTAGTTATGCCGAATGGGAGATTAGCATAATCGCCTGCTAGGTATGTTGTACCTTCTATAATACAAGAAGTACCACGTACTACCGCCCTCTTTCCATTCAGGCGAGCTGCGGTGGCGAAAGCTTTCGCTTCCTTCTCTAGTAGTTGATCGCTTTCGGTAAGATCATTAAACGCTCTTACTCCATTGAGCAATGGATTGTTACGATTGGCAGACAATTGCTTGAACAAATTTACTTTATTCATTGTGGAAAGTAGTTGGATCTTAATTGGCCTTCCATATTTGGGTCTACCTTCAGTGGCATTTAGGTCTTCAGCAACTTGTGCTTGCTCACGATCGTATAATCCTAGTCTACTCGCACCGGCTGTTTGTACATAGCTAATATTCAAACGTATGTTGTTGAAGAATGAATTGATCGTGTTTGCCATGATTTCATTCTCTGGTTCGTAGATACCCTTAATGATTAGACTCAGTTCCCTAGAATCTTTAGAATCAGGAGAATGTTGATTTTGGTCAGTATGAACTAAGGTATTAGCATTGCGAGGGAGTGACATGTTAGTCGGTTGAATAAAGTTAGTTTGGGATTTAGATGATAGCCTTTCTTCAATTCTTGCGATTCTGTCTTCATGCCTTAGTATAATACTATCGTGCGCTGCAACAGATGTTTCCAGATGGGGAAGTCGCTGACAGTATTCACCAATGGTCCCCCCAAGGGAGATGTTATCGGAATGGAGCCTGTCATTGATAGCTTGGATAGTATCTAGTTTAGTGTCAAAAGTATCAACCCTTTTTTCAATCGCAGAGTAAGAAGAATCAATAACATTGACTCTCGCTTCAATCCCTGCATTCGCAGAGGCAAGCTTGCCTAAGGAACTTTGGATTTTAGACATGTTTTGCCTGAGCTCATCGATAATATTACTATATGTACTATCAGGTGATTTAGGGTTTGGAACAGATTTGAGGGGTGGAATAAAAGATGAAGCAGACATTTGACTTAACTGACTGGTCGCTTGGGTCAAGGTAGGTTGTGCTGACTGTAACGATGCCTGGGAATTCACGATCGATGAAGAAGAAACGCTCCCATTTAGTCCATGTACAGACATTTGGGTTGTCTGAATATGGTGAGATGAGGGTGGCGATCTCATAGGAGGGGAAGTATATCCGTACGATCTGTGTGAGTTAGCAATAGCCGCTCTTTTAGCTTCTTCCCAACGATACTGTTCGAAAGCTAGTAGGTCTAGTTCAGTGTAAGGCGGTTGATGCGCCATGTTAGCAATGGCCAGGTATACAGCAAACACTCACCGGTAGAAAACAGAAGTCCAATAAATGAGAAATAAAGCACACTCCAAGGTAAAAATTCAGTCCAATAGTAGCACAGTGTACAATAGAAGGTATATGAGGAAGATAGTCTTTGAATTCACAGCATAATAGGTAGATAAACTCCGAAATGAGTCAGTTCTCGCGGAGCTGATTTATGTGCGTCTACTCATGTCGGCGTGCCCGTGCCCTCGAATTCATATTACATCATATTACAAAGGAAAATGGCATCATCTTCTGTCACTTTGTATGTGTTCTCTAGAACAGCTATAGAGAATGTTGTTATCCCTTGATTGTGAAAATACAGTATTTAATCACACATGAAAAGTGATCATTTTATTTATCTATTTTGACTTTCAAAAACCAGGGATGCAGTTTGCAAGGACCTAAGAAACACAAAACATACAACACACACTGGCAGTTGACCATGTATAAAAATTGTAAGATGTGGAATTTTTTAAAAAAAAATCAGTCTTGACTACTGTTGCAAGTGATGTAGGGGTGTTGGGGGGACCATATCCAGCAGAATATTGTTTACTGAGGTGGAGGTGTGTGTGCGTTGGGGGGGGGGGGGGGCATATCCAGCAGAATATTGTTTACTGAGGTGGAGGTGTGTGTGCGTTGGGGGGGGGGGGGGCATATCCAGCAGAATATTGTTTACTGAGGTGGAGGTGTGTGTGCGTTGGGGGGGGGGGCATATCCAGCAGAATATTGTTTACTGAGGTGTAGTCATGTGGGGATGGGGGACCGAACATCCCACACACCCAGCTGAGTATGGAGTGGAGGTGGGGGGGGGGGGGGGTCGAACACCCCAGTCCCCTCTAGCTGAGTAACTGTTGCCCCATCAAGTGGGTGTGGGGTGGGGTTAAACCCCCATGCACACCCCCATACACATGCATTTGTTCTACCCCATTTCAAAGACAATCAATTGATAGTGGGAACATCTGATATTGCATTGATTTTGGAGTAGGCCTATGTAGGCCTATGCAGAAGGGGGCAGGGGGAAGGGATTTCTTTCTCTTTTTTTTAAATATTTATTAGTTCTTATAGGGGGGACCACTGACCTAGGAGTGGCAAGGGGGCTGTTCGTTCGAACACCCCTGACACCCCCTGGTTACGGGCCTGTTATGAATATGTGACAGTCTGGGACTTCCGG
The DNA here is from genome assembly GCA_942159475.1 of Sthenelais limicola. Lineage (NCBI taxonomy): Eukaryota > Metazoa > Annelida > Polychaeta > Phyllodocida > Sigalionidae > Sthenelais > Sthenelais limicola. The sequence continues at coordinate 125,570,032 of OW804098.1, read as the reverse complement.
TTCAGATCAGAAAGAGAGCAAAAGTGTGTTTCGCCGATTCGGCCAGTTATTCTCTTTCAGCTCCAGAGGACGTAGAAGGATTGCTTTCTTCTTTAGCAGAGTGATTCATAAAGGCACAGAGAGTCTCTAGAAAATCAAAGTGTGAACTGTACGAGTGGATTAAGTGTGTAGTAGCCTTTTTCAGTTGGTGCCACGAGGAGTCTGGAGCATGGGGTGGTAGCCATCTTGACATCCCAACGAATCCTCCAGGGTGTTTCCTAAGGAACTTTCATAGACAGTTAAGTCGATGACCAACAAGCAAAGTGCTAGCAAGGATGAATGGGTAAAATATTAATTACGTATCATTCCTGACGTTGACTTTACAAACAGGACAGTTGTGTACTGGATTACAAGATATTTGTCAGTGAAGGACGCTACGGTTCCCGCCATTACGCTAGAGGAGGCCATCTTCCTCCCTGCAACCCTAGAGATTTGGTTTGGTCTATGTTCACTAAGGCCAGCGGAAGCCTTTATACGATAGTCAAGTAAAGGTACAGTGAATTCTGAAAGAAATGACAATTGTTATATCAAAGTTTGAGGGCATAACTTCGTGATAAGTTTGTGAGTGGAAGAAGCTACAACTGTATATATCTGACTGGAAGGTACCGAGTGGCGCATGCGCCAAAAACTGGAAGTGATCTGTTGAGGAACATAAACAAAAGTGCCACACCCCCTCAGAGCAGTATCTAAGGGACGCAACTTTGCATTGGAAGGCAGTTTACCATTAGAAGATCTGGTTGATGTGTAATCCCTGGTAGGAGTGAATATTATATTAAAGCTAGAACAGGCAGTTGTAGGCACTACATTGAAATAAAATCCAGCTAAGGAGAAGTCTGACAATATGGCAGGGGATCAGATGACCAATGCGGATATCATGATGATGTTGAGAGAACTTAGTGAACAGTTTGCCAACATATCCAAACAGCTGACAGATTCCACCAATATCCTCACTGGTACGACTGGAAAGAACACTACCAGGCAAGATGCTGTAGATGCAGTAAAGATAGTAAAAGACAATGAGATGGATGACGTGAACCGAAAGCTAGATGCACAGTCACAGGAAATACAAGATATTAAAAGTTCAATGAGGATCAGTCATGACATTGTTACTGTGACAAGAAAAATGGAAGAAAACACCAAGGAAGTTCTTCTTAAACAAGTAAAACATGAGAACCTGATATTGGGCAGTGTAAACAACGATGATATTGAGAATGAAGTTCCCCTGGTGAATGCTGTCCCCGATGTGATTGCAAATATTATGGGAGTACCCTACAATGTAGTATTCAAGGCAGTAAAAATGGGTTGTGGGCCACACAACCCAGTGGGGATGAAGTTCAGAGAGGGTGCTGATGTAAGAAATGTGTGGACAACGTGGGATAATCCCACCAAGAAGTTGGATGAAGATGGGAGCATTCAATGTCTCACACAAAAAGGATTTCAATATCTGGAAAGAGTTCAACGATCTTTTATAGTGTCTTTTCCATGTTTTATCCTGTTCTAAGATAAGAACATTTGATACTGTTGCAGCGTTTGTCATTTTATGCATTTAATTGGTTCGTCTACAACTTTCAATGTATCATGAGGCAGATTTTGTGTATTGATTGTTTATCAAATGCCATTGTGTATATTTCCAGTATATTGAATAATGGAGTTCTATTAAATAATGCAGTATATAAACATAATGGAGTGGACTGGAGTATATTGCCAATATATTGAATAATGGAGTTCTTCAATATTGATTAATTTCTATGAAGTTTGAATATAAGGGATCGGTTATGTGAAAAACAATGATATTATGTTCCCATGTAGGGTTTTGGGAAAAAAAAGAAGAGGATAGTGTTGAATATCCAAGTTAATTGGTTCGTCTACAACTTTCAATGGATCATAAGGCAGATTTTGTGTATGGACTGTTTATCAAATGCCAATGAGTATATATTGCTAGTATATTGAATAATTGCGTTCTACTGAATATAAACATAATGATGATAATGGAGTGAGCTCGAATATATTGCCAATGATATTAAATAATGTATTTCTTCAAAGAGGTTTCATCAGGAATTTATAGTTTGATATGGTTAAGTATTTAAACAAGAGTGTTGTAAAAAAATGTATCCGCTCTTGACTGTTGGCTCTGTTTACTTATGAATAAAGACCCGGTGTTGGGGGAAAAAAAAAATATGTGACAGTCTGGGGAGGTGATATGCCAGTCTAGTAATAGGTATATCACCACGTCTCTGCTGCCCTCTGGTGTGAAATACACACAACAAGCGAGTAGTAGGTATACCACCACTCCCCTCTTTGTTGCCCTCTGGTGTGAAATACACTTAGTACAACAACAAGCGAGGTCAAGGCGGGGGCCCTAACGTCCAAGCCGGGGGCCCTAACGTCTAAGCCCGGGCCCTAATGGCAGGGCCCTAACGTCTAAGCCCGGGGCCCTAACGTCTAAGCCGGGGGCCCTAACGTCTAAGCCCGGGCCCTACTGGCAAGGGCCCTAATGACCAGGGGCCCTAACGTCTCGGGAGCGCTACTGGTAGGCCGCATGTAAGTAATTCCTATATTAAATGTTAAAAAGTAAGTTTCAGAGATGCCAAGTGTCCCGATTTGTCCGGGACAGTCCCGGAAATCAGCCCTGTGTCCCGCGTCCCGCCCACAGACAACTTTGTCCCGGAAAAATGTAATTTTGACCAGGTAATATTTAACCCCTAAAAATACTTAAAATGCACCAGAGAGCAAGCAAAATCTCTTAGCTTCTGGGGCCCTAGGCGGGCCCCAGACCCCATGCCTCATGGGTTGAGATACAGTAGCCTACAATTAAGTTGACCTCAAAGCTCACGTTCACAAATTTAAAAGAAAGTAACGAAATTCCAATCACAATATAATAATTACCTACATAATTGGGGGGGTCAAAGATAAAAAGGGCACATCAGTCCACCCCCCCCCCACCCCCAAATGAGCCAGAGGGGCACAAAGGCATACAAGGGAGAGATCGTCAGAAAATGTTACTTTGATATACCAATTATTCATATTTGTTAAGTCTAATTTAGCCGAAGTTACCAAATTTGTAGACCTGCCTAATGTGCATTTTCTGAAAATCTGTCAGACTAGGGGGGTCCGGGCCATGCTCCCCCAGGAAATATTGAACTTTAAGGTGCCATTTGGAGGCATTTGGCGCTTTTTGAAGCACAAAATACAGTATTTAATCACACATGAAAAGTGGTCATTTTATTTATATTATTTATTTGTGCGTCATCGCACGTCACGTTTTTCATGAGCCTCTATCAATAATAAATAATAAGCCCTTATATAGATCTAATACAGTATCAAGTAGTGCTTTTCACATAGTTTCATAATCCTATGTTAGATTTGCAGTAATATTTAGGGGAAGTACCTAAAAGATCATTCAAATGCCAGTTTCATGAGTGGCGAAGTTAAATGCATCACCATACATCACGTCAATTATAGCTATCCTCACAATTTAGAGGCTAAAGAATAAGAAATCCAGTTTTGATATTCATTATAAACAGGGGTTAGGTGAAATCATAGGCATATATGTGATGTGATTCAGGAAAATGAGTCATAAGTCGCAAAAAATAGATTTTGAGATACCATTATATCTGAAAAGTTGAGATCAAGCTGATTCCAATGATAGTAAACAGTCTAATAATCTTATAAGTGTTTCTAGATGGTAAGTTTGATATTTTCGTTTTTGAAAAAAAAAGTTTCCAATATTTCTGGGGGTCAATAAAGAGAAAAGTAACTAAATGTAATCCATATGAGGCCCTGTAAAACTAAAGGATATATTACATAGATTGTCCTGGAATTTAATACATTAACTGTGATAAACTCTCCAAAAATCAGAACATTCCAATATTGTGATCTTGTGAAAAAAACACTTTGAAAAATATCAATTTTGCGACTTATGACTCATTTTCCTGAAACACATGACATATTTAGATGTTGTTGGTCATTATCCTGACTGTGAGCTAGGTTTGTTACAGTAAAACGTCATAATACATCACCGATCAGGCCGATTTTTGAAGGTAGAAAAAGAAAACTATTAAAATGAACCTACCAGATTGATGAAATGCTACTTTAAACATGGATTAAACGCAGAATTACAGCTAAGTATTATGGTAATATGTACAAGAAAAATCAGCAATATATGAACAATTCTATTTTTGACGTTGTTTCAACTGCATTTCGTGAAAATGACTCCTAAAACCAAAAAATTGTAAAAGTACAAGTCTATATTATTATTTTTTATGCGAATCAAAGTAAGAATTTTATATTATCATTTGGACAATATTTAACCCCCCAAAATGCTTAAAATGCACCAGAGAGCAAAGAAAACCCTCTGGCTTCTGGGGCCCTACGCGGGCCCCACACCCCACGCCTTAATGGCTGGGATAGTGTCCCGCAAGCCTGACTCTAAAAGTTGGCATCTCTGAAGTTTGTTTTGGGAGGGGTGATGCAGCCCGTACGGTGGCATAACCCTTATATCCGTCTCACTGAAATTTGTGAGACTGGAATGTAAAATAAGGATTTTGGATTTTGAAAACAAAACGGAACTTTTTAAAGTATTGAAATAGAGATTTATGGGCGTATATAGGAAATATATAGGCCTATCACTGTTGAATATTTTTCTAGAGGTTGCCATTATAACTAATTTCCAACTTATTAGTGTGACATTCACTAATAAATGAAGTTGGCATCTCACATCTTCTCTCTCTATTGGGTATGAAATGTCATGAGGACAAATACTTACCTACTTTCCCATTGACATATAAAGTTCTAATATTGTTGGTTCATACTGAGACCGGGATTGAGACTTATTAGTTTAAGTCAATTCATCCAATATTAACCCAGAAGTAAAACATTCATTGCTCGTCGCACCCTTGTCCTTTCCTATAGGGAGAGCAAGGCATGCGACGAGGGTAGTACATAGGATCAAATGTACTACAACTAATAAATCTCAGACTAGTTATATACACATTCATTTGATGTATTTTTTCATATGTTAGATAAATCCACCAACGGTGTATAGGCCTAGGTCTACTAAGACAGGTTGGCGTCTCGCTTCACTTTCTCTCAAAGTTTGAGAAAATGCATGCTAATACAACCCAAATTAGTGATAGCGATGTTCCTAAATCGCACCCTTGTTCCTCCCCTATACAGAGAGGAAGGCCTGTGACGCCAACACCACTTAGTAGTGTAAGTCACACTCAAAGTGAAATAGAAATGTATGGACATAGCCTATATGTCTATCACTAATGAATATTGTTCCAGAGGTTGCCATTATATTTGTGGTTCATATTGAGACTTATTAGTTTAATTCAACTCATCCAATATTAACTTAAAACTACAAAATGCATTGGTCGTCGCACCCTTGTCCTTCCCTATAGGGAGAGAAAGTGTGCGACGAGGGTAGTACATTGAAATGTACAAGTAGTGAAAGTCCAAAAAGAATATAGGAATTGTAGTGATATCCAACTAAATGTATCTTGGCGTCTCTAGATATTTCCTATCCTATAGAGAGAGGACGCGCCAACCTCTGTTAGAAGTGAGAACACAACTAAAATACTGTATTACACTTAAAATACTGTACACATTAACCTTCTTTCATTACAGTGAGTTGATATAACACTAACAGAGGGTGGCGTCGCTAGATATTTTCTACCCTATAGGGAGAAAAGGTGCGCAACGAAGGTAGTGGAACAAGGGACTTTGACTAGTAGTAATTAAGTAGGCCTAATTGGTGTTAGCTGGCATTCAGCAAACGTGCATTGGTCGTCGCACCCTTGTCCTTTGCTATAGGGAGAGCAAGGCATGCGACGTCAACATCAATTACCAGTGCTTAGGCCTACTTATATATGACACTTAGATGAGTTATATACATATAAATTTAAGCTTATTATTAGCAAAATTAACCAGATCAAATATACTACAACTAATGAATCTCAGATTAGTTTATATATATACATTGATTCGATATATATATGTCTTGCTTATTAGTTAATTTCAACCCATTGAATCTCATATTTATGTTGGTGTTTCACTAATAAGGAGGAAGCCGTCGCAGACCTTCCCTCCCTATAGGGTAGGAAAGGTCCTGCGACGACACTCTCTATTAGTTTATTTTTAATAGGGCCTATGACTTTCACTAATAAGCAGGTTGTGAAACACGCTCTCTCCATGGAATGTCACCCCCTATTGATATACCACTTGCATTAAAATATACTACCCTCGTCGCACACCTTCTCTCCCTACATGGTAAGTTATGGTAGGACATATCAAGCGACGCCTCCCTCTGTTAGTGTACCCTGTTAGATTAGCTATATCTTGAGACGACCAGTTACTTTCCTAGTCTATGTGTACTGTAAACATTTCAATTTACTACCCTCTACATACTATAACTAATAAATCTCAGATTCGTTAAATACACATTTAGTCGATGCATTTCTCCATATATTAAATTGACAAGATCATTTGAAACCATAGGCTAATACTGAAAACAAACCCCTTCAACTTCCCTATAGGGAAGGCAGGTGACGCTTAGATAAGTTACAAATTAGAAATAATAAAAATAAAAGTCTACCAAAGAGATATTATGAGTTGCGATTTATTAGTACCAGAATGAATTAAATACAGACACGAAAACCACAAATGTAGGCCTATATAGCCCTCGATTTATTCTACATATAATTTGGAAAAGTTCCGTCCCGTTTTCACAATCCACATTCCATTTGGATAACTTTTACTTCCAACCAAAAACTAATCCGTCTCACAATTTGGAATGAGACGGAAATAAGGGTTATGCCACGGTGGCACTCGAAGGCGGTGTACACAAAATACAGCGAACATTCATCCGAACATTGGTGAGTACTTTGCGTTCTGGGCTATCTTGACAAACAAAATCTTGCCGAATTTACTCCTTTATAGGACCGAGTTTGTCAATATTATGCTGCTGGATGATATACAAGAATTATGAAGTCAAATCGGCTGAGAGAACAGCCGCCGGTGAGCGATAATAAGTGAAGTTTCCGGGTTTCGTGCGATTTGACCCTCCGTCTCGATCGATTTGACATCTCCATCGGGCTATTAGATATAAATATCATATCATATCATAGGCTAGGGTGCCGGGTGCTTTGGTGTCGGGTCTGAATGGACAAAAACCTGTATGGCCAAAAACTGCCGGGTCGCTATGGCCAAAAGTTTTTAACCTTTCCCCGCCTAGAGGGGACTGTCAGTGCTGAGACGGAGGCGCCCCGAGATCGAGGCGGCCAGATCGAAGCGTCAAGCGCCGGGACCGAGGCGCCCCGGGCTAAGATCGAGGCGCCCACCGCTTACATCGAGGCGCCCTGCCGGTCTTAGATTGAAGTGCCGACGGTCTCAGATAAAAAAAACGTGATTCCCTTTACGAAATTAGCACAACCAATTTACGGACTTAGCCTCTTAGGACAACCAATTTAAGGTCAGGTTTAGGGTTAGTTTTAGTATTGATTTCTGTTAAACATTCAGGCACCTCGATCCAAACACCGGCGGGGTGCTTCGATGTATGCGGTGGGTGCCTCGATCTTAGGCCGGGGCACTTGGGTCTCAGCAAGGGCGCCTCGGTCCCGGGGCGCTTCCATCGTACAATCGGACTGTCGCCCCGTTGAGCATTAACACCTGTGTGGTAGGTGGTGGGACCCAATGGACAAAAATATTGGGATGGAATGGTCAAAAGCCTCTATGTCCAAACAGTAGTTGGTTAGATCTTAGAGTTAAAGGGACAGAGGAGAGACTGAGGGAGATGAAAGGTTCCATCATCTCTGCCGCCCAGCAGGGTGATTAGGGTGACTGGTGAACTCGGACTGTTCTGGGCTCGGACCATCGTATACTCGGACCGTTGTAAGCTCAGACTGGGTAAGGTCGGACCAGTGGGTTAGTGGACTCGGACCAGGGGGTTAGTTGACTCGGACCAGGCATAGCTTTAGGTGGAGCATTATTACGATAGGTATATAGTTAAAGTAATTCTTTTATTAGTCAGTTTTACTTCAGACACTCCACCACTACCTTTACTGACTTAGGACAACCAATTTTAGGGTTAGGGTTAGGGTTAGTTTTTGTATTGTATGGTTTGGTCCGACTCCACCAACCCAGTGGTCCGAGTTCACTAACCCCCTGGTCCGACTCCACTAATGGGCCCCTTCCACTGGTCAACGTCCACGTCCCAATCGGTTTTCCAAAAACCGATCATTAATTCCGACCTGTTGTTGACATATAGATTGGTTCGGTTCCATCCTTAAAACCGATCATTAATTCCGACCTGTTGGTGACATAGAGATTGGTTCGGTTCGGCTACATCGGAACGGAATATCACCGTCGGAATATTTTAGGCAAACCGAGCGAACCGAAGGGCTAAAAACGATAATCCGACCAGTTGAATTCTCGGCGGTTCGGATCGGTTTATTCATGCACCGACGTAGCATTTCATTCCGAGCCGAGCAGTTGAAGAAACCAAAATGTGTAGGTTCGGATCGGTAGGAACAGTGGTAAACCTATGGAAACCTATGAAAACCGATGTGCTTGGTTTCTTATTAAAACCGATTCGGATGTAAGGTTATTCCGACCTGTGGAAGCGGCCCATAACCCGCCTGGTCCGACATCAGAGTGGTCCGAGTTCTCTAGGAAGCGTGATTAACTCTTATCTGGTCATTACTCCATTAGCAGTGGAGTGCCCCTGACCATTTCTAAACGACTTAATTGCAATTTTAAAAAATCATTTTAAACTTTTGAGTTTTGGTTACCTGTATCAGAATTATTTCGAGCAGAAAAACTGTCCTTCCCTTGTTCAAATATTCAAATATTGATATCCTTACATGAATGTAGCCTACCTTCAGGAACTACCAAGACAAGTATTCAATTCAACGTAATAAGTACGGTAATCTAGGCGAGCGAATATTATATATAGGGACCTAGCATTAATTCAAAACATTATGCATACACTTTTATTATTTATTTCTAACTTAAGTCTGCCCCCACTCCCCCTATTAAACAACTTTCACACCCACTCGGCCGCCACCCCTTGACGGGAGGCGATGAGCGAAGGTGTCAAAACAGAATTTAGCACTTGGCCATAGAGGTTTTTGGCCGTTTTTGGTGCTTTAGTTTAAACAATACAATATGTAGTCAAGTAGGCCCTACCGGTAATTACTTTTAGTAGTCAGTTATTACTAGGGACCTTTACTGACTTAGGACCATTTAATGTTAGGTTAGGGTTAGCGTTAGTTTAGTTTTATTTTATTCTGAGTAGTATCACTGTATGACTAGTACAACAGTCATCTTTACAAAGACCTGATTCTAAATCAGAAGGGTTAAACCAATTGTGTATGTTTATTTATTTCTACAGCAAAATAAAGAAAGTGTTATTACTAAGTTTAGAGACAGAGAAAATGGATGGAAAGGCGCCAAACGTTTCTGATGGAAAGGCCAGCTCTCCTTCACTATGCTTGGAGCTGTTGGATAATGATGCCAGAGAAGTCAAGGATGGGCTTACTATGCCAGGTAAAGATATTCCTCACTTGATATTGCTATTGAAATCGCCTCAGAAAATATGTATCTCTGATTATTGAAATGACTATGTGAGTTTTGTTATTAAGGATGCAAGACACAATAGAATGGAATATAAATAATAAAAATAATAGTACAATATGCGAAGCATTCTTTCTACATTCACGTCGTTTTTTACCCAGGACACAAGAATGCTAGGGGTTTGTTTACTTTGGGATCAATAATTGACGCTCGGGGTTTGTTTACTTTGAGGTCATTTTTATACTAAGGTGTGCACACACATGTCCAGGTATCTACTCATTTAGTAAATTCTTCTAGTAGTCTGTACTGTCTGACAAAGTGTAAATACTACGTCGAACAAATTTTGAACCATGTTTTATCAGAAATTAAATCCGAAATTACGTTATTTCAACGTTATTGTTGACAAAAAGAAAATTTTGGTTTGTCTGTCTACATTTTCTTGAGTCCTAACTTACCACAATGACTCACCATATTGGTGAGAGCACCCATGGCTGTGGTCCTGTGCCGCCGGTCCGGGTGCAATAAACCTGTAATGAACACCATAATAATGTGATGTGTCCCAGGAAAATGACTTTCGAGAACATTTTTTTTAAATTGTTTTGTTTTTTCACCCTGCATATGCCAACTACTGTAATGATGGTAGGATTCCTGAGTTACACCGGTTATATGTTAAAACGTTCAACTATATAAATCACTTGATAAAATAATTGACTTACAACTGAAAACTGATTGAACTAATCATACACAGGCTAATTTCTTGTCATATTGATACAGTGAACGATCAGTGACCAGATGAAAGATTGACAACCAGATCTTAGTTATATTAATTAATAGTAATATTTTATTCTGAGTAGTATGACTAGTACTAGGCGTACAACAGATTAAAGAAAGTGTTATAACTTTTTTTTCAGAAGCGCCAAACGTTTCTGATGGAAAGGCCAGCTCTCCTTCACTATGCTTGGAGCTGTTGGATAATGATGCCAGAGAAGTCAAAGATGGGCCTCCTCTGCCAGGTAAAGATATTCCTCACTTGATATTGCTATTGAAATTGCCTCGGAAAATATGTATCTCTGATTATTGAAATGACTATGTGAGTTTTGTTATCATATTGATACAGTGAACGATCAATGAACAGATGAAAGATCCACTACCAGATCTTAGTTATATTAATTAATAGTAATATTTTATTCTCAACCAGATCTTAGTTATAATAATTAATAGTAATATCTTATTCTGAATAGTATGACTAGTACAACAGTCATCTTTACAGAGACCCTTGTACTTTTATTCCTTTCAAAAGCAAAATAAAGAAAGTGTTATAACTTTTTTTCAGAGGTGGAAATTGGAAAAGCACCAAACGGTTCTGATGGAAAGGCCTGCTCTCCTTCACCAGGCATAATGCATATACCTCAAATCAAACCATGGGACAAGAAACTGAAAGGTTCCGTCAAAAACAAGCGCAAGCAACAGATACTGCCTCTGCCACCCCCAGAATATGATCCGACTATTAGGAAGTATCGAAATACTAGCCATCCCCATAAGAAAGGGCGTAGGACTAGCGGCATTAGGAGCAGTAGCAGCCCTAGCCCAAGATCAAGTAAAGAGGAGCTGTTGATGACAGGGCATGGTAATATGATTATCCAAAACTTTTGACATGAGGGAGTTAGTGTATTTATTGTCGTTTCCTGGGTGTTAAAAAAAGAAATGATGTTACAAAATTAAATGACAAAAACATAAATATGATAAAAGGAAATAATAGGAAATTTAGCGGTAACTGTAAACTGATAATTGCTACTTGTTTTGATGCAGGTGCAACCTATCCTTCCTTAAACTTAGTAAAATTAAAACAAATAAAAAATCACAGACTCACCATAGCTGATGACAACAGTGTCACGTTGGCACGATAATATTATTATCTACCACACATTCCAACCCAACCACAGTCAGTGACCATTGACGCCCCCAAGTTCATAAATTATAATCTGACCCAACCATACTGGAGAATTTGGAGTGTTGGGGAAGTGAGTACGACTGCAAGGGAAATCAAGTTGGGGGAAGATTGGCCAAGGTTTTGTATCATATGTAGGGCCTATATCCTCAAGTTTGGTGGTGATATTAGTTGTTTTTCTGTCTCTAAAAAGACTTTTAATAGGGGGCCCTCTCTTGTGTCCAAAACTACGTCATTAAAGGATTAATGATCGAGGTGGGGGCGATTAATCCTATTTAGTGCCATACCTCTGATTGTCTTTTTTAATTACAATGGGCAATTAAATGTGTTTAAGTAAAAATAGGTCATTGGAATTGCTATAATTGCCATCACTTTTGGTTGTCACTTTCGTCTTCGTCTTTGGTGGTGGTGGTGGCGGCATGAGCAGTCTTTTTCTATCACTGTGGCCACACCAATCAAGAAAACCGCTTTATCTCATCACATATGGCGAATGTGATTAAAGGGGGACATTGCGTACATGGGTGTTTCATGTCTAGTTTATGTATGAAACAAGAAATTTTGGCTGTGACCAAGGAAACAACAGTTTCCCCCGAATCCCCTTAAAAAAATACAGCCCCCCCCCCCCTCCGATCGATCCCCACTCCCCGCGGGAATAAGCGTTGTCAAGGACTCCATCAATATGATGTGCGTTACCAACGTTGCAAAAATTAGATGACGTCACAACAAAAATACAGAGCGCGCAGCCGAGTACATTATTGCGTCGTCGCCGGCATCGGGTATTGGATGGCGAGAAAGAATGTCTAAGCCTACTGAAAAGTTTCGCTCATATATGCCTAATTTAAAGGCTGACCTTGATATAATTACATATGTAGGGGTAGAAAAGCATGCCCTTTCAGAATGTCATGTCTTTGGCAACTTATTCTGAGTAGAAATAGCTTTTTTTAAATCATTTGTGGGAGCGTAAAATCACCGCGATGTGCCTGTCAGCCCTGCAGAACCCAATAGTTGTCAGAAAGTGTACAATCGTCGGCCCTACACATTTAGTAAATCTTGATAATTTACTCTGAAAAATTAAAAATAGGCCTAGTAGCTATACTAGAGTATATTGGGTGTTACATTGATTGAACAAATCTGTTTGGTTATGTAAAACTATTTTGAACCTCATTTCTTTCTCAAATCTGAGAGGAATTGTGCAGACGAATTGTACATTTTCTTACAACCTGACTCATGTAGGCCTAGACTTTGGCGATCTTTTTGTTTACTTAGGCCTACTGAAAGGTTTCGCTCATATATGCTTTATTTTAACAACTGACCTTGTTATAAACACATATATAGGGGTAGAAAAGCATGCCCTTTCTGAATTTCATGTTTTTGGCAGTTTATTTCGAGTGGAAATAGCGATTTTTATCAATTTACGGGAGCGTAAATTCACCGCGATGTTTACGCAAGTGCGTCGGAAATTCAGGTGGGAACAGGTGGAGTCGGGTTTTCCTTATAAGGGGGCAACGTGGACGCCCAAAGAACAGGCGGCAAGAACTAGAACCTATATAAGGTTTCCCAGTACAAGTGCCTTCGGCGCTCGTACCGCCTTCGGCGGGGGAAACCTTAAAAAAAAAATCAAAAGAAGCAATTTTTAAAAAAAATAAGAATTTTCAGTCCTGGATGATGTGGAATTGGGAGGGGGAGGGGGAGAGGGAGGGAGAGGGGTCGAGGGAGGTAGAGGAGGAGGGAGGGAGAGACAGACAGACACTGGTTGAATATAAGTGTCGATGTGGATTATTATTTCTCCAGTGATACGCCATCGCCCAGTCAGAGTATGGGCTTGATAATCTCCCTTGCTAGACGGGTGAATTGACAATTTAGACACTGCCTAGAGTAGAGAATCAAAAGCTTGAAATCTGTTATTTTTTTATTATTTTATTCCCAGTTCAGGAAAATAAATGCTTTTCTGAGTGCTTTGGGACATTATTTTATTTATTTATTCATTTTCTGAAAAGCTTTCTATCTGAGAGATTGAAAGTGAGAGGATCTATGTATAGCATTTGATATATTAATTTTTAGTTTGCCAAGTTGCTAAGATTCTAAGTGAAATGTTCAAGTTTGCAGCAAGTTAGCAGAAAACAAGGCCAAGTGACCAAGTTGCAAAAGCTTTGCAGTACTTGGGAGCCAGAAAGATTTCGAGAAAATAAATAAATAAAATAATGTCCCAAATCTCTCAGAAAGAGCGTTTATTTTCCTAAACTGGGAAAAGATGAAAAATAAAAGATTTCAGGTTTTTTGGTTCTCTAGGCAGTGTCCAGAAATGTCGTATTATTGCTAGCGCGTTAATTCAGCCGTCTAGCAAGGGTGGATGAAAAGCCCGTACAGGGCGATAGGTTAACCATTGTAAATGACCCATACTTAAGCAGATAGCGCGGACATCAGAGTGAGCAGGTGTCCAAGCGTTACACACTGTCGCCTATGGGCGGATTGCAAGATGTATCAAAATTATTATTAGCGGAGCTTTTACCTGTCACTAAAACCCCTTAAAGTACCTCTTATGTTCTTACATACACTATAACTTGGGCCAGTTTTGGTCAAAAGTGTGTTTCCCGCCACTTTACTCCACTCAACAGCCCTGGATTACTTTACTTTTTGGCCTACTCCTAGCAAATTACCTTTTACAGTGTATGGTGCGAAAAAATTTTTTAATTTATTTATTTAAATAGGCTTTATTTAATGTCGGCAAAAGTCGTCGGGCAGGGTTGATCTTTTGTTTCTCAAAGGGGGTAATTGGCGTATAATGGTTTTGGCTGATAGCCGGGCTAGCTTTCTGAGCCAAGCTGATAAGACCTTAGTCGCCGGGCTAAGCGGCTGGGCCTGGCTGTACCTGCGCCTGTGTCCCAGTCAGTCTGTCCACCCATATTGGGCCCCTTTCCACTTGAGTGTGTTGTGGCGGGCTGGCTGGGCTGGGGAGGGGCTGGGGAGGGGATGGTGCAACTTAATTCCGACCAGATGTGAGTCACACTGGGCATATCCTTTTTCAGAACTTCTTTTAGATGGGATATATATTTATAGTCCTAGAACAACTGTACTGCTTACAGTGCGAGAATTAAATCAACCTTCGAACGGAATTTGTACATCAAATACAAGGAAAGTTGTGTAATTTGAAAGTTCATCTACTTTCAGCCCCCTCTATATCTATCGCCACTCCACCTCCACCTGGGCCTTCCCTTTCCTCTTGTGGCGAGGGTGTTGTGACAAGGGGGGGGGGTCCAATTAACCCTGTTACTCCTTCCTCACATTCCATAGATGTCATCATCACCACTCCACGCCTGGTCTCATTAACAGGAATGAGGAGATGTATTTAAGTGAAGTGTCACCCTAGTTGTGATAATAAGGTCTAGACGGTCAACATGCAAGCTCAGAGTAGAAGTTTTACTCTAGCTCTAAGATACAAGCTTATATAAAGATGGGAACATTGCGAGAAAAGAATTATGAACTTCAAAACTATCAGAAATTGATTAAATTCTGTTTCAAAATTAATTCCTTTACTTGAAGTTTAGTGCAGGTGATTTATTTCTTTTCTTTTCTTCTTATTGGCTCTAAGGCTTTAATTCTCCCCGCTCTCTCTCCCTCTCTTTTTCTCTCCCCCACCCCCTCCCCTTTCTATTATAATTATTATTTTTTCATATTTCGAACACATGTTTCTTACAGACCTGAAATATATTATATACTGATTTCGAAATGACCTCCTCCACTAAGCCACACACAGATAGCTAGCATACACCCAGCCAAACGGGGTTAATGGGACCCCCCCCCCCTCCCCCGCACCACCTGCCCCTCTCCTCCCAGTGTAGTAGGGTATGACTGGGCCAGGTGTTATGAATTAATTGATTCAGTGTTCATTAATGTGCCTGCGAATTCTGGGAGTGGAGAGGAGGAGGAGATGGTGGTGGGTGGTGGTTGTGGTGGTGGAGGCACTCCTCCCCTCTTCTAGCTTCCCTCATCCACCACCTAGGGGATTTCCCCTTATGGGAGTGCAGGTTTATCTCCACCACCACCACATCTCTGCCCCCACCAGTCTTCCTCCTGTGCCCCCGCTAGGTGCAAATAGGTACTCCTCTTATAATGATGGCCTTTAACCCTCCCCCCCTGTCCCACAACCACAATGCCCTCTCACATCTAGTTTCAGATGTTTACACCATATCATACTGATAGAGTCCAGCTGTTCATCCTCTCTCCAACCTCTCTCCCTCTCCCTCTCAGCAGGGACCTGGGACTGCTGGGGAGGGTAAAGAACTCCTCCCCTGCCACACACTAGCTCTTACCATAAAACATAATAGGTGTGTGTGCACCTAATGTATACTCTTCAGAATGGATGGGTTTGATTTTGAATGTAAAAAGAATAATCTTGTGCATTTAAATGTCATAAGTGTCATTTAAATGCTCCAAACCGCAAATGTCATAAGAATCCCATTAGGACATTATTTTTTATTTTTTTATAAATTTCATTATTCTAGTCTAGTTGCTATATGTGATGTCATCCCCCTGGTGTTAAGAAAGACAGGGCCTCTGCCTCTATGCCTCTGTGGTGGTGGTGGTGGTGGTGGTGGTAGAAGGAGGGATGGGATGAGAGGTGGTGGTGGTCTCTGAGTGGTGGTGGTCACATCTTTCTCTGACCCTCTCTCTCTCTCTCTCTCTCTCTCTCTTGCTCATTAGCTCATCACTGAGCATTCCAACCTACCTTTCCCCGAACTCAATCACCCATATCACTCTTTCTTTGTACCAAAATGATAATTTGGTAGTGACACCAAGTCTCTCCCTCCTCCCTCTCTCTCTCATTCTCTCTCTCCCTCCCTCTCTGTCTCCTCTCTCACACAATCTCCTCCTCCTCCTCCTCCTAAGTTGGGAGCATGGGGTCACCATTTACTAGAGTGATAAAAATGTCACAACACTGATATCAGAGCTCTGATTCACTCCACCACCACTGGCAACACCCCCCCCCCCCCCAACACACACACACTCCCTCTGTCTCACTCTCCTCCTCCACCACCAGAGGGAGGGGTGGGTTGTGTGGGGTGGTCAACATGTGTTTTCAGTCAACCACAAGTCCCACACCCCTCCCCTCTCATGACCGGTCCTGGGTAAGACCTTAAAGTGCCTTTCTGTCTCTTTTCTCTGTCTCTCTCTCCCTTCTTCTCTATCTCTATTTCCTGGGTATGATCCTAAACTGCCTCCTCTCTGCTCTCCCGCCCTTGATATAACACTTCAAAGTGTTGATAAGGGCATAAAGCAACCAATCTCACTCACTCACTCACTCCCCTCTCATGTCTGCTGCCCTCAGCCCCCCCCCCCCCCCCAACGATGGCCTTTAACCCTCCTATCATTAGTCTTTAGAAAGTCCCCATTTGTATAAGTCCCCATTTGCCTACATATCAACGAATGATATTTAGTAATTGATCCGATACCCTACTATAACAAATATCAAAATTGATAATCAGTCTTTAGAAAGTCCCCATTTGCATACATATCAACGAATGACATTAATTTTAGTAATTAATTTGAGAGCCCACTATAACAAATACCGTATTGGCAAAAAGGAGGTGTAGGGGTCATGAAAAAATAAAGTCATACCCCCCATATCATTTGCATTCATATCTCCAGAATTAATTGTATAAAATCCCTGGGCTTATGAACGGGCCACTACTGTAATACATACACATTTGCCACCTAAGCTCCGCCCCTGTGACTATTTTGATGGTCGCAGGTCCCATGCCTCCTTGTTATTAACAACTTTTATTATGACACATAGTATACATAATCGGGCAATAGCCTCTAAAGATAGATCTTCCTGGGTACCCTTGAAATGATATTGAAGCAAAGATACATAACAGAATATATATTGTTTCGTTGGGAACTATAGTTCTTAGAGTTCATTGCTAGATAACTAATGTTCTTGATGCATATATATTATTAAAAATGTCTATCCTTTAGATATGGTGTCCTGAGATACATTTCTGTTGTTGTCTATTAAAATTTATGTTGTCGAAAGTATGATGATATAGTTCATTGGTGCATTGGCAGTGGTTCCTGCCATTGTTGACTGTTGTAGGTTTTTAGATGAAAAGATGATGGTGTATGTTTCGCTGGGGCGCGTTAGTACATGAGTTAGTACCTTTGGGTCTCATCAGCATTTACATATTCTAATGTTAAACATTCATCGGACATAGACAATAGAGCGTTCCCAGCTGTCCATTCGTATAGGATCAGCTACTGGCCACCGCGTTCTTTGTGTGCCCTCGCTAAAGCATCCATTGTCACTGGTGACAATCTAATCTGCAAAATGTCAAACTGCAAACTAAGTCTTGTTATTAAGCTCGAAGAACGAAGTTCGTAGAGCTTTATTAGAATTAGTGTAGTATACTGACAAAAATCGGCGGTCGGCAGATCGGGTTACTAATTGACATTCCTGTAGATAAGAGACCCCCCCCTATTTATAGCCGCATGATTTGTCCTATAATCCTATAAATTTCCATGCAGTAAATATAACCAAAGCGCCACCTTTTGGTCTAATTTTCGGAAATTTAAATTAATTTTTTCATTTTCAAAATTCAAAATCTTGTTTCCAAAATGCGCACTTTCCTTTCATCTACTTTATTATACGCGCATGCTATATGAGAGGTGCTATAAGTGGGGTGCTATAAAAATATTCATATAGGACGCGTCCTATAAAAATGTAGTTGTCTAAAAATAGCTCTGACGTTACCCCCGCACTTCCGCCGTCTTCGCGGAGAGCCTTGGCTCTCTGCGAAGTATGTAAACAAATGCCACAGGCAACTAGACAGAGTCGGAGGTGCTTGGACTATCTCTAACCATAAGTTTATTAGTATATGTCTTATATGTCTCTTCTTAGAGATTTTCATTGTTCATGTGTTTTAATGCTTTCAAGGGAAACAACAATCAACACAGGCATTGGCCTACTCGTAGCTCTGTAGGCTAGGACTGCGGTCGAGTAGGCCGGAAAAATTAGCATGTAAACAATTGAGTGAATATGCGGGAACATTCATATCCACATTGATTTAACATAATGCATTTGTAGATCTGAATCTCCCCTTTCTGTAGATGTTTTCATTGTTCATTTGTATGGATTATTACCAGAGGAATCTCCAGAAATAATTGTGGATAAAATGTTGATGTTTTTTTAGCGTGTCCGCGGCGTGACATCATACAAAAGTCCCGTCGATGTAGATGCTTGTTTCATACTATTTCAGTGATATCTGATGATATTTGATCAAGTTTTATGCACATATAATAAATATAGAATGGAACTCGCCGGCAATAATCGAAAATTTATAGGACGAGATTCGTCCACATAAGCACGATGCCATAGGCAGAGTGCTTATGTGGACGAATCAAGTCCTATAAATTTTCGATTATTGCCGGCTCGTCCCATTCTCTCTATATATATCTCAATCTAAGATGGAATGTTGATAATCCTGATAATCCCTGCCTTTTCCCCTCACCTGGGCGGCCTGCTTGACCGCCCCCTCCCGCCGCTTGACCGCCCTCACCTAATTAAGTGATAACAGCCAGACAGACAGTTGACAGGCATCATAACAGAGCTAGAGTGCCGGCATCAATTTTTCTAATTGTGTGACATATTATTGCAATTTATGTGTAAATATATTCTCCTTAACATAAGAATACTTTTGGTCTTTGTCCCATCATTCTAGCATGCTTAGAAGCCAAATTACTTCTTTTAACTTAAGTTTCAAACTTTAATCCTGGTCATCCTCTATATGGGTCAGATTTTCTGAAAATGTACAATTGGCAGCTGTACATATTAAGTAAATTCTGCCAAATTTTTTTTTTCATCTACATTGTCTAGGGTCTTGCTCCCAACCGCAAAATGTCATTGAAATGCTCCAAACCGCAACTGTCATTAAAATCCCATTAGGACGGAAAAAAAATTTTTTTTTCCATCTACATTGTCTAGGAGAGTATCGTGGCACCAGGATATTGTCACAACAGGAGAAGTCTTGGGCTATTTACTTTACTAAACATGGAATGAAGTGTTTGTACGTTGATATTGCCCACCATCCCGCCCACCTCCCTCCTATGGCGTCTCCCGACGCCTTCCAAATCGTTTCGTTTGTTAGCTTTAATCCACAGATCGCCAATCGGCGCTGTGGATTCCCTGCTGCTATGACGTCATTACATGGGCCTCGTTCTGGGTAGGGTTCCTCTGGGGAATCCCCGTGACTATGACGTCATTACCCGGGCTGTCACGTGTCACGCCGAGCCTACGAGTACGAGCATGGTTATGGCGCTTGAGTTTTCATCAGTCAGAGAAATAGGCGTAAGCATGTAATGCTGGAAGTCCGCAATTATACTAGTAAGACGTTAAATTTTTTGCTGAAATGTCTCTTAAAATCAATAAGCTTGAGACTGGGACAGGTTTGAAGTGTGTGTACATATGGGAACGTAGGGATTTTTGGAAATTATTTGCAGATTTGCGCAATAGGTGTTGGCCAATGAGCTTGGGTCGAATTGCTGAGCTGAGGTTTTTTATGCATGGCATTGCTACTTGGCGACTTTTCGTCTAGGGTCTTGCTCCCAACTGCAAAATGTCATTGAAATGCTCCAAACCACAAATGTCATTAAAATCCCATTAGGACGGAAAAAAAAATTTTTTTTTCATCTACATTGTCTAGGGTCTTGCTCAGATTTTGTTTACTGTTATGTTTGAGGTGCATGTTGAACCAAATTTTAACGAAATGTTGATCATATTAAAGGAATTGAAACAATTTTTTTTGACAAAATCATGTGTACACTGTGGATGGCAGTGCCCATTTTTGTGGCGAGCTCCAAGATAAGGCCTGCTTCACTTGTCAGCGGCCCCCAACTCTGGGGTGAATGGCAGTAATTACCCTGCCTGATAAGCTGATAAGGTGCAGGACCAGGAGGACCACCACCATCACCACAAGCAAAACAACAACCACCTCCTTCTCCTAACCCCCTCCCCCCTCCCAGGTGTTATGAATTAATTCATTCAGTGCTCATTAATGTGCCTGCGAAATCTTGTTCTAATTCTCTCTAAAAATACAGTTTCCATTTGATAAGAATGACATGTGTGAGTGAAAAAGAAGAAAGTTGCAGTTTGAATGGTAATTCTACACCTATTACCACTTAGTTAAACCTTCACACCTACCCCTCGTCCGTTAGTTCTTCCGTCTACTGTCAGGGGGCGCCACTTCCCTTCTTCGAGCAATTTTTCGACCATGAGGCGAAAATCCAAGGCTTTTCAACTGTTACTTGTATGTATATGATTAATACTACCTAATATTCATGTTAATTACCCTTCCTTTTGCAGCACCAAGGACGAGGAGAGCGGATACTAACACCAGCAAACTAACCGAACTTAACAAACGCATTGCCCAGAATGAACTTAAGAAGAGGGCTAAGAAGAGGCAGACAGTCTATCTAGATAAACTCCCTGAAAATGAATTCAAGCTTGGATAATAAAGAGTAAAAAATATATAAATTGCCAGTTTTATGGAATAATTTACCGAAAGAAGGGAAATCCCGTACCTCTAAAGAATAGTTCAAAACATTCCTGGCAAGTAAAACGAAACCTAATAAGAAAATAATAGAGAGTGCATAAATAACATAAGTACGACAAAATATTATATGGCTAAATGAGGCTAGAGAAGAAAACCTTTCTATTGTATGTAAACCCATATGAAAATACAAAGTAAGAAGTTTAAATAGAGCAGGGGATGTTCGTCATTCTCATCCAGTCTTTATTATTATATCACGATCGGGGGTTCTACTCCCTGGAACAGACCCTACGATCAATTAAGCATTCCTTCTCATACATTCCATTCATTCCTCCAGGCCGCTCCATAGAAAGATTCTCTTCTCTAGCCTCATTTAGCCAAAAATGAACCACTGACGTTACACTGGTGCATGACGTCACATTCATTCGTGACGTCATATGCTTCGGGTTTGACAGTCGATATGGCGGACATTGTAGCGAGCAAGGTAAATAAAGAGATCGTTTCTGATTTTTTTCTAAATATGAGATTGTGATATAGAAATAGAATGTAACTCGAGCATTGTGTAGGAGACTGTATACAATGCCCACTCGTTTCTACTGACCTGAGGATCTCTCAGAGACCTATAGAAAAGGTGCCTCCTCTCAGTCAGTCAGCCTACAACCTGTACCATTATTAGATACAATATTCACCACTGTTGTTTTCAGTTGAGTTGCCTCCAATTACTGCTTATAAGGGTCAGATTTTCAGAAAAATACTAAATAATGAAAGCAGAAAGTAAATAACAGTTACGCTAATCAGCTGGGCTAGCCTCCTAGTATCGCAAGATACTGTAGCAATTGGCAGTAGTATGTTGTCTTGTTAGATACAATATTCACCACTGTTGTTTTCAGTTGAGTTGCCTCCAATTACTGCTTATAAGGGTCAGATTTTCTGAAAATTCAAAATGTACAATCGGTAGCTCTACACATTAAGTAAATTCTGCTAAATTAGACCGGAAAATTGTCAACACTAGGTATATCTGAGTATATTTAGTATTGCCTTGATTCAAACAATCTGTTAGGTTATGTTAAATTGTATTTTGAACCTGATTTTTGTCTTAAATTTGGGTTATTTGAGAGGATTGGTGAAGGCCAATTGTAAATTTTCTGGCGATTTTCCCCATAATATAAAGCAAACTAATGGCATGTAGAGAATTAATTAGATAGTGTTTAGAGGTCGTTGTTTTATGTAAAAAAAAATATGAAGTAAAACTTACATGGTGCTACTGTAACCAATTGTTGAATACTGCTATAAGCTGTAAGTGATAAATTACTGACAAAACCATACTTTATTGGTGTAACGGTAAATGTTAAAATTCCAAGGTAAAGTCATTAATGTAATTAATTAAAGGTATCCCTGGTTTAACCAGAGCTGTAGGATTGGCTAAAGATATATCATATCTCATACTAAAAAGGGATTGTAGTGTAGCCTAACGGATTGTTATTCTGTAGACGCATGTATTGTATTCTGTATCATTAATTTATGGTTTAAGGACCGACCGGGAGATCTACTTGTAGAGGCTTGAGCCCGATTCTGTACTTATTTTAGTCTGAATAAAAAATCAATAATAATAATAATAATAATCTACGAGATAGATCTAACACAATCTGATCTATTGTAAACTTCACAAACTTTATTTTTGCAATCTTGCCGAAGCGGTGAAAGCTGGCTCAGAGTTTATTGTATTTCTGTTTTTTCATGTTTGTGATTATTTACCATTCCAAGTCACCATGAATAAAAGTGTTAAAAACAAAAATAAAACCTTATTTTGCATTAAATTATCTATGAACTTTCACACAGAACCTTGAGTACTGAGATAAGTGACTGGAGAAGTTAACGCTGTATTCTCAGCTAATTTATGTCGAGAAATAAATTTGTTTATTTTGCGGTCAATTCATTTTCAAAGTTTTCTTGATGTAAAATCTCATTATCTCCCAAATCATTCATTGTGGTGAGCCGCCAAAATCCCTAATAAGCCAATAAAGATATTTAAAAAAAAGATAAAAGTCAATCGCACGAATCAAATCAACGGACCAAGTCGGTCTAGTATCCTTAATCCATATAGTATTGATGTTTAACATCGGACACTCGTCTCTATATCGTAGATTTAGTTGTTATTTTCTCGGTTTACTCATAAATGTGCATTTCAAAAAGCATATTTCAAGCAAAAGATATTTTTGTATCACTTTAATTAAATCCAATTTGTTTTTTATTAATTTGAAAAACCCAAATACTATATAATTTATGCAATTAAATATAAGCCAATATCGTCAGGCCATGGATACATAATTGCCATGTTTCTCCATAAACACCAACCTATGATATAACATTATATGAGTGGGTTGGAACCCTTTAACGCACCTTCCCGATGGGACACATAACCGATACCACCATGTATTATGTTGTTGCGTTCCAAAGAAATGAGCCACAAGTCGCAAAAAATGGATTTTAGATAACAAAATATTTGAAAAGATGAAATCAAGCCAACTTTAATGATGGTAAACATTGAGGATATTTAAAAAGTATTTCTATTTTCTATGTTCGATATATTTAAGTTTGAAAAAAGTTTGCAATATTTCTGGGTGGGCAATTACCAGTAAAGCAAACCAATGTACTCCATAGGATGACCTTCGAAAGAGCAGGATATATTTAATGAGAACATTCCAACAAAGGGATCTTGTGAATAAAATCTTTTTGAAAATATCAATTTTTCGACTTGTCCCGACATTTCGACATTTCCCTGGAACACATCACATATATACCAGATGGACCATTAGCACTGGCCCGAGAGTATATATACAGAGAACAAGGCAAACAAAGCAATATCATTGATGCTAATGTTCACAGAGAGCTTGTAGCAAGTTAGCAGTATAACACAACAGTAACATAAACATGTGAAAGGTTCATATGAGTGACTAGCATTGAGGAGAGGATGGATTGATTGATTGATGTCCACGAAATATATACACGAAATTGGATTCACTTTCTGCTAAAGAGCAGCAGTTCTTCCAACCATTGGAATTTAAAACATTCAAATGACAATATCAGGCTTTATAAAAATACAACAATCATTATTATAGTCTCAATTTGCTTGTTAAGACTGTACAGTGTTATTGACTAGAAAAAGAAGATAGTATTGGGTTTAAATCCATAACATGAATACAAGAACCTTATTATTATTAAACATCTTACAAGTATTGGAGTGAAAGTGTCTGTACACTACAGAGGGTGTGTATTTGGTTCCATACTTACACAGATTTGTCCACGATAAGGCTATAAACTCATAATCTGTGGTAATGGCCATGTTTTCATCCAATAGTCATGTTTTGTTTATTTGGTATAAGCTTTACTCTTAGTAAATAGTTTGTAATTCCTAATAAATGTATCATTATTAATAATAATAATACAGGCTAGCTGAGGAGCGACTTAATATTTTCATTTCATTAAATTTAAAGACTTAATCTAATTAAGCAGGTTCCAAATGTTGATGTACCAAGTTGATTCGATGTGTTTTGAACATTTTGTGGACATGAGAATATCAGATGTCTGAATTTGTCTCACAATACAATTTCTTTAAAAAGGAAAACGATGGGAAATAGTGGTTTGACAGCATATAGGTGGTGCATAGTACATAAAGGCATATCTGGGATACTACAAACATCGCACTAGGATATCTCAATATACTGTAAAGTGAACAATTGCAGTAGAACTTTAGTAACCTTAGAAACATCGGGAACGACCGAGTGTCACATCCTTGTTGAGGCTTAGATTTTCATCAACATATTTAGTCAAGAGATATCATATATGGTTTACATTAGGATTGGAGTACTGTAGTAAAACTGAGGTTGGACAGGAGCACAGGTAAACTACCTGATTATATGAGTAACATATATTTTGGTCAATGTGACAAGAAACCTGGCTTTCAATCGCAGTCTAGGCCCAAACCCTCAGATCAAATAAGAGTGGTATGTCAATGATAGGACGCCTACTTCGCTAATCTGTTTCCTGGCCTAGGACTAGGCGGTCTAAAGGGAATATAATGACATGTTGCGGTCTTAATGGAATTATAATTGCGGTTTGAGGCGAGAGCCTTTCCCTCCGTTTGAAGGGACTCTCTCATCTTTGGGCCTAGACTGATCGGACCAAAGGGAACTCAACTAGGAGGCAAGATATATCAATAAATAAGATTACACTATGTAAGAGTTTCTCCAACTGTAGCATATAAGTTTACATCGAATAAATAACAATACATAGAAGGAATGGAACGAGGTGCTAGTAATTGAATATTCATTGGACGAGGTTCCAATCACTAATTATTATATGCAATTATAATGGCACAGAGTAATATTGAAATATAAAACTTTGTTTTCTGATTTTGAATCGTCATATAGTCTAAAAGTTAAATAAAAAACTGAAAAAAAATATTTTCATTGCACCCCTTATATTGCACCCCTTTACACTCCCATACAGTCATGTAGTAAATATTCTTGTTATAGATATGGGACTTGAATATTTCAACTCCAAAGATCTCTGACAATGATAAGGAATCAAATAGACGGACTGAATCAGACAGAGGTCGGCGCCAAACTGAGGTGGTTGTGCAAATGTCCAGGTAGCAGGACATCCAATAAACTTATTATTATTTAATATCATTAACAGTTGTTAGGATACATAGAACTGGCGGGAACGGAGCTGGTTAACAACCAGGTAAACAAAGTACATTCCGCAGCTATACCCTTATTTATTACATGATAAATAACAGCCAGACATGGTAAGTGAAAAGTTTAACAGATGGGTTTTATATTCACTGGAGCTGGGAGGTCATGTAACTGAAGGTCAGAGAGAGAGCAGAGGCTAACACCATGGCCTTAGCGCCTTGTTTAATACCATTCAGAGTATCATCACAGCGTGCAGACATGTACAACAAGTTTGCAGGATTCCGTGGCGTTGGGAAAACTTTCAGGGCTTTTTTGAAGGCAGTCTTTGCCCGCTCATTTTCCTCAATCTCCTTATAGCAGTTACCAAGTACAATGTAGTACCCAGCGATTCGTTTCTCGTTGACGTCGGAATAAGGGCTGGACTCTAGAGCTTTTACCATCTGTGGGTGGGAGAGGACAGCATCTAACCCCAGTAGAATATCCAGAGCATTGTCAGTGTGGAAGAGTTTGGCTTGGCACAGAGCCAACAGGAACCTGCCGTGGAACACTGGGCTGAAGACTGCAGCGCTGTTCTTCTGGATTCCCAGGGTGGTGCACATTGTCAGCGCTAGGGCGCGCTGCATCACAGGCGGGCATAACGACCGTGCTGTATGGTTGTAGATGACGTCATAGGAGAACTGTCTCTTCAGCCATTTCTCCCACAACATGTCTCTCACCTAGGTATGATAGGGCAGGGATAGAATGTCAATAACATCGATTTCATTATTATTGTGGTGAATAATTATATTCATAGAATTAAATTATTTGGCAAAGGTAGAGTGGAATTTATTGAAGGCCTAAGAGAAAACACTTAAATGACAAGAGCAAAAAGCATGAAGAATCCTTCAAAATATGGGAACAAATTTGAGATTATTTAGGGTAAAAAGAAAACCAATGTCAAAAGATTAATAGCTTGTTAACTCAAGGATTTAAATTGTTGTTATTATTTGCTACATCTTTAATCATGTTTTAGAATTGTAAAGACCCAGACAGCGGGAATGGTAAATGAAGAATTTTTGAGAAAAAAACCATGTCTCTGACCTTGTCTCTATAGTTTACTGGTGTTTCTTGAGCTGCATTTGCTCCTGCGCGCGCTCCATCGTCTGCGTCTCCTTCAGGAGAGGAAAGGTCAAGGTCATTGCCTCCCACTTCAGCTTTGTCGAGAAGATCAAGAAGTTCTTCCAAAACAGAAACAGCTTCGTGATATCGCTCTATCGTGAAGTAAAGATTAGCGAGCCTTGTTCGTCCCAGGGAAATATCCATCGTCTTGCTTTGTTGGAGAAGAGATTCAGCTTTGATCAAATAATACTCCTTTTCTCTCTTACCCAGGGAGGTCAGGCCTTTAACATGGTAGAGAGAAGCCAGGTTACTGCAGAGGATGTCAGCAAAAGGGCTTATGTAAGGGGACTCGAGGAACTGGTCTTGGGCTGTACGGAGAGTGTCCCTATGGTGGATTATACTGTCATTAAGCGTTAAATTATTCACTCTAGCACATGATGTCAGGACGTATAACATCACAGTATCATTGAAGGAACCAATAAACGCCTCCTCCACTTGTTTGAAGGTCAACTGCTGCATCCGCGCGCACCAACTTGTAAAATCTGCAATAATCTGTTCCTTTGCTTGGTTGCTTTTATTGCGGGAGAAGAAAAGTGTTTCTACCTCGTTCCTGCGGTCGTAAAAAGCGTATGGCAGCAGGTGGCAGTGCAGTATAAATATCCAGGGCTGCTGGAGGAGCTCATCCATCATATCTCTAATGTTTTCCAGTTCTTCCATGGGAATTGTTTCGAAAAGATTCCTCTCGGGAATGAAGTAATGGCGACAGCGACCGCTCGATAAGAATTCCATGAACTTTGAGGCAATTTGCATGAATCTTTTCAAAAGTGCTGCGTCATCGCCTGGCTGGTCCATAGTGCACTCTTCAAATGTCCACAGCAAAGTGGCTTTTATGTGCTCGAATGTGATCTTCCCACGGTGAATGCTCAGTCTATCGCATATAATAAGATATCTGAATATGAAACAAGCTTGTTTGTCCCTTTCGCAGAGAGAACTGAACAAGGCCTTCTCGGCAAGTTCGAAACAAAGCGTCCAATCTGTGACGTCATGTAGAACATTATCTGAGCCTTTATTTGCTTCACTTGCAGGAATTACATGGCAACCCTTGGAAACTATTTCCTGGACTAAGTCTTTGGAAGGCCAACTGGAGGGCTTCTTTCGTGTTTGCCAGTGAAATGCCTTGTCAGGCCAGTCAGGCAAGAACAGGGCAGGAATAGTCTTAAATGCATAAAGTTCTAAGATGGATTTCCCATCGCTGTATCGAGCTTCTGTATCTTCATGCTCGTCAAGAGTTCTCAGACTCGTGCGATCAACCACAGCAAGCGTGGGTTTAAAGCAAGACAGAAAATTGGGCGTCTGCTCAGCAAAGTTTTTCTGGAAGTGTGCACTAGAGAGGAAGAATTTGACTGTTTTTTGGTGATCTTCTAACACTACAGTGGACTTCTCTGAAAATTCGATACCAAATGTACCTCGAAGCATATGACTGTGAGTCTTAGAAGAAATATACAATTTGATATTATCCGGGGACTTGCAGGGCATATCAGAGACATAGAGCAATAGAGGGCAGTCCTTTTGCCAGTGGGTGAGTGGGTCCTTTAACACAACAGAATGTCTATGTACATACAACACTTTCTGTAGGGGCTGGGCCTGCGCTAGGTAAAGTATATCTGGCGATATTTCAGTTTCCCTCAAGTACAGCAATAAGGGGACATTGATGAAGCCAGAGCCAGAGACCACGTGGGAGAAGTGAGGGTCCACGTGACACATCTCGGTCAACTTCTCGAGGGACGCGTGATATTGCTCGCAGAGGTCGATCACCTGGCGGCTACAGACCACATCACACTCCTGGACCATGATGCAGTTCAAGGTTTCCATTTTGCCACTTTTCTGGTCTGATGGCTCCTGGCCCTCGTCTCTACCTGCCATCCTCCTGCAATAAAAGAATTGTATTTCGATTCAATTCAATTCAATTAAAAAATTCTTTATTGTTGATATGTTGTAACAAAGATTCTAGGCATTCGTTGGAAGACCTGGCTAATCAGGAATTTATTGTTGTATTAACCAGACATCGAGCTACCTATGTGCAACAAGATCAGCAAATAAAAGAATACTTGAATTGAATACAATTGGTCGATCGTCTCTGACTGTAATGTCAGGTCTTCCGACGAGTGCCATTTTTTCAGAAATTCGAGTTGAGTTTCAAATAAACTAATAAACAACTAGTTTCAGTACATGTGCGTGATGGAATGGTTAATAGCAGGCTATTTCAGCAAATACATTATGAGATTTACATTTTTTTCAGTCTAGGCTGCAGCCATTTAAGTTAATGTAAAAAATATGAGAACAAATATTCTACCGATATTGTTTAACCTCATTATATCAAATAAGAGAATCATTTATGGTACCTTCATAAAAGGTAAAAAGTGATGGCAGAAAAAGTATTTTAAGTTTCAGGCAAAATCTTTAGGCTAGAAAAGTCCTGATGACGCCCTTGTTCAATAACTTTTTGGTACGTTTAAAAATATATCAACATTGACAATAATTGAAATTATATTTTGTAATAGCCATTGATAAAATCTGTCATTTATAGATTTAAACTACAGATGTACGGCCTATATTTATACAATATAACGCGGTCACCATCAGTGTTCTAGACACCAGCTTATATTTATAGTATATCTGGAAATAGTGTACCAAAGTTAAGTACAATA
Source organism: Sthenelais limicola (assembly GCA_942159475.1). Taxonomy (NCBI): domain Eukaryota; kingdom Metazoa; phylum Annelida; class Polychaeta; order Phyllodocida; family Sigalionidae; genus Sthenelais; species Sthenelais limicola. The sequence continues at coordinate 125,540,427 of OW804098.1, read as the reverse complement.
CCAAAGTCCATAGGGCATTACGCCCCGCGAGAACTGCCCATTAGATTTAGATTTAGATTGGGGGGGGGGGCGAGAAAGAGGTTGTTGACAGTGCAAAGAAAGGAAATCCAAAAGTTTATTACTTTTATGCCTACCGGTATTCATAGTATAACAAACACAAACACAAACAGGTAAGCACCCTTTACCCTGACCTACGCACTTTACCCTCTATCTAGCCCCATTTTTATATACTACTTGTTTCCCGACCCGCCGGCTGAGGCCCCTCTTCGAAGTCGATGGAAATTCCTTATTGGAAACAACGAACAAACTCAGAGCTAAAGTGCATGGCAGCAATGTTGTGACTGACATACCTGCGTCCTCCTCACTTCGAATCGAGGGAATCAGGTTCGAAATAAACTGTTGTACCGAGATTTATTTATTTACACCGCTCCAGAGGACGACGCAACCGGAAACCAGCCTCTGGTAGAAAGAGTAAAACATCGCCTATTATCCGGTGTTACCCGATGCAACGATGACTCGCGCTCGGGTCAAGCCCAAGCGATAGAGCAAGACGCGGGTGGAGGAGGAGGAGGAGGAGGAGGAGGAGAGGGAGAAGGTGGAGGTGGAGGAGCAGCAGGAGCAGGTGGGGGAGGAGGGATGGAGGAGGAGGGGGAGATAGCCAAGAATTTATTAAATTGAATGCATGAACGGGACCATTATTCACAGTACATTTTGTTTTGTTGATTGAAACGGAAAATGGTCCATACTGGAACGGATCGAATCATTTTGATAAAGAAGTATCTCTTATTAATAACAACAATGCCATGCACCGAGTTTGTGGTAATATTTAAAACAATACAGATATACATTGCATATATTCTATATATACGGTAAGGTTTCCCTATAGAGAGGAGGCCGGGGTGGGAGCAGTAACTATAGGGGATTTGCTAGACCACTGTCCCAGATGTCTGGAAGGAAGGGCTGTAGGATAACAGGCAATAGGGGATTTGCATGCGCGACGGCGCATGCCTGTTACTCTGATTCCTGGGATGGATTCTGATGAAATCTAAAAATCACATATTTGGCAATGTTTTGAGCGAAAATTGCAAAACTATTTTTTACCAATATCATAGCTTTTATAAATGATCTATGAAAACGAAAATGCCTCATGGGAAAGATGGGGCCTTGTGTCATACAAACTTTCTACTATTTTATCTCATGTTACGATTACATAACATAACGTCATATTAATTTTTTTATACCAATCGTCGTCGACCAACATTGTCAGCCCCACCCACCCACCTACCCCAATCCCCTGAGGGGAGGCGGAAGCCAGTATAACAACTGGCTACATAAATGTCTGCCCTAAAAGGTAGACATCCATTGAAGATGATTATCACTCATTTTAGTTGATATGATTCATGAAATAAGAAATAATAATAATTATATTTCGAAAATATCACCTTTGTGATATGTACCACCACCTGTATTGCGGAGTGTCTGATGAGCTCCCCCAGGAGCGAAACCATGTATTACCAGCCTGCCCCACCCCCAATGGGGAACGCCCCCCCCCCCCTGCCCACTAGTGGACTTAGTATGGGAATTATTAATAAATTCTCTCATTTTCATAAAATAAACACGGCAGAAGGGATATTACTTATTTAAACCATCATTTTTAATGAAAATAACAATAAATAATATAAACAATTGAAACATCACAATTGTTTCTTGGCATAGCCTATGACGTAGTAGGCGGATCGTGATGTAATAGCATCGCTATGGAGACATTCCAGTCTTCATTGCATGGTAGCAGTTTGGTGTGAGAGGGTGGGCTGCAGCTTGCCACGTACCATATATAACGTCATATTACTTTATAATTATTAATATTCCATTAACTCCTTTTTGCAATATAATAACGATATCTCATTAATATAACCATAACTACATTATGACTCTGGTATATTCACAGCATGACGCCTCAATGCATAATGACTAGTTACTACAGTCCACATGAGGTGGCGCGGCAGTGGCAATTAATGCTAGACATTAACATAATTATCTGACCTTCAGCCTCACTGCCATGCATACATAATGCTTGCCTATCATTGGATAACCTATTAATGTATAATTACCATATCGATACTATTGGATAAGGTACAGCCCCACCTGGCGTCTATATGTAACCAAAAGATATAGCATTGGATGATGTCATATTGACAAAACATTAAACATTGCCATGTGACGTAATTAATGAATATTATTGGCTAATGTAGATAATACAGTCTAGGCCCAAAGTTAAGAGAGTCCCTTCAAACGAAGGGAAAGCCTCACGCCTCAAACCGCGAAGTGCCATTATAATTCCATTAAGACTGCAAAATGTATTTATTATATTCCCATTAAAACACCGAGTCCTAGGGGAGAAAACCGATTAGTGAAGTAGGCTGACACACCATTCTTATCTGATCTGAGGGTTTGGACCTAGAGTGTATACAAATACACCTCCTGTGAAAACAACCAATTAATAAAATCTCTCTGAGGGCTCTTACCGCTGTATCCAAGGAGGATGTTAGTTTTAATATCTTCATAATAACTGTTAGCTTTGTATAACAACCTGTTAGTCCAGGAGAGACGAGATGAAAGAGAAAACCGAAAAATACAAAAAAAATATAAAATAGAGAGGGAAACGATAATTGAATGTTGATTAGAATTGTATGAGCCTAGTCGGCAGGATATGTTGAATAAAACCTTTTAAAAACAAAAAAAAAATACACCTCCTGTGAATCTCGATAAATCACTTGATAATCGGAATTCCTGCTCGTCAATATTCTCCACTAAACCCCAGCTCTACCAGAATCATTGTGTTATGGAAACATGTACAACACATTGATGCCACTAGAACCTTGATAAATAGTCCGTGCTGAACATAGCATGTGATAAAACAATGTTTAGTTTCATCATGTCATTTTATATTTTATAAACCTAGAACAGGGTATATTCGCTATAATGTGTAAATGTATAACTATAAACCAAGGGATTATAGCGCCCATAATTCCATACGACTCAAAATTGAAAATGGCGGCTATGCAAATCCCCTATTAACTACCCAAGGACCCCCGACCCCCAACCCCTGCAGTTAGAGATATACAGTAGATCTTAGGTAAGCTATAACTGTGGTTACCCTGACTACCTTGATGTCGAGGGCTTGCTTGGTGCATGTCCGAGCTGTTGGTGGGGTAAATATAAAAGACCGCATATATATATATATGTAGGGCCGTGAGCTGGCATGGTTATGGTGGCGCTAATTACCATGTAACCCTGCCGGGCGATCTGACATAATTATCTCAGAGCAAGATTTTGTAGTGTTCAATGAATCTTATATTAGAAAAATATGCAGGCATAATTGTATATATCTGTAGACAATTTTCTGCAATTATCAAGTAAATTCATACTAATAATTTCTATAGGACTTAATAAGACTCTAAAGACGTGGATATTGTGACATTATTTTCGTGGTTGACAATTTGAGTATATATAGGACGGAAATACCTGCATTTGTTATTAGGATAGCCATTACTATAATGTGTGTGATGTGTTACAGGAAAATGAGTCACAAGTCGCAAAATTCATATTTATCAAAGTGTTTTCTCCACAAGATATATTTGTGGGAATGTTTTTATTTTTGGGGTGCGTTTACCACTTAGAAGCATACCGGTAAAAAGATTACCACATTTTTGGACTGTGTATTAAATTGATACGCATGATCTCATCTTTTTAGATATGATCATATCTCAAAATCCATTTTTGCGACTTGTGGCTCATATTTTCCTGCAACACATCACATGGTGTTGGTATGGGTTTAACCGTACAACGCAGACATTATGTGCCAAATGGGAAAGTTGCCAAACATAACGTGTTAATGCTCCTCCAGTAGGTAGGACCATCTGTTGTTGGCAAACTTAGGAAGATATTATTCAAAAATGACCATCACCCAACTTCAGTAGGTTATAGGCCTTCTAAAGCTATAGGCTATGCTACTTTTTAAAGGTAATTGTTTTATTGGATAACTTCAGCAAACTAATTTTTAATTGGCCAGACTTAATTTTATTTTTCCAAGAGTAGGCCTAGCCTATATTTAGGCCTAGGCCCGGTATATATAGCCTACGTTTCTGAACCCAAGCCATAGCTATTATTGCGTATTTTTTGCCATAAATATATTGTTTTTACCAGAGAACCATTGAAATTTATACTCTTTGAAAAACAATTGTGTTAGATAAAGACATTCATAAATTTCTAAGGTCATCAAGTTCTTCAAAGGTGATCCCCAACCCCCGAATTTTGTCTTCAAAACTAATAGGCCTAGTAATAAAAAGTTATAACTCCCCTAACCCTCCCTCACCCTTAGATCTATTTAGTTTTCAACAAATCTATAATTCTTATTTATTTTATTTTTTCGCCTAGTCTGGTGTCTTATAGCTTTATGGACTACAGAACCATACAGGACTTTAATGAAACTCCATGTTATCTTATTTGGACTCTAATTAGAATTAAACTTAAACCTATTAGCCCATATCAAGCTTTATTACACGCGTTCATGTAGTGGCAAATTCCAGGCAATTACGTCACGATTATCACGTCCACGTAGGCATTTCATTTGCATCATTCTGCCGCGGTCGACCAATCAGAACGCGTGGTCCTGTCGCAGGGGCGTGTCCTGAGCTAATGCTATGCACGCCCGCTCTGACATCACTCAACCTTATGCATATTTATGAGAACGATCGGCGGCCCATCTAACAGCACCTTCTCGAGAGGACAACACACGCTTTACCAGGTATTTACTCTTGCATATAGCTCCCAGCTTCTATTATCTGTGTTTTAGAGTTGTTATAGTTAACGTAGAAGCGGTTAAACCTGTGGGAACGGCTTAAAACGGTGCCGGGCGCGAGTGCTCGAGGGATTGTTGTAGCGATGGTCGAGGCACCGAACCCTCTCTCACGGCCGGCTGTGGTTCCAGCAAACGCTGGTAGACGGCGCTGCGGGTGGTGGTAAAGTAGGTCAATAAACCACGTGGGTGGGTGGGACACTGGAGGTGTTATTAATGGTGTCATCATGTCACGTGTGTCTGTCTATATATCGTTACGCCCATCTATATAATATACTCACATTATACCAGGCTATATCATGCGATGTCACTGGTTTAAACAAGTTTGTTGATATCAATTAACAGTTTCCATAAATTATGTGATGTGAAATATTATAATTTGTATAGATTAGATTATATCACTATATATTTTCAGTTTTAATAATATAGTCAATGCGCCCCTCGAAATAATATACTCAGCCAACCAGGGGACAATATTCAACATGTTGATATCAAATTGATATCAATAGTTTCCATATTTATATTATAGGTCTATTATGTTTATGATGTCAAATATATAGGTACTGTAGAAGTATGATATATCATTGGTATAGACCATTTGAAATGAAAGCTGGTTCAATGTTGCTGTTAGAAATGGTTGATGGGAAACCCCAAGGTTTCTATGTATCACGAGGAGGAGGAGTGACGGGTGGTTCACTGGTTGCTATGCCTATGCCACGCCCCCCTGCCCATTGTTCCTTTGATTCGACCAAACGGCCGCCATATATGGGTCTATATGTAGACTGTTGGTCATGTCAGTGTTTGGTTTGTGGAAAAACCTGCATTTTGCCAAAATGATATTCAGTATTGTTATGGAAACACAATTTCTACATCCAAGCCTAATGACCCAAACGATGCACCCTACCCTTTCCCTCCAAACAAAAACTCAAAATGTTATTGGAACATGAATTTTTCCATCCCAGCTTAATGCGCCAAATGATGCTGCACCCTTTCCCGCTAAACAAAACTCACATGGCCAGCGTTTGCCAACAATAGAGGATTTGCATGTGCCCCTGCGCATGTCTATTACAGTGAATCTTGGGATGGATTCTGCGATTCCGTTCAAGTCTGACATACAAATATTCAGCAACATTTTCATCGAAAAATGCAAGGATCTTTTCATCAATATCATAGTTTGAGTAAATGATCTATAAAAACCAAATGCATGATGGGAAGGACGAAGTCTTGTTTTATCAAATCATGTAAAACACATGGCTATTTACAGGATATCACTGTTAAATATTTCATGCTGAACATAACATGATTTCTATAACTTTTACACTGACATACAACTCCTATAAATCTATGACGAATCATGGCGGACATGCAAATCTCCTATAGGGGACTTGCATAGCCGCCATTTTCAATCTTGATTCGCATGGAATTATGGGACTAATGGTACAGTATAAAATCTATATAGAACATATCCAATGTTCAACATGGGCTATTTACCAATGCTCTAATGTAAATATCCATGTGTTTCACACGTTTCCATAGCACAAGCCTCCATCTTTCCCATCATGCATTTGGTTTACATAGATAATTTATAAAAGATAATTTATGAAAACGTTCTTGCAATTCTCGATAAAAATGTTGCCAAATATTTGTATGTCAGATTTCATCAGAATCCATCCCAGCATGCACTGTAACAGACATACATGCGCAGTAGCACATGCAACTCCCCTATTGGCAAACGCTGTAACATCTGCCTATCGTTTACTGGCACCAATGGACGTCACTTACCCATTCATGTATAAGTCTGCGGAACTCAAGTCATTATAGTGAATAATAACTTTATAGTTGTAGGGAAAATATGTCAAGTTACAAGGGAATTTCCTAGAACCACCAAGTTTGGGTTCCAAAGTTAAGACAATATAAATGAATATGAATATAAAATGATGATAACAAATAAATGTGCAGTAGATATCAATCTAAATGCAAAATGAAGTTCAATATTTAATCTTTTTATCAATCTAAATACAAAATAAAGTTCTATAATGTATTATTTCTTATTTTATTTTTTGGAAAAATGTATATATTATGTGTGTTCATTTAATATACACGCATTGCTCTGAAAACAACGCATCAAGATTGAGTTACGCATAATGAGTTATGTATAGTTGTCATGGCAACCAATCTGTTTTACTGCTTAAGATTACCGCTGAAATTCAAATTTATGACTCCATTTTTTTCTGTTTTCATGATTGAAAGCACATATGATAAATCTTTTAACTAATCCCTCAATCGCTTACAACGCAACTCTTGCAATATTCACGCTTCTTCAACCAACTCGTTAGTTAACCTTATTGTATGTGTGTACAAAATTACTTTTTAAATGAAGTAAATATTAGACTAGATGAAGAATAATGATAAATTCATTTGACCTGTTTTACATATTTCAAAGTTAATAAATACAAGGTAACTAACGACTTGATTGAAGGAGCGTGAATATAAGCGCGATATTCTGAAGTCGAATTTTGGCGGTAAACTAGGTAAAGACACATTGGTTGCCATGACTACCACTGGCAACACACCAGTGACATACGCAATGACATGTGCATAACTCACTGTAGATACGTTGTTCTCAGAGCAATGCTGTTGGAACTTCAATATAAACTACAATATTTATTAGTATAAACATCTCTCTTCAGATTCTGCGAATTCAACATCAAATGTTGGATTCAGTTGAAGACAGGCTTTAAAGAATGGACGGATCATCCAAGAGGATCCCCACCCGGGAAGAAACATTACGATCAGCCAGACTCAGGAAGAGAAACGCAGCCTTTCTAGCAGAAAACCCTGCCCCGGCGGAGCAGGAGAAAAAACCAGAACCGAAAAAAAGCGAAGTAATCGATGCGATCTTCATCTGTAACTATTGTGACTTGGTGGGTCTGGAGTTCGAGCCTGTGAAGAGCCACGCCGTGGAGAAACACCTGGCGAACCCTAAGGGGAGGTCACCCAATGTGTGCATCTATTGTAGCTATGAAGCAGCTAACTGTACGGCGCTCAAGACACACTACCACTCGTGTGAACTCAAGCGCATCAAGGAAGTCATTCACACGCGTAACTCTAACCCAGTGGTAAAGATACCAGTCCACAATTACCAGGTAAGGTCGCGGCCAGTGTTTATATTATTATACCCTGCCATGCTTGTAGGTAGCGGTCAGTCTGTTGGTCAGTGTTGGTTCCTTGTAAGGACAATGTAGATGTATGTTATTGTGGTGTTTAGACATGAAGGGAAGGTTGTTGTTAGATGTTTTGGGAGGAATTCCTGTCACGCAGGAACGCACGACACGTAGCTCTAGTTTTTGTTGTATTAATGATATCGGCGTTCTTCTAGCGTCCTTGTCTCAGACTAGACTAGAGGGAAGAAGGACTGTGACTGTAGTAAACATGAGGCAGTATACTGTACTGTATTACGGTTATTTATCACGTCAATTATCACAGTTACAACATCGGAAATAGGGATAAAGAGATACAATCCATAAAACCTTCTGTGAAGATCACATGTCTTCCCGGTCATAGCAATGTATGATAACAGATTAGTGGCAGGATTGATATAATAATACGTACCACACTGCACTGTGCCCACGCCCATGTAGTGTCCACGCCCAATGGTTTATTATGTAAGAGTACATGCAGATAATATTCAGACAATATACCAGGTATGTGCAACAACAATTCAAGCTTATGGATTTAATGACGAATCCTTCTAAACAAAATTTAGATAAGGGGTGGGGTCAAATGTTTCAACGGTTGGGTATAGTTTTCAATATCTGATACAAATTACATTAATTACAAAATAATAATGTAAATATCCCATCTTATGAACGCACACATACGTTACCATAGATATATGTCGAACAACAAATAAACAATAGAATATTGTGGTGGTGGTGGTGGTGGTGGCGGTGGTGGTGGTGGTGGTGGTGGTTGTGGTGGAGGGTGGGGGGTGGAGTGGGGGGGGGGGGGGGGGCAGTGATCCAAAACACAAGGGGCGTCCGCTTCTAAAACTTATGCCAGTCGTTCCCACGGGAGCATTGAAGTCACACATATATGTTGCCAAATGGATTCAATTATAAGTAATTAATGGCAGAGTTCAACTTATTCGTAAGTAGTAAGTTTGGTTTTTTTAAAGATGTTATTCATACTTGGTATACAGGATCCCCAAATTGGGGTTTTCCATCTGCCCCAGACGGTCACATTTTAGTAAAAAAAGATTTGACAAAACATTGAATATCAAAATGGCGATCACATCTTCATATAAACTTGATATATTCTAATGAAATATTTTGGAATTTGGATCAATTCACTTGCCACTCAGGCTATTACAGCCGAGTGTAAAGTTAATAGAAATGAAACCACTCTACTGTACAAGTCTCATAGATTGGCTTGACTTGTAGACGTGCTATACATTTAGCCGTATTAAATATCGATAAGTGAGTAACATGTTGTAGGAGTGAGATGGAAAATTGACTTTTGTACTGTCTTTTCAAATTTGCATAATTTTTTTTTCTTTGTCCAAATGCTTGAAAATTAGACCCCCACCCCCCCCCCACACACACACACGTACAGTATAAAAGAGGATCTATATGATCGCACATGTTAAGTGAAATATAATATTTTTAGAGTGAACTCTATTTGATAAATCATAAATATTTGGTACAACATATCTGAGTATATTATAAATATGGTATTGCATTGATTCAGAATATCTCTTCGTTTATGTTGTTTTGTCATTTTGTTCTTAAATTTGGGTTATTGGCGAAGGTCTTTACAATAGGTAAAAAGTACCAACGCCTCTTAGCAAGCAAGTAGAATCCATATCTGTGCTTAACGATAGAATGATCTACATTGGTGGATCCAAACTTTTACTTGGCATGTTAACATAATTATAGATGATTTGGAAGATTACCGGTAATTGCTAGATAATGACGGCTTAAAAATATGGAAATAATAGTTTTGACTGCAAACGTTAATTTAATGTATTTTCTCTACATTATTGTCATATTATGTATCGTTTAGGCATACAAGAAAATAAACTTTGTTTACGGTACCCGACTGACCAAAAAAAAAGAATGCCACCAACTCAAGCGTTTTTTAAGGCATTGAAAAAAAACACGTCCCTACCGACCCAAAAAATGCAATTGAACAAATGTTGTTTTCGTTTATATGAAAATGAATTAATTGGCACCAACTGAATGGAATTAATTAATTAATTGTTACATATAATGCGTCTACAAAATAAAATAAAAATAAATAAATAATTCCAGACCTACCGACCCAACTTTTTACCATGAGGGGACCGGAAACAAATATAATTTTCTTTTAGGCTTTAATATATTGCGAGCGTTCAGGAAGAGCTATAATTGCACAGGAATATTACATTATGCTTATATACACTCACTGGTTCAGAGTGGTTTGGTTGTGCCCTGAGTACATTAACGATGCAGGTGGGCTTACTAGAAAATTTAAATGTATTTCTCTACATTATTGTCATAATTATTTATTGTTTAATATTTCTCAGGAAGATCTGTGATTGTTCAGAAGGACAGCACCCCTTTCCCTTGTATAATATAATCCTATAATTATAGCCTATATTATCTCTACATTGTGACATCTCTACTGCGCTCACCCTTTTTGTTTAAATTTAATATCTTTATAGCAGGGAGTAGCAGAAGACCTGGCATTTATATCCAAGCTATGGTTTTCGCCTTTCTTACCTGCTAAATAAAAAATTGTTAAATGTTGTGTGAGGAATGAAGTACTGACGTCACTGATTGTCTGCCCTCTGTACTTGCAGGTGTATGAGTGCAGGGTGTGCCACTTCAAGCACGTCGCTAAGGCAGCGGTGCGACGTCACGCCACAACAACCCACTTCCTGGACGTCCCAGTGTTTGTCTGTATATACTGTAATGTCAGCATCGCAGACCGCGGCCTCTTTGTCCTCCACCTTAGCGTCTCCCACCGTCGCATGGTCGTCGACCTGAGCTTTGACTGCACTGCACTGAGTCTACTCAACAAGTTCCTGGACTACGCCATCTTATCCAGCCCAGTCACCAAGGAGCAATTCATACAGGCATCCACTGTGGAGATCCCTGAGTTCTCCCTCAATGACACGCGAATTCTACTGCAGAAATTAGCCTTAGAAAGTACCTCAACTAAAAGGGAAACCAGGAGGGATAGTAAAATTACTCGGAGTAAGGTTAAATGTGAGTCCAAGCCCAAGGCGTTTGTAAACCTAGTCTTGGAGATGCTAGAGGATATGCGTGCTGAGGGAGAAGAGGCCAGTGATAAAGAGTCAACTGAGAAGGGCCAACTATCCCCAGAGAAAATGGCATCAATCTTTGCCACTTACTTTGGAGGCGAACCAAAAGAAACTAGTGATTGTGATGCAAAACCAAAAGACAATGATAATATTGAAGACAAACAAAAAGAAACTGATGCTTCTGAAGAAAGTTCAAAACAACCTGATACTTCTGAAAAAAGTCCAAATGCAATAGAAGAAAGTTCAAAACAACCTGATAGTTTTGAAGAAAGTCCAAATGGAATAGAAGAAAGTTCAAAACAACCTGATACTTCTGAAGAAAGTTCAAAACAACCTGATAATATTGAAGAAAGTTCAAAACAACCTGATACTTCTGAAGAAAGTTCAAAACAACCTGATAATATTGAAGAAAGTCCAAAACCACCTGATACTTCTGAAGAAAGTTCAAAACAACCTGATACTTCTGAAGAAAGGCTAAAACAAATTGATACTTCTGAAGAAAGTCCAAAACAACCTGACACTTCTGAAGAAAGTTCAAAACCACCTGATAGTTCTGAAGAAAGTACAAAACAACCTGAGAAAATTGAAGAAAGTTCGAAAGAACCTGATAATATGGAAGAAAGTTCAACAGAATTTGATAATATAAAAGAAAGTCCAAAACAACCTGATAGTGTTGAAGATCTCAAAGAAACTGATCATGTTGAAGAAAAAACAGGTGAAACCAATGCAATAACAATAGAAGATGATGATGAAGAGCCAATTTTCAAAATATCAGAAGTGTATAGTTTAAGTGAGAAAAACATGGACGAATTTATAACTGTTCCTGTGGGCACTGAGGAACTGCCACAGGAGGTAGTTGAGGCTGAGAAACCAGACGAAATGGAAACTGATTCTGGAAAAGGCAGTGAAAAATCTTCAACAGTAACAGTCGCAGTCATGGCGAATGAATCACCTGACACTGAAACACGTTACAATTTCCGAAAGAGAAAAGCCAGTGTTCTAATTGAAAAAGACACCGAGTCTGATACCCAGTCTGACACAGAGTCCAGCGAGGACGAGAGACCAGCGAAGAGATCACGGATACAGAAATCTCCTACAAAAACTGTTGCAGGTTCCCAGCCACAGCAGGGAAAGTATCTCAAAATCCGACCAAGGCCGAGACCCATTATCATAGAACCGGTTGATCAGAGTGTCAATGCACTGCCCAAGATGTCAGTAACTCCAACTGCCTTGTCAAACTTACTGAAAGGTGGACTGGCCACACAGACAAGCCAAACCAACCTGACTCCAACCACTGTAAGCATTTCAAATGTTACTCTAGCCAGCCCCCTTGCCAACATGCGCCAAGTTACCCCACAAACTGCTACCCCTTTACCCACCGTCACACAACCAGGCCAGGCTACAGGTGCATTCCCAACCCTTCTGACATCTATAAACCCACAAGTCATACAACCCAAATCCTATATGATACTCAACGGTCAGCTTGTGCCTGTTATTTCTCCCATTCTGACCACCAATGTACAGCAGCCTATCGTTCTTCCTCAGTTGCCAACCATGCCCCTCCAAGTCCAGCAACTCCGCCCACAAACAGTGGTGAGTTCCCAGGGCATGTCACTAACACCAGCACAAGGCATAACCCTTCTGGGAGGCACACTTCCCCAGCAGGGCATCGTCCTCAACAAGGGCATTGGGTCACAAGCGGTTAACATGGTTCCCAATGCCCCCATCCAAACTCTGACTCGCATTCCTCTACCACAGACTGCACCAGCCGCACCACAACTCATTCAGCAGCCGCGAATGTTAACTGGAGCACCTGCTGGTCCAACTCCTGTATCTTTAGTCATTCCCTCAAGCAACCAAGCACTGCAATATAGACTGGAGAAGAATGCCCAGGGAGTATTCACTCTCCAATCTATCCCTGCAATGAACTTAGCGCATCCAGTTAGTATAGCCTCTCTGTCCACCAACACAAACACTGCAACTACAACCATGGGCAGCCCCGTACAGCCAGGCCCTGCTTCTCTCAACCCTTCTGCCCCTCTGCGATTGTTAAAAACTGAACAAGTAAAACCACAGCTGAAAGTGATCCGCAAAAAGGGTGTTAAGGTATCACACATACTCGCAGAAGCAAAGCGATTAAAGAAGCAAATAGACCCAACACTGGATCCGGATGATCCAGACGACAGTGGCAGCGACGTTGACTCTGATAACGACATGAAAGTTACCAGTTTGAATGACATAGTTCCCTCTTCTCAAGTCTCTCCCGAGTTGTTTAGTGTCACTGTATATGTGTGTCGCAGATGTATGACCTTGAGATCCAAACGGGGAGCCATGGTCAATCACATCATCGTGGCACACTTTGATGATGGCACAAGTGCTGCTAAACGCCGTAAAGTAATAGCACTTGGCAAGAAGGGATATTATTTTGAACATTCCTTGAAAGTGATGCGAGCAGTTGATGATTGGGACATCCCTTTGTTCCGATGCCGCCATTGTCATTTGTTTCATGTAGAGGAGAGTTATGTGGCCAAGCATATAATGTCAGGTCACGTCTCCATTGAAGGCCTCAACACACCGTCTCGCCACAGCCTTCGCGACCCTCGCAATCTAAAGAAAATAGGCTCTGAAGTCATGTGTACCACTTCTACCAGCAATCTGAAAGTTCTAGGGATCTTTCTGAAAGAGCAGCCAGCTTGGTCTGTGGCCTTTCTCTCCCAGGTGAACAATTCCCCTGTAGGAGCAATTGGCCTTGTGCACAAGCCTTGCTCCTTCCATCACCTGGTGAGGATTGCACTCCTCCTGGGTAAGGATCCTACAGCTGAGCTACCCTGGGACAACTCAGACTCAGAGGAAGCAAGCACTTCACAAGTCTCATCCACCAGCAGGAAACCTCTTCCCTGTAAAGTAGTGGAGTACCATCCCAGAGAAGCGGAACGGAACAAACCTATTAAAATTGTGGGGTACGGTTGTATGAAGTGTTCGTTCCGAGGGGAGACCTACGAGGCGGTGAGAGAACATGTGAGCGACAAGCACACCATCAAACCCTACAAATGCCAGCATTGCTCATACGACACATTTGATGAGGTCTATGTGCGGAGACACATCAGAAATAACCATTCTAATCTAAGCCATTGTACTGACTGGGACTTTATCCGGAGGAACACGACCGGCTCCAATATCAAGGCTCTCATCAGTACATATTATGATACACACCTGCCTGCTATCAACAAACAGGCTCCAACACTATACCAGACTAAGGACTCAACACCAGATCTAGACATTACATCAGCCAGTAGCAGCAGCATCCAAGTGGAAGCAGACAGTAGCTGTGATGTAGAACTAAACATAGAACTGAGCCAGGACAATGATGGCCCTGAAGAATCAAAACTCGACGGCATATCAGCTCCGAACATACTCAGTTGTTCGCCAGTGGGTGGTGGAGGTGATGGTGATGGTATGTTGCCATCATACGGTCAGGGAGGGATGTTGGATGATGATGAGGAGGAGGAACACATCGCTGGTGTTGATGCAGTGAATCTGGATGAGTCAGAGAACACCACAGGTGAGGCTTTTGCCTGCAGACTCTGCGCATATAGCTGCGATACATATAAAAGGATCAAATCGCATCTGATGGGGTCGCATATCTCCAGCGACATGTATCCATTCCGCTGTCACACGTGTGGCTACATAGTGCCCAGCACACTACGGCTCGCACAGCACATGCAGTACAAACATTTGAAAAATGCCAAGAAAAATCCTCCGAAACTTGCTCGCGAGCTTCAGAATGATAAAGAGCTCTGGCCGCAAATTATGCCGGACCAAACCAAGCATGACCGGTTCCAACAAGAACTTGATTGCTTGTTAAGGAACTGTGTGGAGAAGAGTTAAGTATTGATTACAAGCTTAGATTATTCTCTGGGTAAACAGCAGCAGCATCACAGACATTTGTATGGGCTACTCTTAGGCTCTCATTGCCAAAGCAGCTAATTGTAGAAATTGTTCAACTGAAATTAAAATTAATCCCCACAAGGAGGAAGATTAAGGGTGTGTGTGTGTGGGGGGGGGGGCGGGTAAGGAGGAAGATTAAGGGTGTGTGTGTGTGGGGGGGGGGGGGGTAAGGAGGAAGATTAAGGGGTGGGGCGGGGGGTATTTGGTCCTTCCTCGTCTTGTTGTAAGATCAAACTCACATCACAGATTCTTTTTATTATTTCAAATTGGAATAAAAGAAGCTACGTTAGTTCTTTTACACAAGTCTTTTACGCGAGTTCGGTTCATATAATTATTCACAATTATTTTCAAGATTTATTGTGTAATCAAATCAACCAAGACCAACAATTAATTTCTCAGTCATTAACATGGGAGTGGTACTCAAGCAGTATCCGGAACTCTAATTGATGTTATCTTCAGGCGGTCTTCAAATATTGGTGATAAACTTTAAAGTATCAACAGAATTCCCTGAATGTTTTAGTCCTATATGTGGACTTGTGTTACTCTCCATGGACATTGTTCACTACAAGGCCGCGTCATCGACAATCACCGACACATCTAACCTTGCTTGAGTACATACTTGCAGCACCGTTATCACTCA
The DNA here is from genome assembly GCA_942159475.1 of Sthenelais limicola. Classification (NCBI taxonomy): domain Eukaryota; kingdom Metazoa; phylum Annelida; class Polychaeta; order Phyllodocida; family Sigalionidae; genus Sthenelais; species Sthenelais limicola. The sequence goes on along the minus strand of OW804098.1, from coordinate 125,524,674 downwards.
GTCATGTATTTAATTTGTCTCTGGATTTATCATTGTTGTATTTGTTAAGCAGAATGAGATACTTATTAAAAACTCCAGCACATATACACAGGCTCCGTCTCTTCCCTGGGAAAACATTCAAATATTAATGTGAGCCCAATGAAATAGGTTCAATAGGGGAATTGTATATACGCTGTCTTGAATTTTGATTCACATGGAATTATTGGAGTTGTATGTCAGAGTAAGGCTCAATAGGGGACTTGCGTGTCCGCCATCTTATTCACAAAAGGGATTATGAGATGCTTTAGAAACCATTTCAGAATATTTATCAGTGCTCCCATTTAAATTGACAAGTTGATCATTAAAAGGAGAAATATGTTATTATAAGTGGCCTATTTTAAATAGAATTTCTGCTAATTATTTTATGGCAGATGTGACGAAAATCGATCCAATAGTTTACTGTAACAGACCGGCACAGTGGTACATGCAAGTCCCCTATTGGCTTTAACAACCTCAAACAAAACCAAAGTTATACGACTGGACTTTTAATTTTTCCCAACAGAAAAGATGCAGATTTAGTTTGGGATTCTCTGCGCAGCAGATTCGTCCCTTCCAATGTCCTGTTTCATGTGAAGATGTCGCTCACCTGACCCTTTCGTGCGACCGACAGAATAATCGTTATGTGATTAGTAAATAAGGGGGTTGATAATATTTGGAGTTGTCTGCAGTATATATTGTTTGGGTTTCGTCCTATAAATGCTCTAGAGAGTGGCACATATTGAAAGCCTTACTGTAGTTATCGTCCTTAGATACCAGGCGATTCCTTCAAGCAATGAAACCAGTAGTTACACGGGGACGTAGGGTTGGCTCTAAACTTACTATGTGCCTCCGAGGTAATGAAAGGCGAGGCGACTGTCACTGAGACAATCAACAATATAAGAAACACTCCAAGAGAAAAGATCTTAAGAGGGTTTGTTGCAAACAACAGGGTCTCCGCGCTTTTGAACAAGAAATTCCAGCCCATTTTAGTGATTCTCAAGGCCGATATCAATGATATTTCAGAACCTTAATGACTGGGCCTGGAGGTTGTAGTTATTGTATTTTATAGGCCAATGATGAATTTAACCAATTTTTTTCCATCACCGTTTTCCAACTTTTACTTTATGAGTGACTCCGTGGAAGGTGTAAATCAGGGGAAAGTGTACAGTAAGAAACCGAACCTTCGAAAATTTAATAGATCCCAATTGGATTATGAATTTCCAGGCCCTTCGACCAAAATGCCCTTTTCCAGGCCTTGGAATTCATTTTTCCAAATTCAAGGCTTTCCCAGGCCCCGCACAGACCCTGAACAATTCAAGGCTTTTCCAAACCTTGAATTTTTCAGGGTCTCAGCGGTTTCCAGGGTGACGGTCCATACGTGGGATCTTTGATATGATGAATGCATTTTTATAATCTGTACCGCGAGCTGTAGAAGAGTTTAAGTGCACAGATTTGTCAAAATAGTTTAATATAGACAAGATAGCGAGTTTATCCGTCCTAACCAGTTTAGCCCGGTTCCTGACTGAGGCAGACTGCTGTAAAAAGAACGTATTTTTGGATATTCAAAGGCCTATTTAAGATTTTAAAATCCCATTTAACGAGTTCCAAGTCCTTAGAATCAATGCAACTGTGTTCCAGGCACTGGTTTTATTTTTCCAAATTCCAAACTTCCAAGGCCCCGCGGAGACAAAAGATTGCCAATAACCAAGATATGTTACCTGCAGATCAACCTATACGGCACACGGTGAGACAACGAGACAACTAGGATAAGTTTAGATTAAATCTATTTATTTCCACGTTAATAATCTGGAATATTCTCCAGCGACTTCACACGATGGGTGAGACGACAAACAGAAGAATGGCATTAGTTGCTTGATGCCCCACGAGCTGGGAACATTAGATACTTACATGTGGCAGATAATCATACAGCTTCCCTCGGTTACACAATACAGGGAAGAGTAAACCTGGTCACCACCCAACCATTAAAACAACCGGTAAAACGTACCAACTGTGTGTCAAAGACTTACATACAAAACTGAAAATAATCATTATATTAAAGTGTCGGCAGTTGGTTTACTTTTATATTTCTTAAGTCCAAGTTATGATAAGGGAATAATCTCCACCCAGTTATAACGTAGTTTCATGATAAAGGCCATCTTCACCAGCTCTGTATGATTATGAATGAAGTCCCCTCGACATATATAAAATACACACGTAGTTCGGCGGCCATGTAATGATTAATACCGCAGCAGGCTGCTGCTGCTGCATGTCTTATACTACAGTAAGCACAAACACAGGGCAAATAAACCTCCCTGTATGTAACCAAATGCAAATAATGTCAGAAATAATAAGATGGGTTTGGACTAACCCTGAATATACTGTGTGTACATGTCTCCTGGCAATGTTACTGTAAATCATCTTCCCTTACCCCAACCCTTCCCCCGTTAAAGCTGCATTCCCAGCTAAATCGACCGGTTTTGGTCTCAAATATATTATATTATTGCTATATGAATTATTGGATTGAATCATGGAAGGTTCTATGATGAAAAAGTTGCACATTAAACTATTTTTCCAGTCTGAATTTTCCGTGCAGTTCTTTAAAATATACCCCAGGAAAATCCCCCAAGATAATTATAAGATTTATCACCGAAATTCCATCTGGTTTAATTTGACATGGGAAGACAGAACGAAAATAGTTGTAAATGCAGCTTTAAATGTACAAAAAGAGAAAAATAAAATGTTTAGAGAGAATAGAATTTGAGTGATCTGTCCATGGATGAGGAGGCGATGTAGGAGGCGTTCTGTCCGAATGCGATGCCGGTAGCGAGGGCCGTGTGGTCGTCCAGGACCTTCAGCTCCTGCCACTGTTTACACAAGTATACACGTACATCTGTACCAGCCACGGCCAGGTAGGTACCAGAGTGGTCGAAACTCAACGACTTCACCTGCAGAGCAACAGCAACAGGAGCATTAATAAAGATTATATACATATTGGATTGGAATATACTTTCTTTGTCAAGCTTTACAGGTAAAGAGGATGGCAAATGGGTGCAGCACACACAGAAGAGTATAAGCATTCGATAAAGAAATTGATTGGTTGACATAATGTTTTATTGCCAATATATTAGAGTCAGGGGGATCTTCGGCAGAGTTTGGAGGTTTTCAGCAACACGAGCATTAAAAAATGATTATATACATAAAGTAATTTTTATTTCGTTTTTCAGGACAGGAAACAGGGCTACACAATCTGTTATACAGGTCTTCCTAGCATGGCAAAATAATTCTTATTTTTTTTAAAAGAAATTTTATTTGCGTACAATTTCGGGGTTTCCCGATATTCTCACGAAGCCCAAAGTCAAAAATGATTGTGACAGAGGAACAGCAACATGAGCATTAATAAAGATTATATACATATTGGATTGGAATATACTATTTTGGCCAAGCTTTACAGGTAAAGAGGATGGCAAATGGGTAAGCAGGCTTCTGGGTGCAGCACATCAAGAAGAGTATAAGCATTCGATAAAGAAATTGATTGGTTGATATAATGTTTTGTTGCCAATATATTAGACAGTCAGGGGGATCTTCGGTCGAGTTTGGAGGTTTTCAAACATGTTTTACACATTAAAGTTTATATGGAATAATTATTTAACAGAAGCAACTGGTAAGAAGAGAGAGGAACTTTAACGAAGCATTAAGAATACAGAGGCAGAAGGAAAGGAGGGGAGAGATGGAGGGGAGAGAAAGCCAGTGTTATCTTTTGAAAACTACTTTCTTATAACATTATTATCATAGCAGGAAAATCACATAATTATCATAATTATGGTTGCGAGGAACAGACTAAATAAGCAGGAATTGAATATCTAAAGACATGAATGTGCAAATAATACTGTATCATACACGAATAGCAATTTACAAAACATCTTTACCTCATATCTATCGTCGAGGGAAATGGTCTTGAAGTTCTTCAGTTTTCGCAAATCCCAAAGTTTAACTGCAGAGTCGTCGGCCGATGTAGCGAGGTAGTAACCTGGGGGAGAGGAACGGTAGTACAACATTATTACAACATCACATTGTAACGGTATTACAATGTCAACTAGACATATATTTATAAAGATGGTGACAAGCCACCAACAAACACGAATGATTATCATCTTCATTTAATTCGGGAAACCTTCAACAAAATCAAGGTAAAATATTCATTGGGCTAAATAAAGGTTATCAAAGTGTTTGACTTAACAGTACAACAGTTCCCATAGTTACAGTAGCAGTGCTGCCACTCAGATTCTCCCGAAAAAAGTACAGAAGCTAGCAAAAAAAGTATCTCCAGACCCTCAAAAAAAGTATAATATTCAATCTCACACCGCTGTTTCAGAAGGCATTTTCATTCACAAATTTCTTAAAACTAGCTTTCGCCATGATTATGAAAGATTCCCCCCCCCCCCCCCCTGGGTGCCAGCTTCTAAAATAAGCCCTGCACATAAGGCCAAGCCCAGTCACTGAGTAGAGAATCGGTGGAACAAACTACACCTGCCGCACGACATGAAGGCTACGTACCGTACTGCCGCACGACATGAAGGCTACGTACCGTTTTCTGAGAAGGCGATGCTAGTGATGGGGCCCGAGTGTCCAGGGAAGTTAGCCACGTTCGTTCTCTCTTTCAAATCCCAAATCTTGATCATGGAGTCTTCAGTTCCAGTTCCGAAAATCAAACCGTCAGGATGGAATTGTGCGCAGGTCAAAGCTGGAATACAAGGAAAGAAATATTATATTTAATGACACAGGACAGCTGGTATTGAATTAAAGAGGCACTAGTTTGGTGATTTGGGGGAAAGTTTACTTAAATTCCCACCATGTTCTTAATCATTGTCAGTAATACAACTTGAGTAATACATTTGGAGCATTTAGGATTTAAATTATCTGGATTATTGTATTACAGTGGAATGAAAGACCCGCCCAAAAATAAGACTGTTGGAAGTCAATGGACTGGGGTGAACCAGAATAGGTCTCCTGTCTCTCTCCCACTTCCCAGCCCTCCACCATGGACGGTCTAAAGACAGCATCTATTGTAAAGTTAGCTTCTCTCAGTTTTAAACTGACTCAGGTGTTGTCCTCCCTTGAAGTTTAATTCAGGCAAATTATGTGAATTAATATCAGGGTTGAAAAATCCCGCCTGCTGGTTGTCAACAAGAAATGAATATTTGGGCGTCCTGCGGACAACAGTTTCACCATTCTTTGGTTTGAGCCGACAACCACATATTTAGTGAGATATATGTCGGACAGCCATACTTTGAAAAGCGGTTGTCCTGAAAGTGGTTGCTTTTGGAAGCGATATTGTCAACCCTGAAGATAGATCTGATACTACTTCAGTACTCCTCCATATGTAAGTGACAGAAACTACATCACCACATGAATAAAGTGAAACAACTGCCTTACCACTCTTAGCCGACTCGCCCGTACATAGCCGACTTAACCCTGGCCATAGTAATATGTTTCAGGTGCGATTCCGCCGGAGTACATTAGAGGTACAGTTCTGAGTCTAGCTATTGTCAATACATGGAACAAAACTCACGTGTCTGTGATGCTGAGTCGGCTGCCTTGGTCAAAACACGTCCAGTCCGTAAATCTGAGAAAGCCCAAAGCTGAAAGGAAAAGAGATTATCTTTACTATCATCAGAGCTATATATACAGAGTTAGGAAGCCGTAGTACATAAGTGTTTGAACACTGTAGCTCGGGTATAATAGTTTATGTTTAGCCCATTGGTGGCGCTACTATCACCGATGGTAGCGCCCCTAGTGATGTTTTTGTGCGACGGTAGAACTCTTATGTAAGGAAGGAGAGAAATACCTGCCGCAAGGACCATATTGTTTGGGGGTGCCAAAATCCTAAAATGTACACCATTTTGCGGGGCTCACACTGACTATTTGAAGATTAAAAGAAAGATCTGAAACTATTTAGTCCTTTCTACCCAGCCTATATCACTACAAAAACGCACAGCTTTTAGCTCTAGGAGTATTCAAGTTTTCTAGGGAACTGGACAAACTATTGGTACTGGGATGGCTGTGGCTTCAGTGACCCGACTCTGGTAGTAATGGTAAGTTGAGTATGTTTGAGTCACACTGTGTTTAGAAATTAATAGAACATTCTGAAACCAGTTCAACCCCTCCTTCCCAGCCTAAATCTCTACAAAAAACCAGAGCTTTTAGCTCTAGGAGCATTCAAGTTTTCTAGGGAACTGGACAAACTATTGGTACTGGGATGGCTGTGGCCTCAGTGACCCGACTCTGGTAGTAATGGTAAGTTGAGTCATACTGTGTTTAGAAATTAATAGAACATTCTGAAACCAGTTCAACCCCTCCTTCCCAGCCTAAATCTCTACAAAAAACCACAGATCATAGCTGTAGGAGCATTCAACTTTTCTAGGGCTCTGGACAAAGTATTGCTACTGTACTGCCTATTGGAATCGCCGTAGCCTTGTCCATGGGGGTCACGTGACCCGAGACAGAGAGAAGCGCGACTAGAGGCTCGGTTCCGAACTCTGTATATGTATAGCTCTGCTATCATGAAGGATTGTGGGAATCTGGAATAGCAGGAACAAACACCATGACGGAACGATCGCCACACGCAAGGAACAAGGTTGAACAAGATCCCAGACAAAAAAACAAAACAAAAAAAATAAAAAGATAACTTATCATCTTAACGTCGTATGAATTCATCTACCAAATTTTAAGTGTTTTAGATGTATTTTTGCATTTCGAAAGTCATCCTATGGAGTATTTTTAGTTAATTTACTGGTAATTGCTCACCCAGAAATATTGCAAATTTGTTTTAATCATAAATATATCAAACATACAATTTAGAAATACTACTTAGAAGTCCTTGATGTTTACTATCGTTAGAATCCGATTAATCTCATCTTTTCAAATATGATGATATCTCAAAATCCATTTTGGGGCGACTTATCACTCATTTCTCTGTAACACATCACATATGACACAATGAGGTATAACAAGGTGTTGGTCGGACGGGGCTCTGGAGGTCTTCACCAATCGAGTCCTACCATGCTACACTATTTGAGATGTACTTGGAGCGGCTTGTCGTAGGGTTACCATTGGGTCGCTTTGATGTTTACTTTAAGTAGGTCTCAAACAGAGTGTACTGGGAGATTTAGGAACGTCTCCCAACAGTCGGTATCCAATACCTACTGTTCCCTTAGTGCTACTGGGTGTAACAATGAGGTACAACAAGATATTATTATAAATGACTTACTCCGTCTGTAGAGGAGCTGAGGAGGAAGTCGCCAGTAGCGTGGAGGGAGATGCCGGTGACGGGTCCATCGTGCGGGCGGATGATCTGTGCGCAACCTTTGGGTTGTGTGCCCCACACACGGATTGTCTGGTCAGGGGAGGCGCTGAACACAAGGTCCTGCAATAAACAGTCTTTACGTCATTGAACTGCACGTGTGTATGTGTATGGAAGGATTACAGTGTTTTACGGGGATGAAAGTGGGGCCATTGCAAAAATACTGAAATACTTCTTGCAAGGGGGAAAATTGATTATTTTGATATGAATCTTTGAACGTTTCGACGAAATTCAGTAAATCGAATTTTGGGAATTGTTTCTGAAAATTAACTTTCTTTTGAAATCTTCAAGTTAAAGTATAAACTTTGGGTAAAATTCGATGAGTTTTATAATGATTAAAAAACGGATTTTACTAGAGAAACTGAAGACTTTCATCTGACTTTTATGTCATTAAACTGCAAGTGTATATTTGTATTGAAGGATTAGACCGAGAGTGAGAGATATCTGATGACAGCATTAGCCTCCCCGCACTTTAGATCAGAAGAAATTCTAGCCCATTTCAGTGATTTTTACAAACCCTAGTAATGACGAGAGCAGGGTGTTGTAGTTATTGTTTTATATAGGCTAATGATGTACACAACAAGTTTTATATTCAGATTGTATATCAATCACCGTTGTATAACTAGAACTTGGTGAGTCCTTCAGCATATAGCACGAGGCGAAAGTGTAGAGTAAGAAACTCAGAATCTTCGAAAAATTCAATGTCATAACTTGATAAGATGATTTTCTAGCCCCGTCGACCAAAATGCGTTTTATGGAAAATTCAAATGGAACTAGATTAGTAGCCACGCTCATATATCCTGTAGGCTTCATATCAAACTCAAGAAATGAATTTGAATACGCAATTCCGGAGAAATCTTAACAGAATCAATTTCAGGAATTCTAAAAACAAATATTTTACCTCCTCAGGATGGTAGATAACATTGGTGACTTTCTTTTGATGTCCTTCGAGTATAGCAATAACCTGTCCACTGTCCTTGTTGAACACTGTCACGTTCTTATCGTTACCACCAGTAACAATCTTGGATGTGTCAGACAGACACACACTGAGGGAGAGGATACCGGGCACGGAGGCACTGTGTAGGCCGGTGTGGGAGGCCTGCTGGCGGTAGGCCCTGATGTCCTCTGTGGTGGCCAGACCTTCAGGGATGGTCTTGCCTCGCCGCTTACGCTCAGCTGTAAGCAGTGTCGCCTTATCCTGCAGTTTCTGGAGGATGTCGTCCGTCATGCCCGCTGCCTCCATCGGCTGTTCCGCTCTCTCTGCCGGCCCTGCGTCGGCCGCGTATGCCTGGGGAAGATAAACAGAGAGAATCGTAACAAAACTCTTATAATAAGTCATAATTAGTATTCCCACATGGCAAGCGCCCCTCCATTGTGACAGCAATAATGTCACCCTTGAGAATCACGACTGGGGTGGAGGTCTAGTCATGGCAACGTCGTAGGAAAGTTGGCTACGACGTTGCCATTCAAATGGTAGCGATCGGACCAGGAGTTTCGCCTTGTGCAAACATATTATCAATTATAACGTTTGTTTTGTGGGGAAGTGTTACATGTTGTTAACTTTGGTCCGTACCATAGCCCTGACGTTAGGCGGGCTTGTTTCCTTTGTATTATTATTTTAATACATTGTGAACTAGTTCTGCTCTTGATAACTATTAACAAGTTACAAATTCAAACACTAAATGCAAGTATTCCAGATCTTGAACATGATATGGTGCAACTTACAGGTTGAGCGACTTGTGGCACACCGGCTGCTCCAGCTGTAATACCGGCCTGGGGCTTGAGCGTGGCCAAGGCTGGAACATACAGTAGAGGTGCATTAGACAGTCATAACGTACAGTATACAAGTACAGTATAGCAAACAATCATAACGTACAGTATCGAGGTTTATTACAATGCTTATCAACAGACAGCTACACCTAAAAATAAAATACATTCTGAGGAAAATACATTCCGAGGGTGGATAAGTATTTCTAGAAAAGTCCATCTATGCAGATTTTGTAAACCAAGTCATATATTTCTAAATAATCCATTCAACCAACGATTAATATATTCGACGATTATAGATGCCTTAAAACAAGAGGCATTGATAGGATATGGAAACTTAGATATAATATGTTATAGAAAGGATATTTATGTTTGCAACGCTGGCCTTCAGCCAGTGTCTGTCTTGAAGAGTGACTTTATGTCAGACCAGGTCTGTACAGATACTTTCCCCCTGCGGTAAACACTAGCGTCAGAAAGACAAATAGTTAAGACTTTCACCCAGGCGGGCGTCTTGTCACAATAAACTCTTGACTCACCTTCACGAGCGGCTGTGACCTCCTTGGTGAGACGAGCAATGACACGACATGCAGCATCGTGCTGGTACAGGGCGTGGGAAAGTTCTGCAATAAAGTCAACATATTATTAAAGTGGCGTGAACATTTAGTTAATGGAAACATGAGGTGTCGCACAGTACAATGTGGTATTGTACAGTGTGCCAAGGGTTATTCTCGCGCCCTGACGAATCTCAGGAAAAGAATCGCAAGTAGGTTTGGCCTTTAACTTGATGCAACGTTTGATGGAAATTAACTTGTCGAGGGATCGCAGCCTGGCAATGTTGCCTACGTTAGAAGACCCACAAAGTATGGACGACTATGGTGAGGACATTAAGACCCTATGCTCCCATTCTTTTCTTTGGTGTGACACATTAACCCATATCATTTACAGGACTGTGAGGACAACATATGAAGTTTCACACAATCCCTAAGTTACATTCCAAAAGCCGATTTGTAATTTAAAGGTCTACGTTCAACGTTTACATCCAATCGAGGAGTAACAATACCATAACCCCTTTATAACTCATGGATAAATAGAATGTTTTAAAAAGAACAACTTTGGAATGTGGAATTTCCAGTGAAATAACTGAAGGCAAGATAAACGATATCAAACATTGAACAGGAGGAAATGAGACAATGACGATACCTTGTCTGGCGGTCTGCAGCTGTTGTCGTTCAGTAAAACTATGAAGCATTACAGCGTCCTGAAATAACAAATCATTTACAAACATTTAAAACATTTCTATCACACGAAAGTGTATTATTTATCGGTCAGGTGCTACCGTAGAACGCTAGTTTCTGAGGCTCAGCTTCAGTTGTGGTAGCGCTATTCGGGTGTTTATTAATTTATATTATTTATCAGGTAATAATAGGAGAATATAGGATCAGACCAGATTACAACACATTAACTCATATATATTATTCCACCACTTAAACTTGTAGTTTTAAAACTAAAATGTTTGTTTTGACACTGACGCACGCTTAAATATCTGAATAACTGTCGAGAAAATTAGAGAAGTTAAATGTGATTGAAAGAATAAAGATACACATAAAATCGCAGCTGAAGGCTCCTGTGGCCAAAGCCAGCGGTTTATCCCCAAGGTACTTCCCTGTATCAACGCTTTAGCTACAGAGGCTAAGAACTATTACACGTCTTCCATGTCAACCCAAGCCTAAGTCTACCAAAATAACACAAGTATACAAACCCATTCATCTTGCAGCGCTTTCAATATGGCGGGAATACTGGTAGCAGAGGGCGGCCTGGGCTTTACTGGCTGCACAGCTGCAAGAGCAAGAAAATTACTTTAATACAGTGTTTAAAGTATTTTTCAGGAAATTGTTATTGGCAGGTAAAGCCTGGAGAAAATGGATCAAGACCCCTCCCCCGATGGCTATATAGGCCTATGTGTTAATAGTACTTTGCTATAGTGAGTGCTGCATCCACAGCGGTTGTTTATCCCCCTAGAGTGAGCCAAGTATAGCAATCAGCCAAGTATAGTAATAGCAGTTTAGGTGCCATCCATGTACCCCAGCCATCCTGATTTTGCAGGAAACTGCTACCTAGAACTAGTGTGTAAAGGATTCCTGATATTTCAGGACGCTGGGGTGAGTGCAGGATGAGTGTAAGACATACACAGGCAGGGTTAGAGGGGTTGGAGCTATGGCAGGTTAAGACCCAAAGAAAGCTCTTTGGATTATTGGTCACCAAAGAGTTGGTAAATTATTGAGTTCAGGAAAACAACAACAAAATCATTTATGAAAATTACATTGATAATAATACATGAGAGTTGGAAAAATGCTATGAAAAAATCATTTAAAAGGGGGTAAATGCGATTTCAGGAAATCCTGGGATTCCAGGAATACTTTGAACACTGTTTAATATAAACAAACAAACAAACTTATATAGCAATGGGTATAGCAGGTGCTACGGTTTTGCTTGAGTAATAAAATGTTTACATTGGTTTTGTTTCTGCATTTTCATTTTGTCCAAAGAAAATAGATACTTCTGTTTTCCCCAGACATTCCTAAATAAACGTCTCAATGATAATGACATTACATTAGTGCTATGATAAAGTTAGCATAATAACATTGTTAGAACGGACAAGTAGGAAATAGTTTGAATCTTTTGATTGTGAAGATCAGTTTTTTTCACAACTCACCAATCATAAAAATGGCAAAATACTTACTTTTGACTTCTATCAACATGTCCACTGTCAACTTTTCCCCATTCATGGGATCGGCGGGATTTTCCACCAAGTATTTCTCGATGAGGCGCTTCTCATAGACCGCGCCAGAGACGGGCGAGACCACGGGGTGCTCGGGCACCTCATTGCTGACTGCAACAAACAGACAAGTAGATAAGATTAGTTGACAGAATGAAAAAAATGTTTTTTGAAAAAAAGAAGAAAGGATTAGGGAATTTTTGTATTTGCCCTTGTGAGGATATAGCGACAAAATGGTCGTGGTCTTTGGATATTGATTATTGATGCGTGTGTGTGTGTGGGGGGGGGGGCATGATTGATTATATAAACATTGTTTAATATATACTTGGGATAATGCCCGTTATTATTGTAGATATATATTTTTTTCTAAAGGGGAGATCAAAATACAATTCCATTGGTTTTTGTAGATATATTATAATCATATCACCATGGAAATAAAACCAAGTTTGCTCAGCTGTATTCAGCGGGTACAAATTACAAGATAAAATTGAAACTATTTCAAATCATGATTCTTTCGTGATGAACCAGAGGAAATGATAAACTTAGGCTAGTGGTACTGGTAACTAATATTTACTTAATTTAGGATAAATACAAAAACGAAACCCTTGAGGTCACTAGTGCTATAGTAGAGTATCTCTAAAGAGAGTGTTAAGTCTGAGAAGTAAGACGATACAATTTGATTTTGATGATTAAAGTTTGATTTTTAATAAGCTAACACTCCAGTGTCAGTGACAGTGTCCCAATTGGGGTGCGGACGTATAGGCCCCGGGACTTATGGGCCCAGACGTATGGGCCCCACGCATTGGACGTATGGGCCCCGGTAGGCCCAGCCGTTTGGACGTATGGGCCCAGCTCGGGACTTATAGGCCCCGACCGTTACAGGGGTTTTGGACTTATAGGCCCCGCTTCAAAACTTAGTGATATATTTTTTTTTAGTCAAATAATTATTTTATTAGTCAGTTTTTACTAGTCTAGGGACAGTCCACTACTACCTTTACTGACTTAGGACAACCAATTTAGGGTTAGGTTTAGGGTTATTTTTGGTATGGTTTAGTATTCTTCTGGGCCTATAAATCCCGGGGCCTATAAGTCCAACGCGAGCGGGCCTTGGGGCCTATAAGTCCAGAGCTGGGCCCATAGGTCCCGGGGCCTATTGGTCCCGGGGCCTATAGGTCTGGTGTCCTTTCAATTTTCAGTCCAGACAGTTTGAGAATGTATCACTGCCGCGATCGCATGGTTGAACAAAACAAACCCGATCACACTGACCTAAACTTTACTTTTACTTGCTGTTAACCCGTTAAAGAATACCCGATATTTTTAAGAATCTAAAAAGGAACAAAATTAACAATGGAAAATAAGAGCCTGTATTTTGAGCGATAATAAGAGTTTTTGACGCACAAAACGATGGCACGCCGCGCTGCCGGTGAATGTTTACCTTTCTTACACAGACAATTCACATGTTCATCTAAATCAATCTAGCTACACACTACCATATAGTGACAAGCAACTATAAAACTGACTCGAAACCACATACTCTAGCGTAAATAAAGCGTAATTAATCAAAAAATAAAATATCTTACTTGCACAGCAAAGCGCCATTTTGATCGTATAGAAGCCGGCGCGTGTGTAGAATAACCTCTAAACTCCCGATGGTTTCAAAATTAAATTAATAAAATTACAATATTTGTCCTTATCTAGAACTAATATTGCAAAACCAATCATGAGAAAGTAACATTAGAATTATTAACACTGGTTAATAACATTTAATTAAAACAAATTCTGTCATTGAGGCTATGTTTACACTGCCACCTATCGGTGTGTGGAGGAAGACGTCAGACACTAAGCATCATGGCGGCAGCAAGGCTGGCCTTCCTGCTTTTAGCGCTTGTCGGTGTCATATTTGCAGAACCTGAGGTAACTGACGATGTAGTTGTCAGGGCTCGTGTTGAGGTAAGACACATCACAAACTTCCTTTTGTTTTTTATTCTTGGTCAATGTCGAATTTCGGCAATTTTGTAGTTTGGCCATGCCTTGGCTTCAGATGTTTCATGATCGAGTGAGTTGAAGTAAGAGGTGGGAGTGAGAATGGGCCAAGCCTCTGGCTCCCGGGTGAGAACTCCTACATCTGCCGCGAGTACGTGGCAGATGATCGACGCTATAAATATTGGATTATTGAACCAAATTAAACCCCTTCGACATGACCTAGAAGAACAACAACATCAGTCATGGTTCTATATTATTCTCAACAAAGAATTATTTATGATTATAATTTATAAGCTATTACTAAATGAGTATTACCTAAAATATTGTCCGAATTAAATATTGCCAAATTCTCTAGCTTCAATAGGATACCAAGTAACTTTTTAATTTTTTATTCTTTGGATGGTTGGTTCATAGAGATCCCGGAAGAGAAGGTTGACCCGTTTTCCAACCTACCGGTACAATAACTTTAAACTTGTTCTAGTTAAAGTAGAGACTGGCCAACATATAATTACTGGATTGAAACTGAAACTTGAAAGGTGCAGGTTCCTACTTTCACTTTTGTAGTATCAGTATTACACAGTAAAGGTCATTGTAAGTTTTTAAACGTATATGAATTGGTCACAAAGATGTGGTGACACTATTCAAGAAGGTCATTGGGTCGAGCTGCTTTCTAACAACATGCATAATGTGCTAGCGTAACGTATAATATTATATTAAACTCTTCATATTCATATCATTTGTTTAATGAATAAAATATTTAACTTGTTTTTCTCCTCACTTGCAGAGCTGCACTGGATGACGTTTGAACCGTCTTCCGGAGGTGAAGAAATTCATCCACGAAGATGTTCCTCTTTTGTATCCTTTTACAACATGATTAAGTTTGCAAACAAACTTTTCAACCCATGGTAAATCATTTGCAAAAGTTCCGCTGCATATTGATAAGCCTGGATTAATAATAACGTAGCTTTGGCTTGGTATGTAAACACAAAAAGAAGAAGAGTAAAAGCTATGGTCCCAAACAGGATGAATGGTAGTTTAAAAGTGATTTATTAAAATCTAGGTGTAGGTGGTATATGATCTGGCAATGAGTGCGCTCCAGCTGTGCCCTGCCGCAGCGTTAGTTACGTAACACTGTTACAGTAATTCACTACTTTGTGTTATGGCCCTAGTCCACTAAGCCACTTCTCATGCGATTCTCACGGAATCTAGTGAAAAAGGGTCGTCTGCGGCGCAAAATCGCATGAGAATAGTGGACTAGGCCCTTTATATAGTAATATTTTAACGTTTTTTTAGCAGGACAAGTTGAGTCCACTACTACCTCTGGGGTCGGGTGGGAGTGGGAATGTAGCAACGAGAATCGAAAATTTTAATTCTGTTTCAATCTCTTATGCCTATCGGGTGCGCATAGAAATACCTTAATCTACATACAAATGTCATGGAAAAAAGTCGGCTGAAGTCCGTTGTGTTATCCGGTTCAGTGGAGCAGGCATCTATATTTTTAAATTACGTTGTATATCATGACTGTATGCTAGTATATCATGACTGAATGCTAGTATATCATGACTGAATGACAGGATCCAAACGCCCTCCTTTATATATAATCAGCCGTGCGATAATTGCTGATTCAGCAAGTGTTGTAGCGCGTCCACTGTGACCCAGGGCCACGCCCAGTGCCTGCTTTGAAGCACGTCTTGATCCGGATTTAGTGAACACTTCTAAGTGAGGCAATTCCAGGCTTTTCCTTTGTACATGGCTATAGTCTGTCCGAAAAGTAGTTGACACGTGATTCCTTAGTCTCTTTAAGGGGAGGGAAAAGTCTAACAAGAATGACTAGTCTGTAACAAGAATGCATTAAAATACCTGACAACTTTCAAGGTTGCTCTCCTATATCCTACATTTGTAAATTAATCATTTTTATCAAAAGTCCCGGAATGTAAATTATGTTTTCATGACTCTTTGACTTAGTGAACTACAACATTCTTGTCGTCTTTAACCTAAAAAAAACTTCAGGAAGAGTGTAACTTAGCCCATTGTTACCAGGCATCTGCAGTTTATTATTAATTTGATTGTGGTTTTGATACTAGGCAAACTACATCCTGACTTGAGATTAGATTAGGACACGTGGATATGTCCTGAGGGTTAATCCACTCGATGGAACGTTCCACCTAGCAATAGGGGATTTGCATGTGCCACTGCGCATGTCTCTTACAGTGCATGCTGGGATATATTCAGTTCAGGTTCAGGTCCTACATACAAATATTTAGCAACATTTTTATCCAAAATTGCGAGAATGTTTTCACCGATGTCATATAATTTGATCGATAAAAACCAAAAGCATGATGGGAAAGATGAATCTTGTGTTATGGAAATGTTATTGACATTGAAGCACTGAAAAATATTCCACGCTGAACAAGACTTATAGACTTTACACTGACATACAAGTCCCATAATTCCATGCTAATCAAGATTCAAGATGGCGGGCATACAAGTCCCCTATTGACCTCTGGCCATGGCGTCACTAACATACGGTAAATCACAAGTGACGTTTTAATTAATTTTAATATTCAATGTCGGCCTATTTCAGGAAACATAAAATAGGTCAGAGTGAATGCATGGATTGCGTGTGGAATGTTATTTAGGACGACATCTGATTCTGAGAAACTTTGATCTTTAAAGATTACCGGAATATATTACCATACTATCGGGAATTTAGTTTTGCCGCTTGCTTTATGTGTTTAAAAACATGACTTTATATTATAACAACAGTCCTTATTATAGCATCGTCATAGAGAGGAGTTTGAGTTCGACTAGAACGACGATGCCTCGGGGATCCCGATCCCCATCACATTAGAGAGTCAGTGACGACAGTACATCGTCCTATATATATCTAAATATAAATATACTTTCGTTTTGATATTTGGCCTTCAAAAGATGTTTTTGTAATTCTAAGAACTGGGAAAGGCTTAGTAGAATAGATAACGCAGTCATGCACTGCATCTGATGTCTTCGCAATGATTTAATATTGCACTGTTTACTTTTGTCATCTAGAGAGTGTTTTAATACAAAGGAAAGAGTTTGTCCATACTTGATCCACTGTCCAACAGGCACGCGACTCTTTTCATGGCATATTCATTGTTGGAGTGAGTTGATAGGCGTCCCACTGACCAGTCGTTTTCCTCTTTATAGACCAGTCCTCCATAATAGCAACAGGCTGCATAGCCTCCCCCCATTAGACGTATCACTATGGTCTAAAGTGTCTCTTCCTCGTGGCAGCGCTACATATCAGTCTGGAACTTTTTTCTTGGCCAATTTGACCACTGAATGCAGGGATTTAACAGCCCGCACAGAAAATTACCCGCAAATTACCCACCCCTCAATGGACCATTTTTGTTGTAGAAAATATTATATATCTCCCTCCATCTCCCTTGATAGTTAACCGTCGATTATTATGATATTACCATAATTGATGTAAATTATATATTTGGGAGAAATATTTACAATGATTTGTTTTCACATTTTTTTGGTGGTTATATGGGAATCGGTCACAATTTCCCGAGGGTGACACTTGAATGTTCTAAATATGTTTGTCTGGGTGCCAGTTAATTACCAATGGCTGTGCATTATTGCTTCTATTGCCCATTGTGTGCTATTGCACCTTAACCAGACTCCAGCCACAATGTTGAGTTCAAGGCCAAGCCTGGAGCCAACCCTGATCTCCTGCTCCTTAACGCCGCTGATCAGATCGTTGAGGTTTGTAATTGGACAATTTATTTTGATTAATTTATCTACCGCTACTTATTTATGGTTACATTCCTATACACTAAGCTTTATTTAGCTGTTGATTCAGTTTACAGTGGAACCTCGCATAAAGACCACCTCTCTATAGAGACCACCCCTCTATTAAGACCACCCCTCTATTAAGACCAGTTTCTCTCAGTCCCGAATTGCTTTTCTCTTATTAGATTAGCCCCTCTAATACCACCTCACTATTAACACCAGTTTCTCTCAGTCCCAAGGGTGGTCTCAATAGAGAGGTTCCACTGTATTGTGAAATTATGTATCAATTACATGAATTGTATTTTTAGCCCATTCTTATAATATTGTACTAATTTGTCTTTCGTGAGTCTTTATCTATATAATATTTAAATAAGGGCAAGGTCTGATTTTGATGGTTATTAAATCAGTTTAAAATTATGCTTTACACGTAGTAAAGACCCTAAATAATACAAATTCACTTTTTCATCTCGACAATTTTCAGTACTTTGGGCATAACCCGACCCGACCCTGATAGGCTTGGTCAGATTCAGATAAAATATTTGTTAATTAAATAGTAAAAAAATCTCTTTTCTTTTTATTAATTTTGTACAGCGCATCGACTTAGCCAAATTTGACAGGGAAGGCTGTAACGATCTCCTCAAGAAGAAGGGCTTCTACAAGAAGAACTACAAGGATGAGGAGGTCCCTGAAGAGTTCGCGTCCGGCCCTTACACTGAGCACCAGGAGCTCTAGTGTGACCACTGGCCGCGTGGAGCGCTAGTGTGCCGCTGCTGGCACGCTGCCAGGTCCATCATCATCACCCATCACCATCTCACCATGGTCATATTTTTAAATTTTGTTTGTGATGATTTTTGTGATCACGTTTTCCACAACTGTGCTATTTCCAGTACGTCATGTATACATCGTTGTAGTCAGCTTTGTGATCTGAAAAGAGTTTTCCAATTTATTTTGTATGAGATTTACGAACGAGTATTTCAGCATTTCTGTGGTCAGGGAAAACTGGATTTCGATGGTAGAAATGGTATTAATCGTACGATTATCGTGAATTTGATTATATCAGTGTGCAACATTAGCAATGAGGTCACAATATGTGTTGTAATTGTACAATGATACACCGTGGTCCCAATATTACCCATCAATATAATATCTGTGTTAAGTGCCCTGCTGCATCCAAAGACAATAATCCTATCTCTGCTATGATTGGATGAATGTTAAACGGTCTATTATTGGCCGAGCCTTAAGGGCATCTACAGGCAATACCAGCAAACGTTTATTTTAATCTATAAATAGTTCCACGTTGTAATGAGGGTGCAGCCAGTATTAGCACAATTGGGAAACATTCCCTAGAAATACTATGTATTTCCACGCGTTTAATTGTCGTTAATTAGTGGTGAATTAATTATTGCTGTCTCGTGTTTCATTATCTCGCGTATCCTCGGACCTGGAGCCAACCACATCTAGTCTTGGGCGCGTCTCATGACGTCAACACTTCTTGAGCGCGTCTCTTGACGTCATCACTTCTTGTTACACACATCCGCCACTAGCTTCACCTGGGGGGCCCCGATGACATTTCTGGCTTAACCTTACCCTAGTGGTCAGAAATCGATGTTCCCTTGGTCACCGCCAGGTTCAGCTTTTGGTGGATAGCTAATACGGAGTGCCACATTCAGAATTTATTTTTGTGTGAATGATTGTGATCATGCAACATCGTAGAAAGAACCACATGTCGCTTTCGGCGAGAAATAAATTTTATAAACACTACATCGTTGTTCTCTTGTTCTGGAAGCCTTGTTTGTCAGTCCTTGGTTCGCGCCAATCTTTAACATGGATTAGAATCATGTTTTGTTTGCTTTTCATTGTTGCTAATATAAGCTTATACATGTTCTGCGCATATTTACCGGAGAGGCCTTTAAGTCTTACATTTGCCTGAACTGGATGCAGTCATTCAGGGAAGGAATGAGATGGCTTAGTCTTAGATTCCTCAATAGGCGAGTTGCATAGCCGCCATTTGGAATCTAGATTTGCATGGAATTATTGGACTAATGGTACAGTATAAAATCTATCGAAATATGTCATGTTCAGCATGCTATATTTATGCGCTGATGCCAATTATATCTATGGATGTCCTATACATGTTTCCCATCATGATTTTGGTTTTCATAGATCATCTACATAAGCTGGGATATTGGTGAAAACATTCTCACAATTTTCGATAAAAATATTTGCATGACAGATTTCATCAGAATACATCCCAGGATGCACTGTAACAGATATGCGTAGTGGCACATGCAAGTCCCCTATTGGTCAACTTAATTTGGTGGATATGTGAAGTCTGACTCCTGGTTTGAAATCTTCTAAATTTTCTTTTTAAAGATTATAAATGTTGAAATGGCTGTGAACAATCTGACACTCTCAAGCATCTATTTCTAAATATGTGCTTAAAGGCCATTAATTCTTCCTATTTTCCCTCAAGGATTCCTATTTTTTTTTATTGAAATATTCCTATTTTCCTATTTTTTGGTTGCCCTACTTCACTTGACACCCTGTAAGTCTGACTCCTTCCGCAATGAAAATAACTCCATATCCTATTTTCTTTAGGTCTTAAAAAGTCATGGAATTTGTTTTAAAGGATTTTTTATTCCCCAGCCAATAGTTGCAACTTGTCAGCTGAATCTACACTAATATTCTTTTCATAATGCATTTACTATGCATAGGACTGGAGTTGTCAACATGTTTCTGCTGTTATGTTTTGTAAGGTGTAATATGTGTAGGTGCTTTTAATGTCTTATGTCATCGAGAGTTCAGCCTTGTAATTCAATGAATATAGATAAAAGAACTTTTAGCTCCAATGTCAGTGAGAGGTCAGACTGCCATTTGTCATGAATATATTCCAGCAGGGTTTTGGCAGCATCCCAGAATGGCGGATTGTCTGCAGAGTTTGTATTGAGGTATTGAGCCACTTTAGTACAAGGTATAAAATAGATTAACAAAGTATATTTAATACATATAAACAGGGCTCCGCGGGGCATGGAAAAGCATTAAATTTGGACAAAATCATTTCAAAGGCTAGAAAATTGTAATTTTGATCGAAGGACCTGGAAAATGAAAAACTGGGGATTGGAATCTTTAAAATCGACCTAATGGGAGTTTGTAGGAGAGACTGGCTTTCCCTCAGTTTGGAGGGGCTTCTAGCGGCTCTGAACCTAGGCTGTAACAATCGTTTTGACCCATGATCCTCATGACAAAAAAGACCTATGTGTATAATGCAATTATAAAAGCAGCATTATATTTTTCAAAGTCTACCATGTAACGAAACCTGCGAATACACAGAGAGAATTCTTTATTTATCCAAATAAATTCGACAAATAGGTAATACACGTCCGCGCAGGGCATGATTCTTCCTCTATAACTTATAGTTTACTAAACAGAACGTAAAACTATTAAATGTTAATTCATTTATGAATAATTCTATCCTAGAGTAGCTAGCACAATGTTAAATACACGTTAAAGAAGTTCTTGTAAATGTAGATATAAGAAAAAGCCCTAATGGCCAATAGTTTGAGACCTATAAATTAGGACTATTAAATGGGTACAAGAAGATCCAAAATGACTTTAGCATAGGTATAAAGCTTGGATATTTGCTTCCCCCCCCCCCCCCCCCCCGCACACACACACACCTGTACCAAATAGATGTAATGAGCGTGCGAGCATGATTCTTAGGGTAGCTTCATGACAGTGATATGTGACAACGCAACAGGACAACGCTATAAACAGCCTTGGTGATGAATAAGCGTGGTATTTTGTTTTAAATAATGTATTTAAATGAGTACATTGGCCTTAAATGAAATAAACAACGTTCCTTAATGTGAGTACCTCGATATTACTTACTGTAAATCAATTAAAGATTTAGTTTTTGGGGAAGAGAATCCATGCTATGAGTATGGTCGCTATGACTCATTATATGAGATATACATGAGACAATGGGAATACATGTACATACAAGACACTTACATGAGCAACAATATTTTTAAATGTGTGATCTCAACTCCATGAGATATTTCAATCCCGCTTCATACAACTCGGTAGAATCTTGTAGACTTTGTCGCGCTCCCGAATTTATTGACTAGCCATATATGGGCTGGTCCATACAAGTCTTATTTCCAAATGTTCCATTAGCAGAAGGTATAATTCACCCAGAGAAAGGACTGACGTACGTCTTGGGGAAGGATCCGCGGTAGACCTTATCATCCCTGCTGATCTCCCCCATCCACCACCACTCCGCCTTGTCGTCAACAACTCTTATAATCTCACCCTTGTCAAAGGCCAATTCGTCCTCGGTTTGCGACGCGAAATCCCAGCCTGCGATAACGCGGTGTGGTGCAGATGACGGTTCCTCCAGGTCGCACAGGTGGATGGTTTGTACCCTGGAGACAGACGCTGCCCGGTGGTATTCCACCAGCTGGTTGAGGGAGTTAAACTTGACCACCCAGAGGAAATATTTACCCGCGCCGTCGCGTAACACTTTGAAGTGCTGTACTTGATCCCCATCTTTGACTGATAATGAGAAGTCACCTGCGAAAAAAAAAAGTCACCTGCATGCGGTTAAAAATGAAAATCCAAGAGTTAATGGGCGAAGTCGCCAGAAAATGTACAATTCAACTTCACCTATCCTCTTAAATAACCCAAAATTCAGATGAAAATAAAGCTCAAAATACAGTTTAACATAACCTAACAGATTGTTTGAATCAAGGCAATACTAAATATACTCAGATATAGCTAGTGTTGATAATTTTTTAGTCTACTTTAGCAGGATTTTCTAAATGTGTTCATCTGCTACTTTTGCATTTTCGGAAAATCTGACTCTAATAGGATACTGTACTTACACTTTGTGGTGGGACGGGTGGTGGGGGGTGGGGGGGGGGGGGAGTATCAAAAGAAAAAAGGAATCTGAAAAGTTTGTTTTTTAAAAAAAAACGACGTACCGGGTCACCTTTTCAGATAAATTTGGCAGATCTACATATTTAGAAAATTCTGCTAAATTAGACTGAATAATGGTCCGAACTAGGTATATCTGAGTATATTTGGTATTGCCTTGATTCAAACAATCTGTTTGATTGTATCAAACTGAATTCTGAACATCATTATTGTCTTAAATTTGTGTTAAGTGAAAGGATTGCTGAAGACAATTTGTACTTTTTCTGAAAATCTGACGCGTACGCAACTGCGTCCAAAGGGACAAGATCGAGGTAAAGTTCGATCGACACCGAACAGAAATAAAGATTTACTCTAAACGTATTAATGTTCGCGCAGTATTTATTTCGAAAGGTATAATTATTGCATAAACAAGGTGAGAGACTTCCTTGCTGCGCGAATTTAAATCCACGCAAAAAGGTGTCAATGAACTTAGTGTGCGAAAATTTCTCTACGTGAAAATAAATACGTTTACAGTATGTTGAAAGAAAAATAAGTCACCTGCTGTAGATTCACTAGGTGCGATTATGAAAGCTCCATCTTTCTGCTCATGTTCTCCTTGCTCGTTTCTATGGAGTAACACATTTTCTGCTTCTTCCTTCCTCAAATCACGAACGAATGCGTGAGGTTTCATCTGTATATAATTATTAGGAATGATGCCTTCCTTCCCATTTTGCTCAGCCTTCAACCAATTCTTGCTGACATCGATGGTAAATATCTTCAAGATGGTGCCTTTCTTAAAAGGCAACTCATCTACAGCATTGCCTGGACAATCATACAATGCTACGGCCTCCATCTTCCTCCTTCACTGACTCTAAGCGAGCTTTTGAAATCACGTCCGAGTAGTTGATCTTATATAGACCTACTGGTGTATGGTAAAGGTACGTTTAGGACGCGGGGCGGGGGGGGGGGGGTATAGTCATAAGAACCCCCAACCCCCACCCCCGCACCTCCTCCATTTAAAGAACCCCCGCGCAGAGCTAATAATATTAAGTCCGCTCAGCAAGGAAGAGAATGAATCTATGTGTGAAATGTCTGTCCAGCGCCAGGAACGTATCATCCCCTGACGGAAAATGACAGAAAAATAATGATAAAATATAAAAAATATTCTAAATAAGTCATATGTTATGAGTCAATAGAGACCGTCTCCCGTGCATATCCATTATAAAGTACCATTGATCTGGACAAGGCAGTGGACATATATTCACAGCTCCACCCAAGCCGCTTAAACGCCTTTTTTGTTTGTTCCAAATTATAAAACACACGCCAAATTACAACAAAAATGTCACCTTAAAAACGTCAGAATGTCCCCCCCCCCCCCCCCCCCCACACCTCCTCTAGCAGGCTTCTGTGGGTCCGCCCAGGGCATGGGTATTGTCGGATCATGCAGACATAAACTAGGGCTATTTTAAAAAGAAACCATTGTAACATGTATGCTTGGGTTTATATCATATTGCCTGCGGTGCAGGTAGGTGGGTCAGATCGTCAGAAAATGTACAATTGGCTGCTCAACACATTTAGGATTTTTTTTCTAAATTAGACTGAAAAATGATAAATACCGGGTATACCTGAGTATATTTGGTATCGTGTTGATTTTAAGTATCTCTTTCACTATGTTAAACTACATTTTGAAGCACATTCTAGTCTTAAATCTGAATTATTTGATGGGGCCAAAAAAATACCGTAGGTGTGTTTCCGATTTATCTGGCTGAAAACTAGGTAGGGGGGTGGTAACTTTTTTTTGGTTTGGAAACCACCTCCAAGGAACGGAAAAAAATGTCTTTTTCATAACAATAGTTGTATTGAACATGGGAAATGTGCTTTTTGACAGTTTCGGGTTAGGAAAACACGTTTTCCTGCTTTTATAAGCTTTTTTTGTCAACAAATCCAAAAAAAAAGTAAGATATGATGGAGAAAAAATCAGGTATGGTTTAAAATTTGTTTAGGTAGGGTAAGGTTTTTTTAGGTAGGGGGGGGGGAGTAAATCGGAAACACACCTATTTTTTTGGCCTGGGATTGGTGAAGGCGAATTGTACATTTTCTGAAAATCTGACCCAGGTAGTAGTACAGGGTCTCGAGATACCGTTCAGTACCCATAATGACCCTGTCTTGCCAGAACTGTAATGGCTGGAATTATGCAATAACTCTTTAGTAATAGAGGCTGGTAATGGGTGGGCACACTGAGGGAGCTTATTGTCATAGGTGCCAAAATAAAAATTGTATAATAACAGGAAATCATTCTGATCACTCATGTACACAAATTCAGAAAAAATACACTTAATCATAAATATTAAAATATTCATCTATCGTGAACTTTGGGAACAGTTTTACATTCAGCAACACGACAGTGAAACTATTAATCGTTAATTACATAAACAGGGGAATTTAACATAATAAAACCTCTTCTCGATGTCCATTAATTCCTGTAAAGGGTTCTAATGGGGCGATACAGTATCTCTTGTATCCATGTAAGGAAACCCTTCTACATTGCCCTGATGGTTATTTATCTCATATAAGAGGTTCCCATTGTACATTCTTTACCGCTCTGCATGTAGAACATCCCACTAATGACCGAGGCAGAACATGCAGTATGACCTGACATAGGCATACTGGGTCAAGTCTTCAGAAAATGTACAATTGGCCTTCACCAATTCTCTCAAATAACCCAAATTTAAGACAAAAATCAGGTTCAAAATACAGTTCAACATAACCAGACAGATTTATTGAATGAATACAATACAGAATACACTCAGATATACTCAGTATTTATCATTTTCACTCTTATTTAGCAGAATTTGAGAGATGTGTAGAACTGTAGATTATGCATTTTGTGGAAATCTGACCCATATAAATATCTCTACTCCAGTATAGGCACATAATACCCTCAGACCAGCACATTATACATGTATATCCCCACCGCGCATATAGCCCTCCTGTAACAACATAAAAGCACCTTACCTCATGCCGCCACCGGAGTGTAAAGTATAAAGAGCACATTATTATAAGTAATTTAGTCTGGCTATGATTATAATGTAATCACAGCCAATACGGAGCCAATACGGAGCGATCGCATGTTGTTGGCGCTGGGTCGGGCGCGTTAACAACACGTACATTGTTACATTGTTACGTACATTGTTACGGCTGAGGTAACGTATAGTGGTGTGGGAAAGGGTTTCCAGGTAAGGGTAATTATAAGAGGGAAACTCTTCAACTTTTTACCCTAAAAACAAGCTTGATTCATGAGTTGTTTTATTCACAGGAATGTTTCATCTTCCTCGTGTTCGCTAGGCCTACTTTACTAGTAATTGTCCATCCAGAAACTTTGCAAACTATTTTTTCATGCGTTTCTAACTCCAATCTAAGGTCACCTTTTGAGGTACATTTAGCTACTTTACTAGTAATTGTCCATCCAGTAACTTTGCAAACTATTTGTTCACCTATAGCTCAAATAGCGCCGCTGAAGAAAGTAAGAAGCAACGCCGCGGCAAGATGCACGCGATGTTTGACGCGCGTTGCTTTGGGGCCGCGCGCGGCAAAAATATGATGTCCGCCGAGGTTAGAGCAGGTGAGCGGAAATCTGGCTACTCTAACCTGGACGAACTATTAGTGTACCCGGATCCCATATGACTTGAGAGCAACGACGTTCTTGATTAAAATACTGATGTTTATTGATGCACAAAATTACACCCTAGTGACACCGTGAAAACTGTAAATAACAAATGACATAGAATACAGTTTCACCTAACTTTTAAGGATGTACAAATTCATATAACAACAAATCTTATAGACAAACACTTCTTTTGATCTTAGCTCATAAGGCACATTAAGTAATAATAGAAAAATACAATATGAGATTCCTATTCTTATATAAGAGAGCAATACAGATTCCCTTTTCTAGCACCATAAAAAGGTTAGAGTAATACAATGATAATACACAGTAATGGTAGAGGTGCACAGAACCCTATAGGCACTGCTATAGGATAACTTATTCCCTATAGGCTAACATGTGCTTAGCACCTACAGGCAGCATGGCCTGACTTGCCTCATAAACTTTAGTCAATTACATAGTACATAGCACCATATTCATAGTATAAATCTTACAGGAACAATCTTATATACTTCATAAATGAACACATACCTTGTTGCATCATATATAGGACCAGGTTGGTCTTATTTCTTTGAGTTTCTTTGCTTGAATCTTGGTTCTTGTGGCATAGGTTAAGCCATCTTTAAGTCCTGCTCACATTTCTTGATATCATTACACTAGTGTGTTTACATAGCACAAATACAACATAGTTTCAGTAGAAAACCCTTTTGCATGTTAAGCAGCATGAAAACAATACAGTACATAGTAATAATTCATAATAATAAAAACAACATAAATCATTTATGAGCAACAATGTGGGACTATGTTGTTGGGTGGAGGACTATTTTGGGGTGACTCTGGCCGTTATTTCGGCCGTTGTTGTTGTTGTTAGGGATTTGCATTTCCGCCACAAGGTGGCAGCAGTAGGCATAGCTCTGCATAGCTGGCGGCGATGTTTGCTATCCTCCACAGGTGGCAGCACTTGTAGCGGCCATTCTATGCGTTGATTTGTAGGCATTTACACTCCCACTCAAAATCGCTTGTGATTTTCCCAATCCATGTTACTCCCACTCGTGAAGGTACATGATGCCTGTGGACGATACCCGATGACTTATGTTTCCTTTCTGTTTTCAAGTAGCACCGTTAACTTGTGGATTGGTCGCTCCAAGTGTACCTGCTTCTTCAGGCGCTTTCCTTCCTTGGTGAGTGTGGAATCGGCCATGAGAAGCTGAACCTTGCGTACTAGATCATCTTGGCTAGGGATAGTTTTGATGACTCTAGCCAACTTCCAATCGCAACGAACAAGATCTTCGTCCTTGACGAGTACAATGTCACCAACTTCTATGTTCCTTCGTGTTTTGCTCCACCTCTGTCTTTCCTGAAGTGAAGACAGAAATTCCCTTTTCCATCTTGTCCAGAACTGATTGGCCAAGAATTGGACTTGTCTCCATCTCTTCTTTCCATATAGGTCCACTTTCTGGAAGTCTCCAGGTGGTGGCACTACAACTCCTGATTTCATTGTCAATAGGAGATTTGGAGTAAGAGGTGTCGGTCCACATGGATCATTTTGGCCATCTACAGTGAGAGGACGACTATTGACAATTGCCATTGCCTCATAGAAAAAGGTTCGTAGTGAAGAGCTATCTAGTCGGGAATCCATTTTGCTTAGGATTGCCTTAAGAACGTTTCGGACTGATCGTATCTGACGCTCCCAAACACCTCCCATGTGGCTTGCAGAGGGGACATTGAGAACGAAGTCGCAACCCTGGTGGGCTAGAAAGGATTGTACTTTCTCCTCCTTGATCTCTTTGAAGGCTCTGCTGAGCTCGTTCTGACCGCCTACGAAGTTTGTTCCTTGGTCTGAGCGGAGCTGCCTTACATTGCCTCGAAGTGCGATGAAGCATCTCAATGCATAGATGAATGCGTCAGTGGTCATGTCGTCTAACATCTCTATGTGGACAGCACGGGATGACATGCAGGTAAACAGTAGCCCATACTTCTTTATTTCTTTTCGTCTTTCTTTGATTATGAATGGACCAAAACAATCGAAACCACAATAGGTGAAGGGTGGCGATGGTTCTAGTCTCTCTTTTGGCAAGTCTGCCATCTTCTGTTCTTGTGTTTTGCCTCGGAGCTTTCTACATTGGACGCACTTGAAGATGAAGGATGATACTCTGGAGCTGATGCCCAGGATCCAGAATCCTTTGGTTCTTACGGCATTTATCGTGATGCCTCTTCCTTGGTGCGCGACGCTAATCAAGCCATCATCAACATAGAAGTTCTCTCTGATGAACTTGGCAGCAGCAGGGTACTCTTCTTCATTGTCCTCAGCAATCTTCTTGAGACCATAATTGGCACAACCTGGAGATGAAGTTGCACCA
Source organism: Sthenelais limicola (assembly GCA_942159475.1). Lineage (NCBI taxonomy): Eukaryota > Metazoa > Annelida > Polychaeta > Phyllodocida > Sigalionidae > Sthenelais > Sthenelais limicola. The sequence continues at coordinate 125,496,055 of OW804098.1, read as the reverse complement.
AACAGATGGACCTTCATTCGGTAGTCTACGATGGTTGAATCTTCTCTAAACCATATGAACCGCAAGTAGTCTTGGTCCTCTTTAGCGACCTTGAATTGATGGAACATCTTTTCAATGTCACACATGATTGCAATAGGTTCCTGCCTGAACCTGATTAATACTCCTATGAGCCCATTTGTGAGGTCGGGACCCTGTAGAAGATGATCATGAAGGGACTTCACTTGATATCTGGAACTGCAATCGAACACCACTCTTATCTTTTCAGGCTTCTTGGGATGATATACGCCGTGGTGTGGGATGTACCATACTGTTTTCCTTGATGTTTCGTTAGGTGGGACTCTTTCTGCGTCACCAAGACCAATGATTTCTTTCATGAAAGCGTGATAGTCATCACTATACTTGTTGTTAGTGTTTAGACGCCTCTGAAGATGTTGGAATCTACGAAGTACCACTTCTCTGTTATTCGGCAGATTTGGAGCTTCCTTGAATGGCAGTGGCATCACATAATGCCGGTCCACATCCTGTTTGATTCCTTCTTGCATCTTCTGGAGGAACAGAATGTCATCCTGTGACATGCTCTTATCTCCCTTCTTCGAGATATCTTGAAAGTCTGTTTCGAGGATACCTGTGATGGTGGATGGTGCGAGTATCTCCTTCACAGTTGTCCTTTGGGTGAAGCATACCTTACTGTGGTAAGCTCCGCTATCTGGATTCTTTCTTGTTTGGAGTTCTTCTTGGATCTGTTTTACTAAGATACGATGTGTTGATCCAATCGCATCTCCACTTTCTTCATGAGGATCGATACCTCCGATAACACTCCATCCTAGTTCAGTTTCAATGGCAAAGGGTTGATTGCCTTCACCAGCAATAAAGCATTTTGGAGTGAGTGCAGTTGGGCAGTTGTAGCCTATTAGGAGTCCAACTTCACAGTCTTGCATGGTCGGCATCTTCTTGGCGATTCTCTGGAGGTGAGGCCACCTACTTGCCGTTTCTGCAGTCGGAATGTGAGACCTATCGGTGGGAATGAAGCCCCTAGTGTAGGTAGGTGGTAGAGGGATCATGACTTGTGAGTGGTAGCCTCTTACCTGGAGTCCTTGTAGGCGCTTACAGCTGATGATGTCACCTTGAGCTGACATAGTTGATAGCTTCAGCCTCGCAGGTTCTGACTTTGTCTTTAGGGCATCAGCTGTCTCGTCTAGGATGAAAGTAGTGTCAGATTGAGTATCCAAAAGTGCATAAACCAGATGTTCATCGTGAGGATTACTCTTTGACGATATCCACACTGGCACTATCATGGAGGTCATGGACACCTTTTCTTGTGACACGCTTCCACAGACTGCGTTCTTATTGGTACCATTTGAGCTCTCTTGTGCTTCTTTCCTCACATCACTTGAAGGTGACTGCTCCATGTGAAGGCACGTAGGATGTCCTTTCTGGCACTTGCTGCAGGTTTTTCTACTTGTGCAGTTCTTTGACATGTGGCCTGTTTGGAGGCATCCAAAGCATAGGCCGTTCTTTCTAACGAACTCAGACTTTTCTTTTCCAGGAAGCGCGTAGAAGGTTCTGCAGTTTGCTAGATCGTGGTTGTTCCGCTTGCAAGAAAGGCAGTGCACTGATTCACTTTGCTGTCCCTCAGTTGCAAGTGTCCTGGCTGTAGGACTTCTTTTCTTGTCACTAGATGCCACCTTATCGTTCGCTTTCGCTTCTTTCTCGGCCTTCCCTCTAAGAGATCCTAAGGATGTGACAGGGTCACAGGCTATACTTGCTTCTCCAGCGATGAATTGAGAAAATTCATCGAAAGATGGATACCTGTTGTGGGTCCGTTTCGTTTTTGAAGCTATGCGACTCCAGCGGGTGACTATCCAGTCCGGTAACTTCTGCAGGAGCTTTCTGTTTTCCCTGGGGTCGTTGAGGACCTCAAGTCCTGTCATCTCCATCATGGCAGCATTGCATTGATTGAGGAAATCCGAGAATCGTCTCAGATCTTGGCCGTCCTTTCCTTGTATCTTAGGCCATTCCTCTAGTTTGTCACGGAAGGCTTCAGTGACAGTGAATGGGTTGCCATAACGCTCCTCGAGGACAGCCTTGGCATTTTCGTATACACCTTCGCCTTTCAAGAGAAAGTATCCACTTACTGCGTCTCTCGCAGGTCCGCTCAGGTAGCGCTTTAAATAGTGGATCTTATCCACCTGAGGGATTCCTTTATCCTCGATGAGGGTCTTGAAGGCGATGCTCCAGTCGTGGTACAACAGTGGATCACCGTTGAAGACTGAAGGTTCGGGTATGGGTAGGCGACTCAGAGCTACCGATGAGCTGAATGCCTCCACCAAGGCTGCCATGTCTGTAGATGTGGGCGAAGGTGTGTTACGAGGCGGTTTGCTCTGGTTGCTTGACGACCTTTCCGTCTTGATGAAGAGGCGTGATCCTTTACTTTCACGATCCACCTCATCTTGATAGACCTTGAGTTTCGCTTCTTCTATGCGTAGAAGTTTCTCGATCCGATGTTGTTCCAACTCCTGTTTCTTTTTAGCCATCGTGGCTTCAACGTCGGCATGTCTCTTTAGTTCCTCCAACTCTAGGCGTTTGAGTTCCTCTTCTTTGAGAGCTGATTCTCTCTGAGCTTCAAGCTCAGCCTTGCGAGCCGCTGTATTGGCTTGTGCCTCTCTAAGGCGTGATGCACTGGAGCTGTGTGTTCTCTGAGAGGATGCTTCAGAGGATCTATGTGAAGATCTATGAGAGTACCGATGAGAGGACCGATGAGAGGACCGATGAGAAGACTTGGAGCTGGCTTTAGACCGTTTGGAAGAATGTACAGATCCTGGGTTTTGGATTACATCCACTCGGACCTTTACTGTATTCAGAATCAGATCAGAGTCTGCTGTGATTCTGTCCAGACTCTGTCGGATCTCATGATCAGGAGCTTCTGTGGAAATGGATTTCAGCTCCTCATACACAAGTTCGATTCTGTCTGACTCACCTTGGAGACGCTCTTCTATTTTGCCAAGTGCCTCCTGTGTGCAGAATCCCTTTAGCTCTTCTTCTGCTTCATTGGTGGCCTTGGCAAACGTGCCATGTAGCTTCCAATAAGCTTTGGTGAGTTCTTGCATTTTGTTCTTTTTTGCCTTTTCTGTAAGGTTGCGGTGGCGTTCCCCTCGGCGTGTGTTGTCTGTGGATGAATCATTGATAGCAGATGGTGGTTTGCCATCACCTCCATGTTCTGGTACTTTGTCTTCTTCTTTCTGTACCCTTTCTTCGTTCTTGTGTTCGTCCTCAACCTCTTGCTTTTCTTCGTCAGTGGGACCTATTCTTGATGAATCGGAGATGCTCATTTTGTATAAAGGTTATGAGCTCACAGGAAGAAAATTACCAATACCCAACAACACAGTCCACACAAATAAAAGTACCTTATTTAGCTGGTTTACCTATTATTTCAACAATAAGCAAATATCAAAACCACAATGCAATAAATACCTAGTTTTACCTGTAACTAAACCTTTAGTTATACGATGGTTGTACAAAACAAATCAATTAAAAAATATCAAGCCTATAAGTTTCTTATAAACTTATAACTCAAATTTGACTTTAAAATTGAATGTTACTTGACTTGAAGAAACTTAAAACTGGGTTGTGTCTCTGACAGTTCCTTTAAATGATCCTTATAATCATTTCACCTCCAACTTGTTTAGAAGTGTCTTAAGAGTGTCTTTGGCACAGCTTCTATTCATTTAGTCTCTATCAAACCTCAACTTGTACAGCACTTATCAGGAATTCTTGTGGAATCAATGATGTGGTGTCTTGACTTGTTCTTGTTCTTGGAACCCTGAAGATATCAGCTGTTTCTTAGATGTCGTCCCATGTCTTCTTCTTGGAGTCTCTGAAGATATCAGCTGTTTCTTAGATTTCGTCCTTCTGGGTTCTAGCTCCCTGGTCCTATATATGATGCAACAAGTTTTCACTGTACCCGGATCCCATATGACTTGAGAGCAACGACGTTCTTGATTAAAATACTGATGTTTATTGATGCACAAAATTACACCCTAGTGACACCGTGAAAACTGTAAATAACAAATGACATAGAATACAGTTTCACCTAACTTTTAAGGATGTACAAATTCATATAACAACAAATCTTATAGACAAACACTTCTTTTGATCTTAGCTCATAAGGCCCTTTTCTAGCACCATAAAAAGGTTAGAGTAATACAATGATAATACACAGTAATGGTAGAGGTGCACAGAACCCTATAGGCACTGCTATAGGATAACTTATTCCCTATAGGCTAACATGTGCTTAGCACCTACAGGCAGCATGGCCTGACTTGCCTCATAAACTTTAGTCAATTACATAGTACATAGCACCATATTCATAGTATAAATCTTACAGGAACAATCTTATATACTTCATAAATGAACACATACCTTGTTGCATCATATATAGGACCAGGTTGGTCTTATTTCTTTGAGTTTCTTTGCTTGAATCTTGGTTCTTGTGGCATAGGTTAAGCCATCTTTAAGTCCTGCTCACATTTCTTGATATCATTACACTAGTGTGTTTACATAGCACAAATACAACATAGTTTCAGTAGAAAACCCTTTTGCATGTTAAGCAGCATGAAAACAATACAGTACATAGTAATAATTCATAATAATAAAAACAACATAAATCATTTATGAGCAACAATGTGGGACTATGTTGTTGGGTGGAGGACTATTTTGGGGTGACTCTGGCCGTTATTTCGGCCGTTGTTGTTGTTGTTAGGGATTTGCATTTCCGCCACAAGGTGGCAGCAGTAGGCATAGCTCTGCATAGCTGGCGGCGATGTTTGCTATCCTCCACAGGTGGCAGCACTTGTAGCGGCCATTCTATGCGTTGATTTGTAGGCATTTACAATTAGCCTGATCCATAGCTCACACTGGTGGAGAATAGGTCCTGCATGGTTACATATGAGCGGAAGAGAAGCGGTTCCATCAAACTCTACCTGGAGTCAGAAGCCAAAGATTCGTAATACAGAGGTAACGCATCCAGAAAAGTGTACCGCCTTGAATTGGATTGTTCTAATAGTTTGGTTATATTTCTGAACGCCTAATATTGTTTTTATATATACAAATGAAGCATTGTCGTGAAAACGGCCCTCCCAAACCGCCCGGGAATCCCGATTACTAAACTATTTCTAGCTGCTTGGCTCACGCCAGTAACGCATGGCTCCCGAGTCCCGTTCTCGTTCTCGTTTGTCTGCTCGAAGTCGTATGGGTTCAACCAACCCAACGACCAGCAGACACTAAGATTTTAGCAGAAGAATCTATATTTCGTTACCTTTTTAATGGAATAAATGATAATCCCGGATTTTCTACCTGCAACAGGCTATGTCAGGTTTGTTTTTCTGATCGGAGGGCTTCCCCGACCTGCCGCTATATATGACGTCATTGCGCACATGGTCACGTGACCGAATCGGATGATATGATTGGCTTAGAGTCGTAGTGGGCCTCTTCCATCTATTTTGTTATGGCGGCCATTTTAAATAGCCCTCGATTCGAATCTGCGGTTAGCGATAACTTTTTAATTATTCACTAAATGCAACATTTTTCCATTTGAACCTTGCTCCACTCATGTCAAGCTAGCATCTGGGATCGGTTAGAAAGTTCCGGAAAAAAATAAAGCATGAAAACAGGTCGATGAGGGGCAGTTTCTGTATATACGTCGTTTCTCCCTTTGGTCAGTGCCCCGGTCACGTGATTTGAGAAACATAGCAGAGCTATTCCTATCGGAATAGCGGAAAGGGGCTGTTCGTCTAGTGAATATGTTAGTCAGAGTCCGTTAGGTATATGGTATTGGCAAGTCCGCCGCTGCCTGTGGAATGGTCAATTATCACATATAAATATATATATGGGTCAGATTACAGGAAATGTACAATTCACTTTCACTAATCCTCTCAAATAACCCACATTTAAGACAAAATGAGCTTCAAAATGCAATTTAACATAACAGAACTGATACCTTAAATCAATGCGATACCAAATATACCATAAATTTATCATTTTTGTAGCAGAATTTGGCAGAAATTACTAAATATGTACCGCTGCCTATTGTACATTTTCTGAAAATCTGACCCATATGTCTGGGGAAATATATATATACCGGTATATATTGTTGTACATATATATAGTAGTTTTTATTTCTATCGACGTTTAGAGAAATAGGGCTGACACCTTCTGCTAGGCAGATCTTCTATATTACGTAACAATGAAATAAATATAAAAAAAAACTGGACGAATAGGTGTTCAGATGCATCTCAGGATTTGAATAATTGGCGTGTAAAAGTGATGGGATGAAGAGGTAGTTAAAGCAGAAGGCTGTGGGTCCTCGTCGTCGCAACGCTGATATGCGCGCGCGCGGAACTGCGTGAGAGGCTGGATGACCCAGATTCGCGCGTCAAGAAAGTATGATGGCTGCCGTGGTGAGTGCAGTCGGAGCCTCTAAAACCTCAGAGTATCATTCAGCTTTAATGACCGCGCGAAGCTTTCTGTCTATGTTAAGGTATAGGAATAAATATATCTAGTGTTCGAGGTAGGTTTGGAATTTACGGGTTGTGAAGAAAGGCCTAAAATGATTGAAAATGAATTAATATTACGTAATAAATTAATAGAACATAAACACTAGGTGTTGATAGAAGTGTCCATCGCATTCAGTGGAGAAAATAACTTTCTGCCGCCTTAATAATTGCGGGTAGTTAACCCAGGTGTATCTATACAGGAATAATAAGATAAAGCATCAGAAAGAGCTCGCAGAGCAAACCAGGTACAACGAAATGCATATCAAAATACAGATCAGACCAGAATTACTGATAAATGAGAATAGGCAAGTCCGAGAGAGTATACAACTTAATGAGACCCTAACGAAGCTATCTAAGAGAAATAGGAAATACTGGTCATGTAATTAAAGTTGATACATTTTGAGAAATTGAGACTTTTCGACGATTATAAAAATGACATGAGTAATAGCAGTAGCATGTATATTCAGCAGCGTTGGTTTCCATCTCTCCACATGTTGTGGCTTGATATGATATGGCAATTTTGTAATAGATTTGACTTTAAACTCTTAATGAACTGTTCGTTAAACTTAGAGTCGGATATTAAAAAGGGTCTCTGTTCTTGATATGCTGAGGAGTCTATTGGAGTCGTTGGAATATTGAGTTAAAAAAAGAATGAATAAGAGATTTAGGAAATAAGATCTTTTTCAGTATGTGCCCAGATGGCAGGATATTGAAATAACGATTTATGTTTAAAAAACCATAAGTTATTGATACAGACGAAATATTGTTGAATAATTAATACAGAGATGTGTCCTCAGATTTCGATCAATCCACGTTTACAAACAAACGAACAGAATTTTAGTTTTAAATGAGGAGTTGTAATTATTAAATTAATTGTTATAAGTTAAACCACGAGGTAGGCCTATGCTTTATGGATTTTGTAAATTACGACAAATCGCTACCGGTCAAGATTATTTGTGACAAGATACTTCAATGAGAGAGATACTACATGGTTCAGCAACATTCTGTTTCTTAGCGCATAAGTATGAGTGTTTTATGATTCCAGATAAGAAAAATGTGAATATATCAGTTTATCTTCATTATGTGAGTATATGCTCAAACCAACATGTTATAAGACAAAAGATAAAACCGAAATAAAAGTTGTGTTAGCATTGTAGAGGCCTAGAGGTGTCAATGTCCCTTTTATTTTATAAGGTATTTTATTGTCAGATCTGTTTATTTAATTGGTGTTACCTGTTTATTTATTTGTACTATGGTCGATCGGTCGAGAGGTGGTAGGGAGGGGGGGGGGGTCCCTAGACTAATAGAAGTAATCCGTTAATGAAGTGTGCCCGCTCTACAGACACCTACAGAGGCAGGAAATAAAATTGATTTGCAAACAAAAATAAAAGCTTCTGTAGAGGCTGGACCCGAGTTAATTGTGAAATTGTCTCTTCACTAACTATTAGACTGAGAGTTCTCTTTGGGCAGAGCGGGACTGTTTGCCTGGTGGTGCCCCCTACCATGGGATGGTGGCATACATGATGATAGATATCAGTAATGTGCGGGATTGTCAACACACACACACCACTAGCGGTTCTTCTATTCTCTTTGGATATTTTTTTATAATCGTTAATGTAGATGCTTGGGCTAAACTACAATATAAATAAATATTTGTCATTGCATTCAGTTCCATTTGTTTTGAGTTTTATATAATTTAGGTTTTCTGGATGTTGTATCATTGATGGTAGTGTTAAATGATATGCAACCTGGAAGATATCGTCAACTTCAGACATAACTGTCATTTTGTAGCTCGGTGCCTGTAGTCAAATTGATCTATTCTCCCGTCCTTATTCTCTCTGTATTTGTCATGTGGGCCAACACGTACTAGTGATAAATAGATAGCTCTCTGATCCTACTTTAGAAGATTAAGAACACCCCTCATTTCACCGGCCCATTGTTATGGAACCTCCTCATATACGTAATCGTGAGTGGCAAAATATCAAAGCCTACCTAAAGTCAAATGTTGACAGGCCAATTGCCAGAGTAGGGTAAAATAAATGAGGAATATACAAATTGACTAGTATAACTAAATGGAAATGAAGTTTTTTGGGGAAAAGCTTTTATTCAGAGGGTGCCTGGTCACTCTCACTCCAAGGAGTGATTTTCGTTGTTAGCGATGCTGATTTTACCCTAAACCGTATGTGTGGATTATTGTATGTATGTTGTACATAAAGGACGCATTATGAGAAAAAAACAAAAAAAACAAAACCACCCAAATGTATCACCTCAAGTCCTATACAAAGCCTGTGTCTCTTAATATATTCTTACAGAAGCAGAGTTTTATGCATGGTATATGAAGGTGAAAAAAACCCAGGTTGATATCTGTATCACACATAAGAAATGTGTCGCCGGAGGAACGAGAAAGGGTACGATGTATCAATATGTGTTATCGACCTAGAGAAAGTACGCTTTTTGTTGACATATTGAATAAAGTTGTTTTAAAAAAAGAAGGCAAAAAGCCAAAGATAATAAGTTGAATCAATTGATTATGATAATAGAGTAATAAAAGATGTTGAGAAATTTAATGGTTAAAGTGTGTAGAAACATTGTACATTATATATCATCTGATTTGTATCTCTTGAAAATATCGATGTACCGACGATGAGTGCAAATAAAATTTAATTTAAAAAATGTTCATATCTACCAATATCACATCAATGACTATTGCTTTTTTGCGATAAATGTGTATCGCCTGATATTTAGTCAGTCATCAAGACGTAACAGCCGACTAACCTGTCATCTGTCAGCAATAAACACGCTTTACAACATAACGGGACAGAAAAAGGTGTACTTGTGTATGGGCAAAAAGGACAAGCTATTAATTTTGTTTCATTCAGTACAACGTGAAAAATACCACATTCTCCCATAGACTCCTATAGTAAACCACAAACCACTGTGTTTCTTCCAAGCGGCTCTAGAAAAAAACCTGGGTGACCTATGTATTTCTTATATTAATTTATTTCCCATGTAGTGTTTTGTTTTATTGAACCATTTTCCTATGCGACAATATTAACTACATACAAATCTAGGGGCTCTTGTAAATGTATCCGAAAGACTTATTGAATATTATTGATATAATTAGCTGTCTTTAATTATACTAAATATCTGTAGGAATGAATTAAGTCTTGGAGCGAGGAGTAAAGACAAGTGACTCGAGCTGTTTCAAAATCCTTACTCTAAAAAACCTTTAGTGTTAACTTATTGTCGATTTGATATAAATCAGCAAAAGAATATACATTTCGTTTGATGTTTTTTTTTTATGTTTTAAAGAAAAATATCAACTGAACTACAATGGGGGAAATTTGCCATCAACTCTAATGAACTGTTCGGGTAATTAAGCATGTGGATGTAATTCAATTCAATTACCTGGGGTGACAACCCTTGGATACGAACGATCGAGTAACAAACTATTCCCATGCACTAGCATCGAATCCATGGCATCCATATGGTCAAAATAAATTAAATATTTACATAAAAACATTGCAACTCGACGCTTATGTTGTACCAGTATAGCTTTGGCTTTTCACACCATAATATGTCTCCCTGTTCACACAACATGTAGTGATGTAGCGTTCTGCAAGTTCAATGTCTGCAGAGCGAGCTCCCCAGCGTGGACTATAGTGTTACATCGCTTCCTAGACCTGCAGTATAGGGGAGTTCCATAGCCACCATTTTGAATCTAGATTCGCATGGAATTATTGGACTAAATAGTACAGTATAAAATCTATAGAAAACATGCCATACTCAGCATGGACTATTTGTCAGTGCTCTAATATAGAGTCTATCCACCAAACCTTCGTCATATGACTTTTGTCCCATAGTGATGTTATTCTAGTGTATTCAAATGCAATATTAGCATATATGTATTCCCCTTATTAAGAGCTGTCGATGGTATACCACATTTATATGTATAAGTCCAAAAATAGTTCTTTTAGGGTGATTAATGTGTGTTTTATTTGCATAAATTGCTTTAAAAATCTGACTTACTCATTTTCGAATGCATATAGAATATAGAATATCGCTGCATATTATAAACTTTTATATATTGAAACATGTGAAAATACATAAATAATGATTTCACAAAAGTAAATCGTGATAAGAAAACCCTCTATAGTTGTAGATTCAGAATTTGTTGTGGGGTAGAAAGATGTAAGCGACCATGCTACAACTGTTTAAAACAATTGTAGGTAATAATGTAACATGAATTTGGCATGTGCCCCTGTGTTAAATAGAAGAATTTCACATCATCTTGGCCACAAAAACATTCTTTTGATATTCATTGAATATCTTTGATGTAGCATCATGTTTAGTGCCTAAAAAATGAGCAATGGGCACACTTTAGTGTAAGCGACCATGCCATATGTGATTGATCCTATTTTTTTCCATTTATTTCTTTAAATACAATTTTTAGTGAAAATATGTCCCCCATTATAAGGAGTCTATTCAACTCATTTATATTTCTAAAAGAGCCCAACTTTTCCTCATATTCAATATTGATGTGTATGTGTAAGCAACCGTGTACTGTAAGCGACCATGGGGACAAATTCAATTGGATTCGTTTTTATAACATTTAGCCAGTAGTAAAATCGAATATATCCATGTTTTATCTTTGAATCATAAAATATAGATTTTGGGTATTCAGGAAAAGTTTATTCCGACAGAATCGGACTAGTGGTTCTCATTCCTTGGTTGTTTTGAATAGCTCACCATTATTCTCTATTTCTCTGTCAATTCTGCGATATAATTCTTTTAAAAAATTACCAAAAAATACCTTTAAAAATACCTTTAGATGCAAATTACTCTTACTCAAAGAAAATATCGCTTTTCTTTAAAAAAAAAAGAAGTGCATTATGAAGACTAGTGTGTATCCTAATATTTGTTTATCTAAACAAGTATAAAAAGTGTGTAATTTATTTACTATAATCATGAATCAAGAATTAATAATGTGTGCCCACGGTCGCTTACATAGTAACAGAGCTATCCAGATTCAAAACCTCATAGGCTTACTGATTTTCAAGATTAATTCCCCATATTTCACATACATGTCGCCCAAGCCATTGGTTATAGTACATCAAAATTTCAAGATGATATAAGTACTTCTAAATTTTGCTTTTTTTGAGGCCTTATGACGAAAGATTGGTGGATAGACTCTTAAAAAAAATATCAATGATGCAATTAAGTCCCCATCTCTCCCATTATGCATTTGGTTAGCATAGATCATTTATACAAGCTATGGTATTGGTGAAAACATTCTTGAAATTTTCGATAAAAATGTTGCCAGATAGTTTAATGTCAAACTTCATCTGAATCCATCCCAGGATTCACTGTGACAGACATGCGCAGTGGCACATGCAAATCCCCTATTGGTGAGCTGCAGTGTTGGAGGTTGGGGGCGGTCGCTATGTCCGACTAACATACCTAGCGGATGAATCAAACAACTCCCGACGCCAGTAGTAGATCTCTTGGCAACGGGCCAGGATTACTGGCTCTTGGCTACCCTCGTACTACAACAATAACAAAACAAGATTGATCTTATGAATAAACCATTTTGTTCTTAGAAACATCGACCCTCGTCGTTCTCAATAGCTACAAGTGTATTTAACTGTGTGACCAATTAAGAGGATTTCCCCATCAAACCAGATCGTCTGGCTTTTTACCAATCGTATTTAAAAAGGTTCAATTAATGGTATTTCAGCGAATATAATTTGAGAAGACTCAGAAGGGTAAACTTTTGTGAAAAAAAGTTGTTCAATAGCAAAGTACTACGTATAATTATGGTATTTGTTACTGTCGTACTTTACAAAATGAAATAAAAATAACATAACAAAAAATAGGACGTATTGAACATATCTTTATAATTATCTAGTTAATTATCTAATTATCTAGAGGGGCAGCATTTTGTAGAATTTTAAGTAAGTAAAAAAGTTGCCTATGTATATATTTTGAAGAAGCATCGAGACATTTATTTGATACGTCATCGCTTGCTAATCAAGCTCCTGACAGATAAACGGAATTTCATATAGGAAATTAATTGACAATTATTCGTTCCAATACATATTTTCATCATACCTCATCTATGGTGGTAACCAAGAAGGAAATCGCGATCTTTTGTAGGAAACCATTGCGGCATATTATGGCATATAAACTCATATAAAGTCATAAATGTTTATATAAAGCAGAACCGAGTTAACGAGGTTTCCTTGAAGTGATTTGGGAAGCTATGCACCCCCCCCCCCCCACCCCGCGCCAACCCCATCGCCACAGAAGCGGTTTCCAACGAGATCCTTCATGACCTAACTTGTTTCCAGTATGTCAACAAGTGAAGGGAGACCGGCCACGCCCACATGTTTTCACTGAAGTTTGGGGGTCTGATAGGTTCGGCCAAATAATCAGCCTGAAATAATGCATTTTATTCTATGATTTTCCCAATTTTGATTTTCACTGCGCTGAGAAGTACATATCCGTCAATATCGACACCATTAGCGAAAAATATAGCCATAGATAAACGAAATATCTTTGTATGTTTACTCGAGTCACTGCAGGTGCCCCTGGTTAGGTTGGTAAACAAATCCACGTGTTTGGAGCGTAACGGAAAAGATGCAGTGCATTTTGGGTTGATATACAATACTCAGATAGAATTGTCGGCACCGTAGTGACCAATCAGATTGCAGCAGGCGACCAATGAGAAGCTGACATTCCAGACGCTCATTTATATAGCCTTACCTCACGTCCACTACATCACAGACGCTTGCAGCAGTCTTACTGATCACTTCTACTCACAGAAACCTCCAGGTTTCCAACTCACACAGGTATGTAGCATCTATTTACCAAACAATTTCCATTCCTTCAATGTTTTGTGAATCTTTGTAGCCGTGTTTCATAGATTGACATGTCTTAGATCTCTGCGAAAGATGTTTTAGAAAATTTTGGCTGGGCTTGGGCAATATGCCGGGTCTGGATTTTTAAAAAGCCGGTCACGATGTGTTTCGATGGGGCAAGTGTAGAGAGGGAAATGTTGAAAAGATGGTTATTTCTGACCGAGTAGCGAAGCTCATGTACTGTATTTTCAATGCTTCTCTCAGTATTTATGCATTAGTGCTATCGGCATTTCGTGATAGGCGAAATATAGCTGCAGCCAGACTTGGCCCTTGGCTTCTATTTGCCGCATTGACATATTGCCAAATCATGGCTTGTCACGAAAGGTCCGAGCAAGAACTTTTGGGGTTCGCGATATTTTAGGGTTTATCATTCCTATAATAGTTCATGGCATTGGTGTCTATTGAAGATTATTAAAGATGATATTGGGGTTGATACGTTTTCATTCAGGGCCATTTTCTTGGGAAATTCTCTTGGTCTTGGAAGTTATATTTAGTTATTGCGTCGTTCGCACGAGTTCAGACTTAAGTTATTCCGATATTCTTAGTCTAGCTATGGTCTGGTATTTAGATTAGATTGCCTGCGATTTATTTATTCCACTCCGATATGTGGAGTTACTGTTTAATCTTTTTTGTTTATAGCTTTTCATTTGTACTTAGCACGCTGTTCAAAGCTTCGATGATTTAAATAGAATTTAAATTATCAAATTATTTTTACGGACAGTCACTTAATTCGAATATTTTTTCAACCACCTCGCCATTTTACTCTTGTCCATATTTCCCAGATTCTTATGTTTTCTTCAACTTGTTCTTGCAGATTCAAAATGTCTGAGCGCAAGGCCGTTATCAAGAATGCTGACATGTCGGAGGACATGCAGCAAGATGCTGTAGACTGTGCCACCCAGGCCCTCGAGAAGTTCAACATCGAGAAGGACATCGCCGCATACATCAAGAAGGAATTCGACAAAAAATACAACCCAACATGGCATTGTATCGTCGGCCGCAACTTCGGTAGCTACGTGACACACGAGACCAAGCACTTCATCTATTTCTACCTTGGACAAGTTGCCATCCTTCTCTTCAAATCTGGTTGAGCTTGATAAGCTTTCAGAGACTGAACAAATGACTTTAAGACTCTTAAACAAAGACTATCTCATGTGGAGCTAAATCCTACAGAGTTCTATTATAAGGGTGCATGGGTCACAATGGTCGCAATGCATTAAAGGGGTCGCCATGCATTATTAATATCAAATGTTATCGGACGCGATTTCGGCATCGAATTTTCCATGTTTTCACATATCATTGCTGTAAGATTTGAGAGAATGTTTGTGTGTGTTGACGAGTACGTGTTGAAAGAGAATCTCTTTAAATAATGCTGAGGAATCAGTAAAGTTGCTGCATTTTCAGTTCATTTACTTCATTGTTCATCATTCATTACCAAATACAGAGTTCATAACAGTAAAGAATTATCATCATCAATGTTTATCAAACCATGTTGGAAAGTGCAATCTTTATTGCCAATACAAACTGAGGAAACCTAATCATCTTAAAGATATTAAATTCCAAATAACTACAATATTTGTGTTGCCAATCTTATCTGCTCTGCTACCCCATCGTCGTGGAACATCAGTCCCTCAATATCAGAAGCTGCTTACTGAATGATCCCCTCGATGATTTGCTGCATAATTTCACCCCTTAATAATGCTAAGTAGATATATCTCCCATTCTGTCCTTTGAATTACAAATCCTTCGTCGCACAGAACATATACATGGCCGCATCGTGCAAAGCTGGGATCCTGAAAACAAAATCGCAGAAATTAATTTTTTAGAAAGTAATAAATTTGCCCCAGTTTCTCTGCATGGGGCTAGTCAATTTTACTTCCTCATTAAGAGGCTTATATTAAAAAAAAAATCTTATATTGTATGGACGCATCCTGGGGAAAACCGTATCAGTAGTTTACTAAAGTAATGCATGACTATCTCCTGATCTACACCGATACCAGTAATGGTTAAAAAAAATAAGCAAATTTATGGTAGCGACTAGTAATGAGGCCAATTGTCTGCACCCCTGGATCTGAGGGATTTATTCCGCCAGTCACCTGTACTGCTGGATGGTAATTATGCACCTTTTCCCCAACGATACAAGTAATAGATGAACAACTTCCGCCGGTTTTTCCTTTTATGGCCTTGCAAACGGGGAGATTTATTGGTCTAGTGTTATCCCTAGGATATAATGAAGGGTTGTGAACTCCAAACTTCACTTAAAAGAACATACCGCACTCAGTACAATGGTACCTCAATAGGTTCTTTATTACATAAAAACATACCTGTAGTTCAGAAATATCCCTAGTATCTATTACAACCTTGATGGAAGCATTTGAAATGTCCGAAATGGGCTTAATACAAGATTCATGACTGCCGCCATTATCGGGAACATTACCCACAATCCTCCTTGATTTTGACGTCATCAATGCTGCAGCCTGTCTTCTTCCGCACCAGCTTCCGCACCAGCCACGTGAGCTGGGGGTGTGGTCAGGTTGAAGTTTGAATCAGGTTTCCCTCCATTCAGATCCCTAATAAGCCATTTTCTTTGCTAATAGTGAGTGAGAGAGGCTATAACTAGACTGGTATGGGGTTGTTTGAACTTAGATGGTTTGAAATAAACCCTGTATAGTCCCGAAAGTTTTTTGTTATTGTGAGCGATAATGGGGGGCCGACTAGACTGTTGTCACTTCCGTTTTTTACAAGGCTTGTTTACTCCTTACAAAACACCTTCTCTTTTATAAAATCACACTTCAAAAAGTGAAATCTGGCCATGAATAGCATGCAGAGATTCCGATCTAATGAGAACATACCTACTTTTGCTATATATCATTGCAAAAACTCCTGTAGGAGGAGGAGAATGACCATGGTGCACTCGCCATGCTATCCTGGCTGGCCAGATTGGCTCATGAGTGACGTCACAACTTCTCCGAAGATGTCTGCCTTTATTAAACAACATAATCCAAGATTCTAAGCCCTCCAGAACTCTTACTGTTCACCATATTTATGTTCGAACCTAGCTGACATTGATTTTACCTCAAGAAGTAGGGATAGGGCTATCATTATACTGAAGGCGGTGCTTTCTTTTAAGATCGTACAATAAAGCTACGCTACTACACTCTACGCTACAGCTCCTTTTCCTAACACTAGTTTAAAATTTTCGGAATTTCCCTAAGGTAAAAAAACTTGTTCTGTCTGAAATAATCCAGATTAATTCGCCTTGTTCTATATATTAGTAAGTTAAATGCCTAAAGATAACTTGCAATCAAAGTAAAATATATGGAACAATTTCCACTGGGCGTTCATGGTCTGGGATAGCCTTGCAACTAATACATAGAATCATTTAAAACATTCAACTAATATAATTATTAATTAAATGCCTAGACATTACTTACGTGTAGTAGTGCATGAGTCTCTCCCTCCACACGGACCAAGTCTTGGCGTCAGTCAGTTTAGGGATGGGTCTGTTGAGCAGGGTGATGGGTGTACCCTTCTTGTAGTGGTCGGCCACCCAGCGCACCCCCGCCTCCACCCCGTTATTCTGCACGTCAATCAAACACCCACACACCTCCTTACTGGGCGGGTCGTACAGCACAGTCGCTGCAACCATAAATAGACAATCATTGCAACGTATTCTCCACCAATATCTATTTACTCCCGCAACCCTATGTGTTGCTCATAAAAATCTAAATTTTAATTCAACTTCCATGGTAAGTCTCTAAAAATTTCAAAATTCTGAGAGTAGGTAGAATTCCTCAATAGAACAGGGCACCAGTTCAGGTTTGTATTAATGGATCAGATCTTCAGAAAATGTACAATTGGCCTTCACCAATCCTCTCAAATTGGCCACATTTAAGACGAGAATGAGCTTCAAAAGGCAGTTCAATATAACAGAATTGATACTTTAAATCAATACGCTGCCAAATTACCTGGTTAGCCTAATTTAGCAAAATTTCCTAAATGTGTAAAGCAGCCAATTGTACATTTTCTGAAAATCGGACCCTACTGTCCTGTTCGACAATTTGTTCTAATCAAAGGATCGGCAATATTTTATTGGTCAATAATTGATAATATCGCAATCAGGAAGTCGTGCAATGCTTCCTCATGCGCTCATTTCTCCACTTTAGGATTCAAGTTTTAGGACAATGTAAAATATGCTAAATCATTAAATATGTTATTGATTTCCATGTATCGACCCGCCTCTTACTGTACTATAGTAAGAGGCGGGTCGATACATGGAAATCGTTGTGCTCAAACAATTTTACAGGGAGTTGTGTTACTTTAATTCTCTACAATCACCGTTCAACTAAGCCTGCGAAAACTTTCAGATAATCTTTGTCTTCAATTTCCCATCTAACGTTTCAATTGAATTCGACGCAAACATACAGAATTCGGTCACAAGCCGCTGTGTCATCTTACATCTCAGCAGATATAAATATTATAAAGAGTTTCTACCTGTGCTTAATGCCGCACCTGTTCAACCGATCAAATGGCTAAATATAAGGTCGCCTCATGGCAGCCAAGCTGAGGGGAGGGAGCGGAGGCACCTCCCACCTATTGGTGGCCCTTTTAATTAAAGAGTTTGACCTTTTCAGTCGACAATGCTGATGAGATTGAACTGTCCTCACCAAAGTCATAAACTAACTTTCAGGCCATGAAACTAGGATGTTATTTTATTACCCACACCACATTGAGGTGGGCCGAACGCTTAATTTCTCGGGTCAGTCGTTTCCATTCATTGGACAACTGATTATCATAGGAGGTTGTTTTTATTGCGTTGCTGCAAAATTTGACCTAAAGTCTGATTCGTGCGACTATTTTCTAAAAATGTCTAAAAACGTAATGGTTTGTGGTAAAATAAGAATGGATATTGGAAATTGGTTTTCTCTTAAGCTTAGTTAATTAATTTGTCCTAAATATTTATTTAATTGTTTTTTTATAAAGGCCTACATGGGAACATCCCCATATAAATGGCATTTATTTTTATGCTAAATACCCCCTGAAGAATTAACAGGTCGTCGCCGATAAGTTTCCACTGTCGATGGATAAATCAAACCGATATGTAGACTGAACATATCATTAGTTTATTTAAGCCTCTGGGTAGACTTGCACCTAGGCCTCCATTTCTATTTATTCATTTGAGGGCATATTATGTTTTCAGACGTTGCCAGTCAAATTTTTAAAAAAACACTGTCTCCACGTCATCCGTATACAAACAATATAAACTGATAAATAATTATAAAAATATACGTTACTATAATCTATTCCAAATCAAAAACTAGTTAACCTAAATTTTGGGCCAAGCTGAACTTTTGGTGGTTTCCCTGCAGATTGACTAAACAATCCTATAAACATGTATGAAACATTGCATTCTATAGACATGGAATTTCTTTATACGAAAATACAATATTTATAATAAAATCCTGTCCTACTTGATAAAGGGCTTATGTGGAATCCAATAAAACAGAAACCACAAAACTCTTTTAGCGACTTATAATTCTTTTATATAGAGAGAGATTCTCATTCCCATATCAACCTATAACCCATTATTATTAGTTTATTTTATCCTCACACTCTTGTAATGTGGAGTATTGTAAAGTATTTTGTGATAAACTGTTCACTACGTGTAACGTAAGTAATACAGGGTACCGGTAATGATTAATAAACTTATATCGATGTTAATAGAATTTATAATCAGGACACGACGAAAAACACCGCTGGGGTGAGAGTGTAATTCATTGGAAATAATTCCTGAATAAAAACATGTCAGCACAACTCCTACCTGTATATTCGCGGCGCACATTCTCCCAGAGGTCCATCATGTGGAAGACGTGAGCGACTCGCTCTACGGGCGACCACTGCGACCCCAGACCGTCATCAGCGATACCCACGTGCGACATGATCTTGTCAAAGGTGCGCATGGCCACCGTAGCCATACCTGTGGGCAACTGGTTGTCAGGCGCATGGGGAACCACCTGCAGGCAACAATATGCATTATTTAAACAATAATATATATATTAACAAAAGATGTATCTATTCAAATGAGTGGACAAATACACTTTACGATTGAGTACAAAGTGAAGAAAATATCCACGCGTGTGTGTGTGGTGGTGGTGGTGGTGGTGGTGGTGGTGGGGGGCTACTCCGAAATGAGCATCTTTTTTGCACAGATTCTAATGAGTGAGTAGGGAAGAATATATCTAGCTGTATCTGCGTGTGTGTGTGGGGGGGGGGGGGGGGGGGCTACTCCCACCCAATGCCCAGTTTACTAATGTTTCTTTGTGTTTAATAAAGATCATTTAATCTAAGGCTATGTATATATATATATATGTGAAACCCTCCAAACTTTCAAGGGGGGCAAGGAATTTTGCACAAGACTTTAAGGGGGGAGGGGGATCATACAATTTTGCACAAGAATTTTTCGCAAATTCTCTTCTCCCCCAACGGTTAATTATGAACACTCCCTAAACCCCGCCCATATCAGCACTCTGTCAATCATATTGAGAAATAACAAGATAGAAGCACCGCCCCCTCGTCCCTGCTTCACACCAGCTATAGATATTATTGTAACACTTCATACACATTATTAGAAAGGTTTTCTTAAAGGTTAGAATCAACTCCCTTTCATCTTCATAAACACAGGAAATCCCCAGTCAATTTGTTTTTAAAAAACAATCGTAATCCAGAAAGAAATTCAAATGACATTTAAATCGGCACTGAAGATAAACGAGGTTATCAAGAAGCTGCAGAACAACACATTGAAAAAAGGAAGACAATTTCGAAAAAAAAAGTCATTTAATACAAAAACGAAGAAAAACAAATTTTCTTTATTTTAAAAAGAAATCTTCGTTTTCATTATTTAAGTTTTGCATTAATTCTGCCAAAGTATCAAACAATTTGGTTTTGGGGCTGGGAATGCAGCTTCAAGGGATTTCGCTGAGAATATAACTTTTATAAAAACAAAAGTTACCTTTTCAGCAACCGAGACATTTCATCTTCATAATCATAGCGAATTCTCAATGACTTTGTTAAAACTATCTCTTTTTCGTTCAGGAAGATATTCAAGTGGCACTGGAAACTGCTTATAACGAGGTAAGCCAAGAGACAACAAAACAAAGAAAATTTCGATCAAATAATTGAGAAAAATATGTTTTGATCGATTTAGCTGGGAATGCAGATTTTTGGAATTTATGACAAATAATAAAACAAAGGTTACCTTTTCAGCAGCGGAGACATTAAGGTTGACGGTGGGAATGAAGTTCTTGGGGCCGGCCCTGGGGTTAAACATCCTTAGCCCCTGTACAGTCATGGAGTGGATATTGTGAGCCACATTCTCATGGTAGTTATTGGACAGCCCCGATGTACGGAACTCCTGGGCACAATCCCTCTGATGGGGTAAAGCCACGGCCTGAATCAGCCCCACCATGGCAGCGAGCACCACTAGACACTTCATGTTGAGTGCAGCAATTGTTGGTATATTGGTAGAGAAGTGTAGTTTGTCAATAGTGAAAGGTTCTCAGCCTGGAATTCTTGTAACACTGATAGTGAACTGGAGGGATCAGTGAGGTTTTATACATGCCATGCCTCCCCCCTCCCCCCTCCATTCGTTCTTATCTTTTTGTCATTATATGACGGGGCTGGTTTGATAAGGGAAAGTCACTCGCTTTTGAACTGAAATTCCTCCTAAAAATAATTATATGTGTACAAGAATAACTTCTTGCAACCATCAAATAATTCTCGAGGATTTTTTATTTGAGAATTTGATGTGTTACAGGAGTCACAAGTTGCAAAAATGGATTTTGAGATACCATTATATTTGAAAAGAGATCTCGCCGATTCCAATGGTGGTAAACATCATATTCTATATTTTATGTTTGATATATCTTTTGTTTGAAAACAAAATTGCAATATTTCTGTGTGTGCAATTACCAGTAAAGTATTTAAATGTACTTAATATAAATACCTTCAAAACGCAAGGATATATTTAATACACCGTCTTGAAATTTAGTACGCAGAGTTATCTGAGCGCTAAACCCTCCAAAAATCAGAACATTCTTTCAAAGAGATCTTGTGAATAAATGAATTTGATAAATATCCATTTTGCGACTCTTTTTCCTGAAACACATCACATTTGAGCAGGTTAGGCTGGTGACTGTGATTATGCTGATATGGATCACAAGGTGGTGCGAGCTGATCAATAATCGACCAATGATAAAGGGAGCAAAACAACAAGGCGCGATGTCGTCTGCTTTTTTATACTTTCCTATCTGGCAGAAAATAATTACTACAAAAGGCTTCCGCAGAGGAATTTAAACCTTTGAGACCAATCTTTGAGGATGAGAAGTCGTATTCTTGTACACTTGGAATTAACAAGTCCCATGGAATACAAAACAAGTTAAAATGGGATGCAAAACTTTGAGGTCAGGAATTTCCATAGTTTATATATTGCTACAGTCAGTATGACTTGCAGACTTGCCGTGGCACGAGTTTCTGGTTATCTGACAATGCAGGGTCACATCCGAGGGGCGTCTCTGACCGAGTTCCAACTGATTGAAATAAATTCGGCAGTACAACAAGGCTTATAGTACAACAAGGCGAAATTACACCCTTTTCCAGGGCCAGCGATATTTCACAAGCCTAATGACGGGACCAGGGGGTGGTAGTTATGTTCATACATAGGCCAGTGATGTTTTTAACAAGTTTTATATTCAGATGTTATATCAATCTAATTTAAAGCTCTTCCTGTCTCCACGGAGACCATTGCAATTACTATTTCAAGTTAAAGTTGAAAACTTAATTTTCAAATTTAAAAAAGGGGCCGAGACACAGACGGACAGAGATGTCTATCTCCTACATTCAGTTTAACCACAACTTTGTCCAACCTTTTTGTCAAAATATCAATTCTTTTATAGTAAAGTAAATCCGATCTTAATGATTAATTCCCTAACAGTCTAGGTTCAAACCCTCGGTGATTGGACGCCTACTTCGCTAATGGGTTTCCTAGCCCAGAACCCGGCGTTCTAATGGGATTATAATGACATGTGCATGTTGCGGTCCCTTCATTTGAAGGGATTCTTTCAACTTTGGGCCTACACTGCGATAAGATAAGTGATAAAGATTAAAAAAGGAGAAGAGATGATAATGCCCAATGAGTGAAGAGTTTATTTGATACATAATACCCATGCTTATATCACCAATATATAGACATATTATTATTACCACTGAAAGAGTCGTCACACGGCCGACCTAACACAGCTCACATACAGTATAATGCAATCAACTGACGTCATTATGAGACACAGATATAAAGCTACAGACACAATAGAATCGTTTAAAGGTTTAAATAATCGTCTTAAGACATTCTATGATTTAGCGTGACGAGAAAACTATTTGCAACGTAAAAAAACATCATACATAATTATCATATTACATAATTTTGTATGTTCACACTCAAGGGACAAAATCCTTAATAATTATTTCAATATTCTTCAAATTTTGAAGTATTTATCACAAAATGTTATGAATAAAAATGATCACTAATCATTAACAAGGGCAATTATTTGCCATTAAAGGAAATAAAATACGACACAATAAGGTAAAGGTGCATGATTGAGTGTCATTTTAGACTGATCAATAGAAGTTTATCTAGTAATACACAGACACTTCACTAAACAAATCTTACTGATATGTCCATAAATATCAAATTCATAGAAGTGAGAGTAGGAAAATATCTACTGGCGATACTTATACTAACCCTTAATTCACAGCGATCTCTTACAGTAAATAAGTAAATACAACAATAGGCAACAAAGGGTTATTTGCACATTATCCCCAATTAAAAAAATCAGATTCACTCTTGTCATAAGCCACTGCCACACGTCCGTGCAATGGTCATGTATTTTGGTTAATAGGAATGCCAAATCATAGCGTAAAAACAAAGCCCTCCCCTGCAAGGAAACAAACCCACGAGAAATATATTATATTTTTCAGATCTATACAAGCAAATGATACACATTTTATCCATACCGAAGCATTGCATTTATAATATATTGCAGAACCAGGCATACCCCTGTGATTAACATAATATACCACACAGAGCAGTTGTCACGATAAGGTTTAATATTTACTGCAATAAATTACAAGAAACACTGAGCGTCTTCCCCGCAGTTGTTACTCGACAAATGGACATATTGTATCTTTCAGTTGGGCACAATCGCAATCCACTGTTGTCAGTTAAGGGGGTCTCCACTGGCTGCGCTAAGCTCTGCGCTAAGCCTTGTGATGTTGCTGTGCTAGTTCTATAGGTGGAGAGGAGTGGCCAGTGAACCATGTAAGGAGGAACTCGTCACTCCTCTCCACCTACAGAACCAGCACAACACCATCGCAAGGCTTACCGCAGTCAGTGGAGACCACCCTTTAATTTAATAGTTTCTATTTATGGCACAATGGTGAACAGACAAATAAAGAAGGCTATATTATGACAATCTTGAATTAAATGACAACTCATATGCTGCTGTATTTGTACATCAGTCTTTGACACTATCTGAGCTATTAATAACTTGTGTCACGTGCTTTCTCTCCAGTCATCATCTCCCCCTCTTGACCAATAGAAGACCGCCAAATAACCAGCGGCCCTTGACCAATAGAAGACCGCCAAATAACCAGCGGCCCTTGACCAATAGAAGACCGCCAAATAACCAGCGGCCCTTGACCAATAGAAGACCGCCAAATAACCAGCGGCCCTTGACCAATAGAAGACCGCCAAATAACCAGCGGCCCTTGACCAATAGAAGACCGCCAAATAACCAGCGGCCCTTGACCAATAGAAGACCGCCAAATAACCAGCGGCCCTTGACCAATAGAAGACCGCCAAATAACCCGCGGCTGTTCCTTGTACATAATAAGAACATCAAAGGTTATTCAAAGTTGAAGAATTATATTCATTAAAACCTTATTTTCATGATTATTGATATGAATGATAACTGGAAATATTGATTAAGAAGAATATTGATCAACATCGTATTATTCACGATATAAATGATGTTTCTCCGTAATTGGCTTCCTTGCTTTAATGCGAGAAGTTACAGCTAACGAGACAAAGCCTTACAAGTATCACGCGGACATCTGCACGTTATCTCCATGGATAAGTAACAGGAGTTTGGCACCTCTATATTACAGCAGTCAATGTTAAAAACACAAGATATCATTACGATCCCCACGACCAATTTACATGGTCACAACGGCCACCCAAACACATATCCACCCTTGCAATGTATAACATGGAGAAAAAGATGCTATAAAATTTAATAGCCCTGCTCCACTTGCTCGCAACAAGCGATTTACACGCAATGAATCGCAAGCACTTGAGACAAGTGGAAGTGTTCCTGTGATCAAGGGCGGGTTTGGTGGCAACCAACTCCAGGCTTGTGCAGGCAGATTTCAGCATGTGTTAAGCCTGCTACAGCCTCTCTAGCGTGATAAGATAAAAACACATGGAGGTTGGGATTACATACAAACTAACCCAAAAGTAATAAGATAATGAGTAATCGGAAAACTGTATAGGCAACGTGACAAGGCATCGACACTCGTCTTTGTTAAAAAATTATAAATGTATTGGCCTTTATTTGTAAAAAAAAAAAAAAGAAGAAAAAAGTAACAAGTCAACTTTTCTTTGTGAGTTGTCCAGTAGGGAATTTCAGATTTAAAAATAAAAGTTTCAAGGCCTGTTCAAAGTTTTTCAAGATACAATCCATGTGTTCCGAGGACTTAAAACCATCCTGGACATTTGAAATGCTATTCTAGACTGTAAATTTATTTTCCCAAATTCAAGGCTTTCAAGACTTTTGCAGAGGCCTGGAAATTGAGTCAACTTGCGAGTCACAATTCGATCACAGGAACATCAATGATTCTGCTATTTGAGAGATTTGTATGCGAATAGTGGGCTTTTGTGAGCAAGCGGAAGAACCCTGTAACATATGTAAGCATTACTAGAGAGAATACTTGAATAAGCATCACACAATGTGGAATGACTATTGAATATCTAATTCAATATAAATTAGTAAAGACAGAAATATTGACACTTGGAAACAAATCACAGAATGTAGTACACTTGCCAGAGAATTGTTGGTTCAGCTACTAGAGTAGCGATAGTCTAGCTACTAGAGTAGCGATAGTCTAGCTACTAAAGTAGCGATAGTCTAGCTACTAGAGTAGCGATAGTCTAGCTACTAGAGTAGTGATAGTCTAGCTACTAAAGTAGCAATAGTCTAGCTACTAGAGTAGCGATAGTCTAGCTACTAGAGTAGCGATAGTCTAGCTACTAGAGTAGCGATAGTCTAGCTACTAGAGTAGCGATAGTCTAGCTACTAGAGTAGCGATAGTCTAGCTACTAGAGTAGCGATAGTCTAGCTACTAGAGTAGCGATAGTCTAGTACCGGGTTTACAATCTCCTCCCCAGGGAAGTTTACTGGAATAAGTGGAAGCCCTACAACTAAACTATATCATATTTTACTTTCCCTCTCAGCCACCAGGGACCATTGCTTGTTGTGTCGTTAACGAGGCATGTAATAATCGTAATCGTATCGTTAAAGGCAAAGTGCTGCTCCTGGAAATGTGTTGCCACATTTAATTCCATGAAAAAATGACTTAACGATAAGAGATGCTTTAGAGCCAGTTGTTACCATTATTAACGATTACGAGAAGGATTTTAGCGAGCAACAGGTCTGCCTTGTGTCAACACCTCCCACCCAGGGTTACTCCCAGTGCTGCTACACATGGCAGCCCCAATTAGGTCCCAATAAAACAATTATAAATGGAAGATACAAATTAGTTATAAAAACTGTAACCAGGGAGGTACATATTTCCCTCCAAGAACTTAAGACAAAATGTGTCACTTCATAAGAATGAACTTCACGTCATCAAGATTTCAATTCTTCTTCACAGATTTTGATTCTAAGCTTTGAGGCAGTACAAAAAGGGACGAGTCTGTTTATCCCATCCTAGTCTACACAATGAAATGTGGCCAGCTGTAAAAAGAAAGCAGGAAACTGTCATCAGATACAAGACTACAAGCCCTGCCAGCTGTGCCTAAATACATCCTACACTCTACGGTAGGCACCTCTTACACTCTACTGTAGGCACAGTCTCCTCATCTAAGCCCATCAACCAGAGAGATGATGACATTTTGGTTACTTTGGATTATCACACATTGAGTTGAATTAAAGCTGCTATCCCATCTAAACCTATAGAGAATATCTGGGAGTGTATACAAGTTTAAAGGTCGATAGGAGGATGGTACAGGGGCAGGTTGTTAGTGGGCACTGCTTATCAACCCTCGTGAAGATCGACAGAACCATCATAACACCACCTCGGGGAAATTGATACCATATCAGTTTAATTTTTCATTCATTTTCAAAGAATACAGAGAGAAACTCTGTCTAGGGAATTTGGGATTTAAAAATAAGAGTTTCAAGGCCTATTCAGAGTTTTTCAAGATACATTTTATGTGTTCCGAGGGCTTAAAACCATCCTGGCCATTTGAAATGCTATTCTAGACTGTAAATTTATTTTTCCAAATTCAAGGCTTTCCAGACTTTTGCAGAGGCCTGGAAATAACAACAACAGCTATCTGAGTGAGTGAGTGAGATTGGTTACTTTACGCCCTTATCAACACTTTGAAGTGTTATATCAAGGGCGGGAGAGCTGAAAGGGAGGCAGTTTATGATCATACCCAGGAAATAGAGATAGAGAAGAAGGGAGAGAGAGACAGAGAAAAGAGACAGCAACAGCTATCTGACTACAGGTTTATTAGGTTGAGATGAGACAGCAGCTTTAGTTGTATTGTATATATACCAGTAAGACGGTATTCTGACTATTGAGTGAACGCTGTGAGTGTGGCTATATGAGTACTATATATATGTAACTAGTGCACCCTGGAGGTATCTATGGTGATGCTCCTCCAGGGTCTGCCCATGGTTACCTGCCTATTACAACCTCTCCAGGGAAGGGTCTCCTTGCGTTTGGGCAGAAAAGATTAAAGGCTTTTCCAGCCCCATTTCAGTGCTTTTCCAGCCCCATTTCAGAGCCTTTCCAGCCCCATTTCAGTGCTTTTCCAGCCCCATTTCAGAGCCTTTCCAGCCCCATTTCAGTGCTTTTCCAGCCCCATTTCACTTACTTTTCAGAGGCAAATGCAGGAACCACCAGGGGTTATAGTTATTGTTGTACATGTCCAAATGATGTATTTAACAAGTTTCTTATTCAGATTTTTTATCAGTCACCGATTTTTCACTTTTACTTTGTGAGCCAGTCAGCCAAACTGAAACTAATCCTTTTTGGTGAGGGTTGTGGTGGGTGACTTTTCTGTTCTCTTCCCATGTATTCGATCTTAACCACCAATGCAAACCTATGTTTGCTTGATTCCCCCGATGGGCCAGCTATTCCCCCTTCTACACAAGCGCCTGTTAGTTCCTCCCATCCCAGGTGGTGGGGCTGCAGTAGGCAGGTACAGGTGGAACTATACTCTCGATGCAAAAACAGTGCAAGTCTGTCTTGGCAATTTCACCTCATGATTTAACAATGGAAATCCACTCCTGGGAGTACAATCTGTCTGTATTTATAGTCAGTTAAAAACATTTCACCATTAAAATATATATATTTCAGCCATATCACTTTGAGACTTGGCCGTTTGATAAGAAGATCTAAGACAACCCAAATACATGTTACTTTTTTTCTTCATACATTTTTCCATTATATTTTGGAATGGGCTCAATAACCAACATATGTACAATTACACAAGTCACTCAATTGGAGACAATTTCAATTATTTTATATCAACAAATAATGAGAAACATTTAGAATCTCTGAGTACATTTGCTTAGACAAAAATTGAATTTTAAACCAAAATTAATCTGATTTCTTCGTTTTTAAAATTTTAAACCAGAAATCTAATATTTTGTGTGTGCCTTTTTAGAGGTTTATGACACCAATTGTACACATTTTAGTCACCCAGCCCATGTACATACTGTCCAGCCCATGTACATGCTACCGTCCAGCCTATATATAAAAGGTACTTCTGACCATTATACACGATGCTATCTAACCCTACACTGCATAGGTTGTGTACATAGTTGTACTCTACCGACTTTACCCTGTCAATGTCACCACTAATAGGTTCACCCCAATCATCGATATATTCCCACATAGAAACATGATAGAAACATTTATACACGCCCTATCATAATAACAAACAGCATAGGAAGCTTATTGGTAACATAACTAACAAATAAAATATAAATAAATTGCAAAACATGGGAGTTATTTCAGATGGGCTAAACCAGGGAAGTGCATGGGTGTTATTTTAGATGGACTAAACCAGGGAGGTGCATGAAGCAAGCACATGGAGAAATAAAATTTGATTGTTGTAACCTTAAGTTTCTTGGCTTACTTCCAACTATTCGCTGTGAGTAGAAATGGCAAAGCAAGAACATGTGGTTTTGCATGTGTATAATGCAATAACATAATTCTAAATACATGAAATATACTGTGATCTTGAATAATATAAATTCTGAATAAGACAACTATGTACTCTAACTCCCTGGCGTTACTTGCCACTTGTGAATGAGAGCAATAATAAGTGTATTAATTTATTCCATCTGTGGCCCCGATTTATTCCTGAAACCATGACCAGGACAAACCCATGCATGTTGTGTACCAGTACCAGAGAATACAGTTGTCTATAGTGAACACAATTATTGAAGCAGCTTCATACATACTTGTCCAACTCTGGGCTAACTACACCTGCTGCTGTACAGTGGTTTTGTGCTGTGCTAATAATGGTAACATAGGTAGTGACCGCATGGACAGGGAGACCTGCCATGGACAGAGAGCCCTGCCATGGACAGGGAGACCTGCCATGGACAGAGAGACCTGCCATGGACAGAGAGACCTGCCATGGACAGAGAGACCTGCCATGGACAGAGAGACCTGCCATGGACAGGGAGACCTGCCATGGACAGGGAGATCTGCCATGGACAGAGAGCCCTGCCATGGACAGAGAGACCTGCCATGGACAGAGAGACCTGCCATGGACAGAGAGACCTGCCATGGACAGAGAGACCTGCCATGGACAGAGAGACCTGCCATGGACAGAGAGCCCTGCCATGGACAGAGAGACCTGCCATGGACAGGGAGCCCTGCCATGGACAGAGAGACCTGCCACGGACAGAGAGACCTGCCATGGACAGAGAGACCTGCCATGGACAGAGAGCCCTGCCATGGACAGAGAGACATGTCATGGACAGAGAGCCCATGCGGTGTGAGATTGTTATACTAGTATAAACATATTGTGCAGATAACAAATAAAAAACGGCAGAAATGCTAGTTGGTGTGGTTCACTGGTAGATGCACTAGGATGAATGTTCTTCCTCGTTGGTGTTGGAGCATGTTGTGTCCACACTTATAGTCTGTCTTAGTTCCTCTGAGTCTGTATACAGAATGTCTGCTTGTGTGTGCAGTGTTGCCTGGTTGTTGCAGTGGCAGCTGGTTGTTGTATGAGGGCGAGGGGGAAGGGTGGACGTGTATAGACCAGCTGTAGAACCCAGTATTCTCCCCCCAGTTGTTTCCATAACATCCCCTTAGAACGCTGTACCAAGGCAACCCACAGACCTTGCATTCATCCAATGTCTCCTCCAGCCCCTGACCTTCCACACATGACCACTAGCAGTGGTGATATTGCATACAAAAAAGCCTCAGTATAATCAGCCCATATAACACATGTTGAGAAATAAACCACAAAGGTAAAGTCTTTTCTCATAAAATGAAGTTAAATGTGTCCTCAGGTGTCATAAAATGATAAAACTGTTAGGAAGTTCAGAGATCGACGATAGGGGTCCTTGCATGTTCCGGGTCGAGAAGGTCGTTGTCATGGACCTCCACGTGGGTGGTCACGTGTTCGGTGGTGGCCGTTGCTATGGTAACTTGGGACGCAGCGCGGCCGGCGGCGGAGGTTTTGCACACTTCGCGTAGCTCCCGTACATGGTGCTCCAGCTCCCTGGGGGGGAAAGTGTGGAGAAATTGTTAGCATTAGTTAATGTAATACATCCCTATCATTATTATAATGTTGTAGTTCCAGATCTATAATTCTTTAAGTATTTGCATCATACTGGTGAAGAATGAAAGAGTTTGATGAGGATTGAAACAAATTTTTAAGACACAGGTTACAGGTTACAGAATACTGGTTAATTTGAGGAAATAATTTGGTCCTTTATCTCACAATAAATTGTTTGTTGAGATTGATGATGAATTTAATTAATTCAATCATTCATTCATGTGGTGCCAATCACAACATAAAACTCAATTCTGTTGGATACTGATTTTAGTACAAATACCGAAGACTCGCTTGCTTCCATTGTTGTGGGCAAATGAGAGAACGATTAGTTACAACTGATGGGAGAACGATTAGTTACAACTGATGAGAAGAGACAGAAAGATAAAGTGACCTAGTTACCTCCATGCCTCTGAGGACGTCTGTACAGTGTTGGTGTGTTCGTCCACCTGGTGCTGCAGGTTAGAGATTTCCCCTCTCAGCCCACTCAGTGTCGCCTTCAGGAAGCTTAGTGGTCTGAATACATACAGAGAAACACAAGGTTACAAAACATAGGTTAGAGATTTCCCCTCTCAGCCCACTCAGTGTAGTCTTCAGGAAGCTTAGTGGTCTGTATACAGAGAAACACAAGGTTACATAACATAGGTTAGAGATTTCCCCTCTCAGCCCACTCAGTGTAGCCTTCAGGAAGCTTAGTGGTCTGTATACAGAGAAACACAAGGTTACATAGGTTAGAGATTTCCCCTCTCAGCCCACTCAGTGTAGCCTTCAGGTAGCTTAGTGGTCTGTATACAGAGAAACACAAGGTTACAAAACATAGGTTAGAGATTTCCCCTCTCAGCCCACTCAGTGTAGTCTTCAGGAAGCTTAGTGGTCTGAATACAGAGAAACACAAGGTTACATAACATAGGTTAGAGATTTCCCCTCTCAGCCCACTCAGTGTAGCCTTCAGGAAGCTCAGTGGTCTGAATACAGAGAAACACAAGGTTACATAACATAGGTTAGAGATCTCCCCTCTCAGCCGCCCACTCAGTGTAGCCTTCAGGAAGCTTATATCTTAGGTAAACATATAAGGATACATATAGGAGAGATGAGATACAGACGCCCGAATTTGTACTCATTTTTTTGGTACCTCTTGAAGGTATTCAATTCAATTCAATTCAAAAATTCTTTTATTGTAATCGTGGATGGTAGTACAATTTGGTTGGTCAGGTCTGACTTACAGTACAGTCAGGTCTTCCTGTGAATGCCGTCTTATCTAGCATTTTTGTTCGTTACAACAGCAGAAAAGTTTTGTTACAAAGAGAAAAGTTTGAAATGCCTTAATGCTAACAGTGGTTTAATATGATAATGAGATGAGAACTACAGTGTAGTAACAATAATTAAAGGGGACTATGTATGAGACACAATTTGGATGAGAAAGCTAGCTAACAGGTAATTTTAACCGATACTATGACGTTATATAAAGCAGATGCTGCGTGATGCAGATGCCATAATTATACATTTGTTCAAGTTTCAAGTTCGCAGTAATAGGTAATGCAAGGAGATACTTATATATGATCAACATTTTTGATCATAAGAGTAAAAGGAGTGCAGAAAACCAGTCAATCAATTGTGGGTATACAATTTAGACATGGAGTACAGATACATATACGATATTAGATGTTAGACCAAGAGAGGCATAGAAAGTGACAGGAATAATACATTTGATACATTTGAAGAACTAAAAAGGTGCAAGGAGTTGTTGGGTGAACTTTTTAAAGGTAGCAGGGTCATTAATTTTGTGAGCTTCTGCTTTTAAAGAGTTCCACCGGGCTCTACATTTATATGTGGCGGAGTCTAAAATTTTATTGAATTTTGTTGACATAATTTTAAGGTTTTTCCTTCCCTCAGCGTGACTTCGAGTGGGCAATTTCTTAACATCAAGATGGTCTTGGTTTTGGGACAGGTAGTACGAGATATCCAAAATATGTTTCTCTCTCCTTAGCTGTAAAGGCCAGATATTTAATATTTCGTGTTCGTGACTCACATTATCATACCTGGATTTATTGAAGATTATTCTCAACGCAAGATTCTGCTGAGATTGAAGTTTTTGTAATAGAGCTTTTGGAGCAGAGTCGTATAAGAAATCACAATAGTCTAAGTTAGGAAGGATAGCTAATTTATATAAATCACTCTTAGCCTTAAAAGTAAGAGAATCTCTGGCCTTGTAAAGTAGCCTGATTTTTGAGGTAACTAATTTCAGAGTTTTATCTACATGTGGTTTAAATGTGAGTAGATCATCTAAGAGAAACCCTAGATATTGGTATTCGTCAACTGAGTCTAGTTTGGAGGAGCCAAGGGAGAGGGAAAAACCACTATTTTGCATTTTCGACCTAGCCGAATAACTAAGTGAAAAGGACATCGCCTTACATTTGGAAATATTTAAAGAAAGCTTATTCTTAATACACCAAAGAGATACATTGTCTAGGTCTGTTTGTAAGTTGCGGTGAAGTAAATCAGCTTCAACGTTATGATAATAGATCACGGTATCATCCGCGTAGTGCTGGATGTTAGCATGCTGTACAGTAGAACATAAATCATTAATGTATATCGTGAACAATATCGGACCTAAAATAGTCTCTTGAGGGACACCGTAAGTTATGGTACCTTCGTCAGATTTTAGCCCGTTAACCGTGACACATTGTTTTCTGCATTTGAGATAATTCGTAAACCATAATAGCTCCATGCCGCATATTCCATAAGACTGCAATTTATCTAAAAGAATTTGGTATGGGGACTTAAGTGTGTTTATCTTAGGACTTAATAATTATATTTTTTGTAGGTATGTTTACAGCTGATAATGTATCTTTAAAGTCAATGTAAGACCAAGGATAAGGGCAGGGGTGGGGCTGAAATGGGTTAAAATGGAGTGATAAGCTGACATAAATATAGACTGCTTATAGTTGGGTGTAAATGACACAAATATAGTTATAGTTGGGTTAAAATGAGAAGCTTGTACAAATATGGAAGACATTTGATCTTCACAGAAGGGTTTATAGATAGTATCTCTATATCCCTTTTTCCGACTATGTAATTGTGATATATGTTAGACGTGTGAACACCTCTGCAGCACTACCACAAATGAGATCGGGATCTCATCGAACGTTCTATCCAGGCTCTCTTGGCAACGTGTTGACATTGCTAGTTTTAACTTGGTAACCCTTATTGTTGCGCCAGAGCTTTGGCTGTTGCCTCTCTTGACAAATGCTTGGAAACTTTAATTTCCGATTAATTCGCGGTATATTCGGAATTTCACATGTAAACAGTTGATGACATATTGTGATATGAATAAAAATTATATCAACAGTCACCGGACAGGGTTTTCTGTGGTTTCGAACATCAGCGGTCTCATCAGGCGCTAGTTTGGCTTGTGTGGTTGGATAATAATCGCAACACAAAAAAAGTAATTGTGATATAATGAGGGAAATGCACCTGATACAATATAAATATACTGACTTGCTCTGGACCTCTACTGGGGCTGTGTCCTGCAGGAGTCTCTCCATGGCAGCCATGTCAAACGGTGGTGGCAGGGTTTTAGTCAACTCAGCCTCCTTCTGCTCCCTCCGCTTCTGTAGACCAGTAATTGTACACACGTTAATACATACATAGTAACGACCAGGTTATATATACAGGATTATGGCTGAAATATTACTATTACTGACATTGAATTATTATCTTTTAGAAGTTAAACACTCTTTTTCAACACAAATCCTTGTCCACAATGTAGTGACAAGTTCTCAGAAACTCTACAAGGGTGCCATTTCTTCCTCGAGGAAGATCTACTTTTCCAAGCTGCTAGATTGAAATCATACACAAAAAAAAGAAGAGATATTTATCTTTTACTATAAAAGGGGAAAAATCTGCACCTGATGGTATAAACATGGTGAAAAGTAGAAAGGGAAAGATCTCCCTCATTTTTCTAATAAAAGTTGACCTAACTAAATTAGAAAATAACACAAAAACAAAGCTATACACATGGTATCCAGAGTGCAATAGAAATAAAACATTGAGACATGGTTTATCTACATATGACTGCCCCTGTATAGGGCAGGTCTAGGGCAGGAAGGCACAACCTGGCACATGTTGAACACCTACCCTCACACTCACAAATACAAACTTTTACTCCTAAATATACACATTACACAATAATTATGGTGTTAACCAGAAAATAATATTAATAAATAAGTACAACAGATCAATGACTCAAAGCTGCATTTAGTTATGGCTTTGAATAATTGTAAATAAATACAGAAATAAAAATAGAAGCACATTAATGATAATAATAAATAAAGGCGAGAATAATCTAAGAGCCCACCAATCATTATCTCATTGTATTTGTAGTTAAACGGTTTTATTTATCAATCTTGATTTCTTGTGGAAAGACATTTTTCCAGCATCTTGGGAGGTTTGCAAGCCTTCTCTACTTTCTTACAGTTGTGTAGCAGTAAACAATACCACCTCCGTCAATGACTGGAAGTGGCTTACTACTATGGGATATATTTACAGTTCTATTACAGTGGTATGCTGTTAAAAAATATCGGCGTGCAGTACATATATTTTGAGTGCTTGTTCACTCGCAGAGATTTTGACTCAATATGTTGAGTCCAGACTTTGGGTCTAACAGATAAAACTACACTAACGGGGGGGGGGGGGGGAGTCTAGAAGTCCTGGGTTTATAAACCAGAACATTATGAGCCATTTTGTGGCCAACATGAGCTACTTGTTGGTAAAATAAACCATCTTTATTCTGACCCTCGTAGGTGAACCTGTGAAGGTGTTCTGCTGGCTTTCAAATTCCCTTACGTTATTTCTCTCTAAAAACGCAGCCATTTATGTCCCTCCATATAATAGTACATATTTAAGGATTTTTATGGTAGATACATTTTCTAACATTTTGCCAAAATTCTCTTGAAATCTTTAAAGTCCGCCATCGTGCTCTATTTACAATTAGAGGTTTCCCCAAATCAATTTTGACAAATATGGAGGAAATTCTGCTCTGAACTCTGGAGACTTCTAATCTAATACGAGACTTTACGGTTGTACTTTCAACGGTACATTGCACATCATGGAAGAAGAAAACGGTGGTGACCCCCCCCCCCCCTCCCCTCCCCACTCCCCACAATCGACAATGTTTTGAAAATAAGCACATATCCACCCCTGAATGCTATAAGGAAGACATGATTGGTGAGGCTCTTCTTCAGTGAACGAGACAGAAATAAATTCAAAATATACTGTATATTTATATTACACAGATCTATATGTGGGTATGACTCACATCCAGGGGTGTCGATAAAGGACGAGTCCATTTGTCAAACTAGAGTATAATACCAAGAGAGAGCAAGAGTTGAGAGAGAGAAGAGATTGATGGAGAGAGAGAGAGTGGTAGATTAGATATCTACCTATCTCTTACACACTGTCCCCAACTATCTATAACACAGGTTGTTATCACACTCAACAGAGTGAGATCTGCATGTGTGATATTGTTTGATCATATCAACACGGGTGTACGCACACGAAGGACATTAAAAGATGTCCACTTGTGATATAAAGACTAAAGGTAAATGTTACGTTAAGCCACGTTAAGCCGTTACGTGTCCCACTTAATCAACCTCTCAATATATGACACTTTCAAACTATGTTTAGACCCTGGGAGGATATTTTGTTACGTTACGGCCATTGTGACGTAGCTGGGGACAGTGGTAAAAGGAAACAGCAGTAAACGTATCGACAGAACATCGAGTTTTATGAGCTTATTTTCCGACTTCACTTGCTCGCCATTATCTATTTGTAGTTGGAATTTCAGGCCATTTGGTTTAAGGCATGTCTTAAGGCTTTTAAGTTTCATGATGGAGGTATAGTCTAATCGTGTTCATGGCTACTTTTTATATTTACACCATCATTCTGAGGGTATAATATAGGAAATAGATCAATGATAACGGTTTATGTAGATGTCTGGGGAGCAGGGACATCTCTAAGGGCCGGACCCGCTTTTGGTGAAAACTTGCGAGGTAGCACCGGCTGGCCGAATGAAGCCACACGCAGTGGGCGGGGCTTATCAGGCTTTTACCAATCAAGTAATTACTTTTATTAGTGAGTTTTTAGTACAGACAGTCCACTACTACCTTTATTGACTTAGGACAACCAATTTAAGGTTAGGTTTAGGGTTATTTTAAGTATTGATCATTGTTCGATGACATTTTCTAAGATTGTGACAGCACCACTGTAGCCCCGCCTCCCGGCTACAACAGCCAATCAGAGATGCGAAGTCACAGAAGCCACTCTCAGTCAGCCGGTGCTACCTCGCAAGTTCTCCCTCCTTGCGCCGGACCCTATGTTGTACATTTCTACTACAGTGACTTTCTGCCAACAGGACATCATCTAGGGAACCACATATACTGTACTTCTCCATGTTAGACCAGCTGTAACAACAGGGTGCCGAGGGTGTCCACAATAGACAGGATTTACTGTAAGATATATATTGTGTTTTCATTTTGAATGCGTATATATTTTGTGTAGTGAGGCCTAGTTTGCTTGGCAACCAGCTGCGACCAAGGCAGTCTCATACTTCGCTTCGAAGGGACCAGATGTGGAATTTGGTTGCACAGAAAATTTATGTTCAAATAGGCGCGCATTCGGACATTTCAATACTTCCTATGATATAGACAGAGATTCCATCTCTACAGTCCAGACGTACTGGGGGCAGGAATGGGTCTACTGGCTAATACACACCCTGCACGGTGTAAGGATATAGTTCCAACTCGTATCTTTAAACACCTTTAAGGTGTTCCGTGAAATATGAATCACATTTTATCAAGTGATAATACAAGTCGGAAAATATTATTTTGATGAAAGGAGTAAAGAGAAGTGAACATAATGATAATTAATTCAATATAAATATATTTATGGCCTGTGATTAGGTTGAGGCTGATTGATGCCCATTGATTAAAGGTAAACAATTAAGGTAGAGTTCCACTGAACGACTTCTGCTGACCTTCAAGATCGGTTTTGTTTACGCTCATTTTTATCTGGATCCTGAAAAGAAACCTACGCTCAAAGAAATTATCCGAAGGGAAACATAAAGTCTACGTTCATTTCTTGAAGGAAAAGTGTGTAACCAACAGCACCACTTTATAATGTTTCCCTTCGGCTAATTTCTTTAAGCGTAGGTTTCTTTTGGGGAGACAGATACGTGGGAACATAAACAAAACCGATCTTGAACGTAAGAAGACGCCGTCCAGTGGAACTCTACCTTTACAGAAGTATTCTAGAAGAGGGAAAATAAAGTAAATATGAATAAAGTCTGTGAATTAGTGTCTTGTAGACTGAAATAACTGACACTTTGTGGAAGGTTTTGAATATAGAATATTGCTGATGTAGACATGTCGTGGAGGGAGGTATGAGGGAGGTATAGTACACGAAGTGTACCCCTCCCTGGTTAGACGCATCATGAACATACACCTGTGTTAGAGTATGGCATGAATACGACTCATTGCTAGTGTAATAAACGTAACGTTACCTCTAGGTTGGACAGCCTCTTTAGGGTGGAAAATAAAACATACAAATAAACCGAATGTAATGATACATGGGGGAGACGGAACTTATACCGCTCAGCAGTAGGAGCAAAGGCATGGGCCCAAATAGACTTCCTAACCATATAGGTTTACATTATAACGGGTGAAAAATAATGATAAAAAAAACCTATTAACTAAAAGTCCAAATTGCTGGGGACTGTTCATCGTCACAAAGTTCTGAGTAAAATAGTGCATTCTACGCACACATTTACATCTTTCTTTTTTTAAAGCTTCCTTTAACTTGATTGTATTTTGCCGTCTCTATCAATACACACAGTGTGCAGGAGCGAGGCCTTCCCCCCACATTGTATAAATGACACCTGCTCAGTACCAGTACAAAGTATAAAGTAGACAGTGTAAAGATACCAGTATAAGGGAGGTTCCGTACCTTTGTGTGCGTAACGCTGGCTTTGAGCGCGCTCTTAAGCTGCGCTATTTTGGTGGTAAGCGACAATTTCTCCTGCCGGAAACTGTGCATCTCAGACTTGAGACTGTTGAGCTCCATTGTCGTCGCCTGCGAATAAACAACAACACATTTCAATCTTTCCAAGAATGAATTAAAATTTTTTTTTTTTTTTTAGTTTCGCTACTTTTGTACCAATCATTTATTCTCCAAAAAGCTTTGTTCTACATGTACAGCAATACTTAGTGTGTGATGGCGAGTCTTCCTACGATACTTTTTTATTTCTCTCATATCTTTCCATACAAAACTAGTTTTGAAAATCTAACGGGTTACTCAAATCGGTAATAGCATTTAAGAATTAAAATATTAAACATATTTGATTATATTTTTGTTACCAGAGAGTGCAACCACTTCTAAGGCAAATGAAATGAGAAATTACCTGGAGCGTTTGTTAATATTTTAACAATTAAACCATATACGATAATACCACATCAGATCCACTGTGTATATAAACATAGGAGGATAGGGAAATATGACCAAATATGGCCGTTAGTCAGGGTCAATTTGAGGAATTTTAAAGCAATTCTGATGGGTTTCAAGGCCCTCAGACTCAAATGGAAAAATTAAATCAAGGCCTGGAATAGCCGAGAATTTATTTTTCTCACTTGTTAGGAGTTTATACGGTTATTTCTCACTTATTTACTTTTCTAAATTCAAGGCCCATTTGTCATTTCCTCTGTAACTTATCAAAAGGCAAATAAAAGACTTTCTATTCTATTCTATTCTAAGGCCTTCAAGGCCTGACAGTGAGTGAGTAATGAGGGCACTACTGGTCACTTACCTGTAGCGTCTTGTTGAGGCTGGACACCTCCACATTCTGCCACTCATCCACAATCTTATATGGTACTGGTCACTTACCTGTAGTGTCTTGTTGAGGCTGGACACCTCCACATTCTGCCACTCATCCACAATCTTATATGGTACTACTGGTCACTTACCTGTAGCGTCTTGTTGAGGCTGGACACCTCCACATTCTGCCACTCATCCACAATCTTATATGGTACTACTGGTCACTTACCTGTAGTGTCTTGTTGAGGCTGGACACCTCCACATTCTGCCACTCATCCACAATCTTATATGGTACTGGTCACTTACCTGTAGCGTCTTGTTGAGGCTGGACACCTCCACATTCTGCCACTCATCCACAATCTTATATGGTACTACTGGTCACTTACTTGTAGCGTCTTGTTGAGGCTGGACACCTCCACATTCTGCCACTCATCCACAATCTTATATGGTACTACTGGTGACTTACTTGTAGCGTCTTGTTGAGGCTGGACACCTCCACATTCTGCCGCTCATCCACAATCTTATATGTACTACTGGTGACTTACCTGTAGTGTCTTGTTGAGGCTGGACACCTCCACATTCTGCCACTCATCCACAATCTTATATGGTACTACTGGTGACTTACTTGTAGCGTCTTGTTGAGGCTGGACACCTCCACACTCTGCCGCTCATCCACAATCTTGAGCTGCTCCCTCAGCGCATCCAGCTCATCAGTCTTCTGCTGCAGCTGCCACTCAAGCGTCTGGGGGAGGAGCCAAACATGTATATGTAATGTATATAGGTGCAGTTGTATCAAGAAACATTTCTATTTAAAATCATCCACGAAATCACGATAAACATTGGTCTTTAGAAAGTTGTCAAACCAGGCAACACTGATAGACAAGGATTAGTAGTCTTTTTTACCTCAAATTTAATTGTTTAACAATGTGGTAATACATGGTAAACAATAGATACATTTGTTACACTTTATTTAAATTGATGTAAAGAAAAGACTGTATTGTAGATTTAGAAAGATTATGACAAAAGATGTTCTGTATTATTGAGCAATAAACTTGTTAATCGAGCTAATAGATAAATCCACGCTAGGCAGAATAGCATGGTAACTATCCAGTCAGCGCTGGTCTTGACAAATAACCATGTCTTACTGTAGACAAATGTTAAATACAATTTTGTTTTAAAAATAACCGGCAGGGTTCTAATCTATCTGGTGTATACTGGTATGTATATTTAAATGAGCTTGTTAGCTATTGGTTTGCGTAGATGCAAAATTTGATCTGAAGATTATAATGTAATTGAGAACTCGTGGTTTAACATTTTATGGTAATGATTTCAGTTCTTGTAGTTCTTGTTTAGTTTACCGTTTATACCTTTCATAATCAAAAATAGTGGAGTAATTGCAATTTTTTGTAAAAACAAACAAACCAGTAATTCCTAAGTCATTTAGATGTCAGATGAAAATGTTAAGTAATTTTGAGACTGGGTGCTTGATAAGTACATTCAATAAAAGGAGTTGTTGGGCTCCACTGAAACTAAACATAAAACGTCAGATTATAAAGTCGTATGTTGGCAGGGCAAGACGAAAACCACCCGTGGGGTGAGAGTATATGTTCTATTTGCACCACCAGGGTGAAAAGGAGTATAATTTAGGAGGCAGTGCTTCCACCTAATGGAGGTTCAGTAGTGACCAGTGGCCAACAGTGCTCCGCTGGTCACTTGCTGCTAGTCCACCACCACAATTTTTTTCTTTAATTGACGAACGTATTATATTGTTGATAATTCCTGAATAAAAATCTGTTTAAAAAAAAAAAAATCTGTACCAAAGTGTTATTTATTACCTGTATTTGTTCCCTGAGTACAGGGTCGACTCGTTCCCGCTCCAGCAGGTCGCGCTTCAGCTGCTCCACGTCACGCCGACTCGTCTGACACTCTATAGACAGACGCTCCACGTCAGCCTTCAACGTCATGTTGACGTGCTTCACCTTCTCCAGCTCCAGCGTCGTCATGTTGACGTCATTAGTGCGCGTCTGTAGGTCGACCTTGACCTGGTCCTGCTCCACCCACAGTGTCTCCATCT
Source organism: Sthenelais limicola (assembly GCA_942159475.1). Classification (NCBI taxonomy): domain Eukaryota; kingdom Metazoa; phylum Annelida; class Polychaeta; order Phyllodocida; family Sigalionidae; genus Sthenelais; species Sthenelais limicola. Next base: position 125,454,505 of record OW804098.1, on the reverse strand, counting down.
GGCGGCGCAGTTTGATGTGCTGCCCCTTCTCCGTCATCAACTGCAGGACAATTGTAGCAATATTAACAACTTGTAAGTCTGGGACATTACAAAGTCTACCAACTGCAGGCCAAAATAGCAATATTACAGCTGCATTCTCAGCCATTACCACAAAACCAATATTACTAATATTATGACTGGATTGGATTTATCAATATTTTGCTGTTGTATATGTTTTTATTATACACGCATTGCTCGGACAACAACGTATCTAGAGTGATTTACGCATAGTGCATTTCACTAGTGATTTACGTGGGGTTATCATAGCAACCAATCTGTTTTTTTGTTTTTTTTACTAAAATTACTGGTAAAATTCAAATTTATGACCCAATTTTTTCTATTTTCATCATTGAAAGCATGTATAATAAATCTGTTAACTAACTCCAGGGATGCAAGTTGGGGTATTCAAAATTGACGGAAATTTTTCGGAGATGTAAAACATCTTTAAAATATAAGTTAGCTTAATAACCTAAGTAATAGAACTAGCAAGACAAGTGCAGGCACTGTGCAGCTGCTACCACTCACAGGCTCACTACCGTCTGCCCGGCTGCAAGGCCCTGCTCCCGGGAGTGGTGTGTGGTGTGAGCCCTAGTAGCATAGTACACCCTGCCCTCCGCTAGCGGAATTCCGCTAAACTCCCGATGCTATCACTGCACCGAGTTGCTAGCGGAACCTTGGCTGACAAGGGGGTGACACAGGCCGCCACTGGTACATAGCTCTCCTGTATATTCCAATGCAAGTTTTGGGTCAACTCTGGGGCAATTCAGTCAGTCCATTAACGATCAATCTTTTTAAATGTCTTATAGCTAATTTGAAAGACATATGGGAAATTAATATATATACATTTTGGTAATGACGAGAATGAAGGAAATCCGTCAACTGAAGGACAACTTGCATCCCTGTAACTCGTTGGTTTCAGTCGCTTAGAATATTACTCATTGCTATGGAACTCGTGCAATATTCACGCTCCTTCAACCAATGTGTCTGACACATTAGATCAGAACAACCGACAATCAGTGCATTCCATCTAAGTACAAACCTGTTTCTTTGCCTCCTTGACGTTCTGCTTCTCCTTGCCTGTGGCTGCCTCCTGCTCCTTGAGTTGCTCCTTGAGCTCGTGGATGAGTTTGTCTCGCTTCTGTAGCTCCCCCTGTACATGTGTGCTCAACCCTGCTACTGATGCCTCCCGCCGCGCTAGTGCAGCCTCCAGTGATGTAGTGTGCTCCTTCAGTGCACTGTGGCTCTGCATCACTCCTGTACACATATAGATGGAGCAACTTTAGATCATATCATTTAACGAGCATCCTTTAACATTACAATTACTGGGAAACATCCACAGACATGAAAGACATTTGAAGTTTTGAAATTCTGAAAGCCATTTTAAAGATTTTCAAGCCCCATTTGATGAATTTCAAGGTCCTCAAAACAAGTTGATTATTTTCAAAGCCTTTGTTTCTCCACATTAAAGGCTTTAAACGTCCCTAATATTATTATTACCACACCCAACCATAAGTACACAAGCACCACCCACCGGCGAGTCTTCCCTTCTCCCGCTCCAGGTCCAGACTGAGTCTGCGGGCATCCTCCTCCTGACGGAGTCGCTCTGACTCGTCGAGCTGCTCCCGTGCCTCGCGGTACTGCACCTCCACCTCCATGATCTTGGTGCGCAGGATCTCTATTGTCTCCTCCTTCAGCAGCAGCGAGCACCGCACCTCCTCCATCTCCACCGTCACACGTGTCTTGTACTCCTCCAGCAACCGCCGCTCTGTCTGCAGCACCTGCAATAGTGTATAATATTGTTTATTTTGCACATGTAATATTGTAGTTGTAAATTGAGAGGTTTTCACATGGGGAAATTGACTTGACCTGAAACTTATTTAATGCATGTAAATGTATATATGTTGAAACACATTGATTGAGTACTTATAAAGTGTACTTCATATGGATATATTTGTATAAAATGAGTAAAATGTAGAAATAATTAGATAAGTATTATTACACCAAATGCACATGTAATGGGGAAATAATCAACTTTCTCGCCATTTTCAGGGTGAGTTTTCTGATGCATTTTATTTAGGCTCAAAGTTTCAAGGTGGGCGTGCACTGGGTGGACATGATTATTATTATTATGGAACTTTTATTCAGCGAAACATATTCATTCACAGTAATATAAATCAAGAAGAGGACAAAATTCGTTCTCCAATGGCGGTCTTCGAGTAGCCCTTTTTAAAATAAACATAATGAGGTATATATGATAAGTGTTCAGTAATTGGTTGGAGGTGAAATGATACAAAGGACGAGGTAAGTGAACGTACAGTTTGTTCGCGCTGGACCTGCTCCTTCTGCTCGTCCATGCTGAGGTTAAACTTGTCCTGCGTGGCCTGCAGTTCCTGGGCCAGCAGTGACTTGGTGGTCTCAGCGTCCCTCAGGCGTTGGTTCAGCTCTGTCAGCGCCGCCTGGTAGTCCACCTGGCGGTGACGCTCCTCATCAAGCCTTGCCTCGTACTCCTCAGTCACCTCCAGCACCTGTAGTGGAAGCACACATTTAGTTATTGCACTTGATTCTCAGCTATTACCACCAAGGAAATCTTACCACATTTACCCATATTATCAGGGAGGTATATACAGAGGGAGTGGTCACAGGGTTGATATGTGTCCACCAAATAGTTGGGAGTAATGCCACTACTACTACTAGCACCAGCTATTTATAAGTGTATCACTAGTATGCTGTTGCTGGAAAAGGGCAATCAAAGCTACCTGGTCTACAGGTGGTACTAGTGCCGACAACAGTACTGCACACAGAAGCACACATTTAGTTACTTTTTGGATTTTTTTGGAAAAAAAAATTGAAGAACAAAAAGACCTTCATCCTCCCATGAAAGGTTCGTCCCGGACCGGAGGGACCTACCCTGAAGTGCCAGATGAGCTATATGTCATGTTGTGCCAAACATTGTTGATTCTAATTGTATCGTCTTTTATAACTATTGTATTACGTTTATTTCCATTTTCATCAGTTACATTTGTTGCAACAGGGACATCCCATAATTACATTCTGTCCTAACACAATTCTTTCCATGTAGTCCCAGAGTATTCAGGATTGATTTTAAACAATTCTTTTCTTTGCAATGACATACAATCTAGTTATTTATTGGACTTTCTAAAGCTGCATTCTCAGCTATTACCACCAAAGAAATCTTACCACATTTACTCATATTATGATTTATAGGACTGGATTTATCAATATTCATTATATTCAGTTACATATATTCATACAAGAATTTGAAGGTAAATCCGCCGAGAGAAAACGGCCGCCTGACCCTAATAAGTGTGCTAATATAAGATACAATACTGATAAATACACAGTAGCATTTATTGATTATAAACTGGAATATATAATAATTTGATATACGACTGTTCACTGACCTTAGCCTTTAACTTGTTGACGTCAGACCTGAGCTTCTTCTCTGTCTCCAGTAGTTTAGAGCGTAGCATGGAGTTCTCCTTGCCCAGCTGTGTGATGGCCTCCCTCTCCTCCACCTCGTCACACTGCACCTGCACCGCCTGCTGCGACCGCTCCTCTAATAATGCAACAAATAATAATAGTATTATATTTTATTAGTTCCATGAGATTGACCAAAAGGAGATGTTCTTCTGGAATTCAATCCAGATCTTCCTGGACATACTGAGCACCGGCGAGAAGTTAAAAATGTACATTACTAGTTTTACATGTTTAGTCAAGTCAATTTTTATTAGTTTCTAATAAGTTCTGAGTTCATTTTCATACATTTTACCAGGCGGTAAAGATTTTTTTTTATTCATTAAGGCCTATAATATATATTTAAATTCTAGGAAATTAGGCCTGTAGCATTTGGGGAATATTGGGATGAGATTTCGTTATAAATGGTGGAATTTTTGGGAGATTCTTTTAGTAAGTTTCTAAAAATTCTGATTTCAGTAGAAATACTGAAGACTTGCATCCCTGAATGTTAGATGTATCAAAAGGAATAAAGCAGAAAGACCAACCCTGACGAGGTATTTATAAATTCATTTTTGAAATTAGGCCTATCAGACTTGGGGAATATTTGAAAATTTGGATGAAATTTCGTTATAAATGGTGAAATATTTGGGAGATCCTTTTCGTAAGTTTTCAAAAATAGTGATTTCAGTACAGATAGTGACGACTTACATCCCTGAATTATTAGATTATTACCAGGTATTTATAAATTAATTTTTGAAATTAGGCCTATGGGAATATTTTGAAAATTTGGATGAAATTTCGTTTATACATGGTGGAATTTGGAGAGTTGCTTTTTTTCCTTTTTAGTAAGTTTAAAACAATACTGAAGACTTGCATCCCTGAATTATTAGATGTAGCATAAGGAATAAAGCTTGCACCCACCCTCCAGCAAGGCCTCCAGTCGTTCCTTCTCCTCTGTGAGTGTGCGCAGGCTAATCTCCAGCTCCAACAGTCGTTCCTTGCCCTTCACCACTTCACTCTCTGCCTCACGCTTATCCGCCTTCATCTGCTGGTGTAGAGTCAGCGCCTCCGCCAACCTCTCCTTCATTACCGCTATATCCCGCTCAAACTGCTGCCCCAGAGACTTGATCCTCTCCTCCTGCTCTATGTTATGTGCTGTCAACTGTTGAACCTACAGGAGCAAACAGTTACAATTATAATACAGGGTCTCCACGCTTTTGGACAGAAGATATTCAAGGCTTTACAAAGCCCTTCCAGGCCCATTTTAGTGATTTTCAAGGCCCATATCAACAAGCAAACATACATACAGTTATGGACTATGATATGTACCGATAATTTACTATTGCTTGATTATTAAACCTTTTAATTGAGTCAAAAAGTCAGTGATAAAAAAATCAGTTGTAAAAGTCAGTCATAAAATTCAGTGGACAAGTCATGAAAGTCAGTTGTAATGTTGTATAAGTCAGCCGTAAAGTTAAAAAAATGGGAGTATTTTTGGTATTTTTATATCAATTTTCCAAAAGTATGTGAATTCAGACAATAATCTGGGAACTTGCATCCCTGCCTTGATTCCTCAAGCTAGGGGCTGAGTTGTCCAGTTTTAAAGTTTTTTAAGGAAGAAATACAAAATTGAATGGCTTTTAATGATCATTACAAAGGTAAACCTGAATTTAATGACTTTTAATAACCTGCAGAAACCATGCTACTAGTCAATAAAAAAAGCCCAACCCACCTGTGCTTCTAGAGCGTCTCGTTGTGTCTGTAACTCTGCAATAACTGCGTTGTCCATGTCCGCTATAGGCGGCTGGTCACCATTGACTGGTCCTGTAACAGTCTCCTCAGTCAGAATCACAACCTCAGGTTTACTGTCACCAGACCCCAACTGTTTCTCTACAATCTTCACCACTAGAGCTTCCCCTCCACCATCTTTAGCTTCCTTGTGCACCGGTGCCATGTCATAGGGTAGTGCACCCTGCTGCTGGGGGCTGGCCTGCTGCCTCTGCACCATCTCTACCACCTCACCTGTAGGGAACAATACTTTGTTTACTAAACATTCATAGGAAGGGTTTTTTTCATTATATTCAGTATAGACTTTCTTAGGAAGGGTAATTTTTAGTATATTCAGTATATACTTTCTTAGGAAGGGTAATTTTTAGTATATTCAGTATATACTTTCTTAGGAAGGGTAATTTTTAGTATATTCAGTATAATACTTTGTTAGGAAGTGTAATTTTTAGTATATTCAGTATATACTTTCTTAGGAAGGGTAATTTTCATTATATTCAGTATATACATTCTTAGGAAGTGTAATTTTTAGTATATTCAGTATGTACTTTGTTAGGAAGGGTAATTTACATTATATTCAGTATATACTTTGTTAGGAAGTGTAATTTACATTATATTCAGTATATACTTTGTTAGGAAGTGTAATTTTCATTACATTCAGTATATACTTTGTTAGGAAGGGTAATTTTTAGTATATTCAGTATAATACTTTGTTAGGAAGGGTAATTTTTAGTATATTCAGTATAATACTTTGTTAGGAAGGGTAATTTTTAGTATATTCAGTATAATACATTCTTAGGAAGGGTAATTTTCATTATATCCAGTATATACTTCCTTAGGAAGGGTAACTTTCATTACATTCAGTATATACATTCTTAGGAAGGGTAATTTTCAGTATATTTAGTATATACTTGTTTAGGAAGAGTCTCAACAGGTAAAGGGACCTGGCAAGATTGGTATAATCCACCATTATGTACCTGCTTGGTGCTTGGGTGAGGCACGCTGGGTGAGGACCCTCAGTCTAGCGCGGGCGGCGGCCAGCTGGTTGTTGAGGTTAGTGTTGTCAGACTTAGCGTCCTGTAGTTCATCCGTCCTACCAGCAAGCTCTACCTTCATCTGATGAGACAAAGTCATGATTGTATGTGTCACAGAATAATCAGCCATAAGTAGAAACAAATGGATTTTGAGATACCATCATATTTAAAAAGATGAGATTAAGTGGATTCTAACGATATCAACTTGGAAATCTAAAAGGTATTTATTTTTTTAAAAGTTTAGTTAGCAATATTATTACAGTTACTAGTAAAGTAGGTAAATATACTTCAAAGGATGACCTTAGAAACGCAAAGATATATTTAAAACACAGCCATGAAATTTGGTAGATGTATTCATACAACTTGAAGCGCTAGAAATTAGATTATAAATGATCATGTAATTAATAAATATGTCTCTACCTGTTTGAAGCTGTGTTCCACCTTGCCCATATCATGTAATTAATGTGTTGATAAATATGTCTCTACCTGTTTGAAGCTGTGTTCCACCTTGCCCATATCATGTAATTAATGTGTTGATAAATATGTCTCTACCTGTTTGAAGCTGTGTTCCACCTTGCCCATATCGCCCTTTATAGTGTGCAGCGACACGTCAAACGACTTCTTCTCCTCCTTCAGAGACTCCAGCTCGACATCAAGTGCATTCTTCTCGTTCTTCAACTTTAAGACCTCCTCATCCCTCAGCTCCAGCTCCTTCTGGATGTGTTTATAGGACACTTCCACATCCACATACTTCCTATCCAGGTTATCTATGGTCCTGTCTCTCTCTAACAGACTCTCCTGCGCCAGCGTCAGGCGCTTGATGAGTTGAGTCTGCTCGTGTTCCAGCACGTTCACCTGGTGAATGTCATTGTGTAAATATTGTAATAAGATGTAACAGTAAATAAAGGCTTGTATATAACAGTAAAAGGAAAGAAAATACCTGTATGAAATATATATGAAAATACCTGTATGAAATATATTTATAATTTATAAAACGAAATGAGAAAAATGTATGTTATAATGAAACTATAAAGAAAGCAAAGGTAATAAGCCCAGGCTACTGACGAAAACATGGAGTGATCTGGAAGATGCACCTGAATATAGATCTAATAAAAACGTTTTTTTCTTAAATCCAAGGATACTCGGAAGACCTGTGAATGACACAGAGAGCATTACTTTTTCCATTTTTTCTCCACTGTATGTTCTTTACTTTGACCGTTCACCATATGATATGATTTGTAATTATGATTATGGAAATACAAATCTATTATTATTATTATTATAATTCAATTCAATTTACCTGTGCCTGTTTGCGCCTCAGGTCGTTCTGTAGTTTTTTGAGGTCCTCAGAGTTGCTAGAATCCACTTCAGTCTGCCGCAGTCGCTCCTCTTCCTGCCGCATGGCCTCCTCCACGGCCACGCGCTCCTGCTGGATCAGACTGAATGCGGCCTCACGTTCCATCATGTCAGCCTCGATGCGCTCCAGGTGTTTAGCCAGCTGCTCCTTCTCCTGCAGCGCCCTCTGCTGCTGCTCCGCCAAGGCTTGCTTGGAGCGCACGTTGTCAGCCTTGAGGCGCTCGACCAGTGTGAGCGAGGCGATGTTCTCCCGCTGGATCTGGGTGATGTCACGCTGCAGCTTGGTCTTGGTCTCCTGAGCCTGCCCCAGCTGACTCTGGTACCACTCCTTAGCGTTCTGCAACCCCTGCACGTCACTCTGCAGTGATTTCACCTCATTCTCTGCCAGGATGCGGGACTGGTGGCTGGTCTGGTACTCCACATACAGCTCTGCCACCTTGTTCTTGAGCGCCTGGATGGTCTCATCCTTACCCAGCATCTCACGCCGCAAGTCCTTCATCTTGTCCTGCTGCTTCTCATTGGCCGCATGCGCCAACTTCAGGTCCTCGCTCAGGGTCTTGAGATCGTGGTCCTTCTCCTCTATCAGCTTCTGTGCATCCATCACCACCAATTCCAACCTCTGTCTGTTCTGTTTAAGCGTCTCCAAGTCAGCAGACAAGGCATTCTTGTCCCCAACCACAGTCTTGTGGTTCTTCTCGTTAGATTTCAGCTGCGTTGCAACTGCAGCTAGATGACTTTGCAGCTCAGATCTCTCCTTAATGGCTACTGTAGCTTCACCTTCTAATATCTCAACTTTTCCTTCCAAGTGAGCTTTTTCCCTGCGTAATTTAACCACTTCTTCTTGTAGACTATAGAACTCATTGCGCTCAGAGCGACTGAGATCAGCGCCTTCCCCTGCTGCGGCAGAACTGTTCCCCAAGCTGAGATCTCCAGTCATATCATCGGCAGGACTCCGCTGCCGACCAGACTCATCTAGGTTCACTATCATACTAGTCTTAGAGATCTCTGTCGTACTCTGACTAGAGTGCGAGACATTATGTGACACATTTCTTTGGAAGCTCCTTTTGTATTTGGTATCAGTTATATCTTGGTCAATGCCTTCTGTTGTGCTATTTTGGAGGCTAGTGCTGCTGGTGTTCTGCGAGACAACAGATTCAGATTTGCTAATTTTGACCAGACTGCTGCGTACACTGCTAGATTGTACAGTGGACTGTACAGTAGACTGAATAGCGTTACTAGCCACCATAGCATGTGCTTCTACTACACTGTGGTTATTGTGGTCACCACCAGAGGCAGCACCATTACTGCCCTTGACAGGGGTGGAGGTGTGGGGCAGGTGCAGGGGGAGGTAGGAGCTGTTGGCTCTTCTATCACTACTCCCCCACTCACCTCCTACACTTGTGTCTCCCCCACCCGTGTGCAGCAGGTCACTATCACTACTCATGGCGTCTATCACATTCACACTAGATTCTACCTTCAGCGTCTCATCCTCATAGTTGACTGCCTTGTTCTTGTTGCCATGTCGAGACGGCTGCATGCCGGGGTCTTTGACAGGAGGTGAGAATCGTGCTGCTCCGCCCTCCTCAGACAAACTCCCATTGTTCCTCCCATGTAAGGAGGTAAAAGTCTGCATTGTCTGAAGGTAGCTATTTGTATCAAAGTCATATTCTCCCTTTAATTTCGCAACATCGTTCACTTCATTTTGGTTTGAAGTGTTGCGCTCATAGGAAGAACCATCCTCCTCCCCATTCTGGGTTTGGTTATCACTAAAAGTCTTGCTATTACTTGTACTAATCACAGTCTTGCTTGGTTCTAGGTTGTGTACAGTGGGCTTGTCTGTCAGCCCTGATGCACTGGTCATGTGCAGCGGCGGGGGGGAAGTTTGCACAGAGTGGATCAGCGTCTCTTCTTCAGCAGTACTCGATACCGTCTTCACCAGCGTGTTCTCCTTAGACAGAAGCACCTCCTGCTCTGTTTGCACGCTAGGTGGCGCGGGGGGTTGTTTGTTGCCGGGTCTGGAGCGCTCCTGGGTGACCACAGAACGCCCGCCCAGCCAGCCTGTCCTCTCTGTTACCTTGGTGATCATGTCCTGCGGCACAGGGATGAGGTCAGAGGAGGAGCTGGTGCTGGACATGTTACTAGTGTCCAGCTGGTGCTGCCCCCGCGTGGTGTGTTCAGCAGTATTAGTGTCATCTGAGGCTCTGTCTGTTTCCTCCGACTCTGATATACTATTGTTATTTAGACTGGTTCCAGATTCCATGGCAACGGAGGTTGTTATGTGGTGGTGGTGGTGGTGGTGGTTGTGGTGCTGCTGGTGCTGGTGGGAGATATGCCCTGTGCCTGTGTATGAGGAGCTGTTTTCAAGGGTCACTGTTCTGATTTCCTCAATTTCCACATTTTGCGGTGGTTCCTCTGTGCCCTGGTGAGGCGGCCACGAGCCCTGATGTGAGTTGTTGTTACCAGTAGAGTGAACAAGGGTAATTAAGTCAGCAGATGATGTGGTCGAGGCGTGGGCCGAGGGGCTGCGGGTGACCACTGAGTTCTCAAATGAGACAGTGTTGTATGAGGAGGTGAGTGAGTGCTGAGAGCCTGCTCCTGGGCCTGCAGTCATGCCCTCCGCAGACAGATCTGTCACATCTGTGTGGTTTGTCCGGTCGGACACCGACAAACTTAATGTGCTCTGAAATAAGAAAGTCAAGTCTTATAGCATATATTTGTTCCATTCCAAGCTTTCCAAAAACTTTTCTCCATTGTTTAGTGATCTTTAATTGTGTCAGGTTTATTATAATCTGTTTTATCTGTTTATTCTGAAAAACACTGGGAGTTGAGGATCCTTTTCTTCAGGTTTTAATGTGTAATAACAATTACAAAAGATATTCACATAAATTGGGTGACTGATGAAAAAGATGAGATGGAAGATGACATTATAAGAAAGATATAATACCAAAAAAAAAAGGATTTCAGTAGGATTACATATATAGGTATAAAACAATTCACAACTAAATCAGTATTTTCTTTATTTGAATGTAAATCTCATATAAACTGAACGGTTCTCTAACAAATCTATACCCATTAAATGATTGATACTATGGTTTGTATAGGCTTATTAGCTTATGTTAGATCTTGTATGTTGAAGGATCTTGGCCTACTTGAAAAATCAATAAAAATAACAATGTACAGTATTTAACATTAAGGAACGCAATATATATATAATCTACTTGACATAATTGAAAGTGATAATCTATCAAATATAACAATATATCAAGTATATCTGAATGGTATATTGTTATATTTGATAGATTATCACTTTCAATTATGTCAAGTAGATTATATATATATTGCGTTCCTTAATGTTAAATACTGTACATTGTTATTTCTATTGATTTTTCAAGTAGGTCAGCTGGAAACATTGTCTGTATAGGATAAAATGCGACTGAATAAATAAATACAAACACAAAATATAAAGCCTCAAGTATTGTACTGCGTGGTTAGTGGTACTCATGAGGTACTTACATGGGTAGTAATAAGGTACTCAAGTCTAGGTATAGGTACTCATAAGGTACTCATGTCTAGGTATAGGTACTCATAAGGTACTCATGTCTAGGTATAGGTACTCATAAGGTACTCATGTCTAGGTATAGGTACTCATGTCTAGGTATAGGTACTCATAAGGTACTCATGTCTAGGTATAGGTACTCATGTCTAGGTATAGGTACTCATAAGGTACTCATGTCTAGGTATAGGTACTCATAAGGTACTCATGTCTAGGTATAGGTAATCATAAGGTACTCATGTCTAGGTATAGGTAATCATAAGGTACTCATGTCTAGGTATAGGTACTCATAAGGTACTCAAGTCTAGGTATAGGTACTTATAAGGTACTTACATGGGTAGAGGTACTCATGTCTAGGTATAGGTACTCATAAGGTACTTACATGGGTAGAGGTACTCATGTCTAGGTATAGGTACTCATAAGGTACTTACATGGGTAGAGGTACTCATGTCTAGGTATAGGTACTCATAAGGTACTTACATGGGTAGAGTCTGAGTCGGTTTCTCCTGCTTTCATCTTCATCTGTGTCATGGCAATAACACGTGCCACCTCTTCAGCTGATGCGGGCGTCACAGTAGAGTTACCTGCAGCAACATTGAGTAGATTCATGTTGAATGTTTTAAGTCAAAACAATACTTATGGTTACAATCCACGATTCAATAAAGTATTATGTAGAAAGGATAAAGGAACACAGGTCTTCCAGGTAATCACAGTGATATATCATGTCTTTCTGTTTTCAATGTGGTTAAGATCAACTATTGATATAGATTAATAGTTGAAGGATTGAGGCAACTCAACTGAAAACGACCATGTTCATAGTTTTGTAGTCTTTTATTTTGGCGACCCTGAATTGTTGATATAGATTTATTGAAAATGTACAATCCACTATAATTTCCAAATTTGGGACATATGCTGTTTGGATCCCCCGCAACTCCTTTTTATTACACAGTTGAAATTCATATACAGTGGAACCTCTATTGAGACCACCCATGGAACTGAACGATTTATAGTCTCATAACGAGGTGGTCTCATTAAAACAATTCAGGACTGAGAGAAACTTGTCTCAATAGAGAGGTGGTCTCTGTATTCATAAAGACGATTCTTCCACAGAGAACCAATAAGAAGGGGATTGTGGGGAGTAAACAACAAGAGCCAGTACAAACCTATAACAGACTTCTGAAGAGCGAGCGCTTCCACGGTCTCTGTAAATCCCCTGAATGAATCCGGACCACTGTCCGTAGACTTGCGTTCCGGAGTGCTAGTCACGGAACTTTGTGATTTCTTCTGGAATAGATGGAGACAAACATGAAACCAGGAGAACCAAGAATTTGGTAGAATATCAGATACGAAGAGCAAATAGGTGAGCAGTGTTGAAGCATTATTGAACAATGAATACTTATAAGATAAGATAATCTAGTATTTTTGCCATTTAGACTAATATGACAGCGTCTGTTCTATGACTAAGCCCAGATTAATATCAAACATCTCAGCCAACGCTTGAGGTGGATATAACGTTTTTTGAATGAACTATTCAAAATGTATTGGCATTTAATTAAATATTAAAAAAAATTGTGTATTAAATCCGACATTGTTTTGAGTTTGTTGATCAGTTAGAGAGTTAGAGTGTTTTAAACCGGTGCTTGCTACATACCTCCATGTTCATGGCATACGAGTGCTTAATTTGTTCTGAAAGTAAAACAATACAGGGATTAACAACAACAGCAGGATTTCCCCCTACGTCATTAGTTAACAACAACAGCAGGATTCCCCCTACGTCATTAGTTAACAACAGCAGGATTTCCCCCTACGTCATTAGTTAACAACAGCAGGATTTCCCCCTACGTCATTAGTTAACAACAGCAGGATTTCCCCCTACGTCATTAGTTAACAACAGCAGGATTTCCCCCTACGTCATTAGTTAACAACAGCAGGATTTCCCCCTACGTCATTAGTTAACAACAGCAGGATTTCCCCCTACGTCATTAGTTAACAACAGCAGGATTTCCCCCTACGTCATTAGTTAACAACAGCAGGATTTCCCCCTACGTCATTAGTTAACAACAGCAGGATTCCCCCTACGTCATTAGTTAACAACAGCAGGATTTCCCCTACGTCATTAGTTAGTGGTGCTGTAAAGGTTGACAATGGGTTGGTGAACATGTACCTTTTTCTTGTATTATTCACAGATAGTAGGAAAAAAACAATGACACAACATGATGGTTTTCTGGCCATAATAAATGTATTTTTTATTCAGAATTATAAAAGGAGTGCTGTATAATTTGTGATCACTTCTTCATGTTGACTCTGTCTACTTCAGTAATAAAGACCCGGTGTTGGGGGAAAACACCAACAGGATTTCCGTCCATGTCAATATAGACAACGAGAGTAAAATTAAAGAGAGGTTTAATTTATGAGTCGGTGAAACTTGTGACAAGTTTGCACACGGTATCGTGGTATTTGATGGGCCAAAATCAAAGGGTTAATGGTCCTGGCGGTGACCCTTTTATCCAAGCTTGTTTGTAAGTTCTTAAAGGGTCTTCACAAAGTTACTGTCTCTGCTCTTTTTCCGTTTTTGAGGCGCTAGTAAAGTTTCTTTCACTATTGATTAAATATTGCATGAAACTGATTTATAACTTGAGCAAATACTAGGGAGGTTCAGCAAGTCAAACGTAAACGTAAACGCATCCGTATCTCTGATATACAAACATGTTAAAAGGAAGAAAGCGGTTTAGCAAAACAATCCAGGAAAAACGTAACATAACATATCAAGCAAAATGTTTCCCCTCACAATTTATTTTTCATACATAAAAATGCGACGTAATTGAGAAAAAAAGATAGGGATACGGTTACATAATTGAGATAGGTTTGCTTGCTGAAACTCCCTACTCAGCACTTTGTGGTGGTTTGTACTTACCCGAGTCGACTATGACTGAGTCGTGCCCGTTGACGAGGTGCATCTGTACGTGAGGTTCTCCATCGTACCGGTAGAGGTAGCGCGAGTCACTTGTCTCAGGCAGCAGGAAGCCGTGCAGGTCATTGCGATCTGTGGCAGAGGTTAGATTTAGATTTAGATTTAGAAACTTTTAATCTCGATCATGTCACTATCAGGAAACATGTCTCCAGCAAAAGGGAGGCTTACAAGCTTCCTGTTGTTTTACAGCCGAGTTTTGCAACGAACAGTTCCACAGTTGTCATGGACGAAGGTTGCCATTTTTAAATCTAGGTTTTTATGATAATAATAGTCAAGATGTTATACATGTACATTTCGTTTTCATTCTTTTTCAGTCAATAAAATGTTGGTCTGACCAGATTAGAGTATTTTTTGCTACCATTTTAGGTACTACATGAGTGACTTGCACAAGTCATTGGTTTTTTCCCCAAAACGAAATCAGAAAAAAACAAATATCATTTTATGGTCACTACCATGTTAGGGTCACTCCCCCTTAACTGAGGAATTAAGACAGTCCATGAATGAGGAGTACTAGACCTGCACTAGGGCTCTACAAACAACACCAGTCTTAAGGACTATCGAGTTATCATCACATGGATTTATACCACCCAATCGCAGGTGGGCTGGTGTGCGGGGGGAATAGGTTGCTTTACGCCATGTTTTGACACCATACTTTCGTATATATTTGGTCCTATCACGCTAACAGGATACAGGAGTACCCTGCTCTTTTTGAATATTAGCAATGGTTTATTCTCTCAAGTTAAATGACCCTTGGATGATTTCAAAAGTATTATATTTCGCCAATCCGCTCAAAAAAGACAGAAATAAGGTTTAAAACACAATCCAGCATAAGCGAACAGTTATTTTAAATCAATGCATTACAAAGTCTACTCAGATATTCCTAGTATCATATTTGAGCAGAATATAATAAACGTGTAGAGCTGGTGAGGGTACATTTACTAAAGACCTGACCCATATATGGCTTGCATATATTTTGTTATCAATCTTTTGTATGAAGAGGATTTGAGAAGGACAACATGTGTATATTTGTGTACTATTTCTCCTCATTTTGTAACTCAATGTAGTCCCGGTAACGACACAAATACGTACAAGCTCCAATAAGATCAATACAGACATTCTTAGAGAACATCGAACCGGTTCTGCCTGGATGATCTATGCTGGCAGAGTAGGTCATATCGACCGTAAGTCTGCGTCTTCCCGTGTGAGATATTATTTTATATAGCCATATAACTATGTTATACTCCGAGACACTTTGGATTACATTGTATCATTATATTACATTGTTTTTTTGTGGGTTTTTTTCAGCCCCTTGGTTACCTGACAAAAAAGTCCCCACTTTTTAGTTCTTGGTAATCAATTTGAAGTTGATATTTACACTCTATAAACCAGGAATAAAATTATTTGACATGGATTAAATGTATGAAAACACTTTTCGTACACTAGAGCACACATATTATACACAATGTACATCTCTATGGTAACAGTGAGGTATTGGATCATACCCACGTCTGAGGAACATTCTACACCTCAGTAACAGGGTAGCACTGTGCTGAGAAGGTCTGGGTCCTGTTTCGTCTGATCAATTATATCACATTGTACCAGGTAACTTTCCAAACACTTTGCCATGTACTGCATTGTACATGCTGGACTTGTGTCCACGTAATGTCATTATATCTTTAATTATTAGTTTTCTCCTTAACAAACCCTATTTACTATATAAAGGTAACGGCTGGAAGGGCTTGGTTTATTCTGTAGATCTATTTGTCAACCCTCGTATGTATGTATTTGCTTGGCAAATAAACAATTTTTCAATTCAATCACTTTCATCAACAATTGAAAATTGAAGCCAGAAATTCGATGAATAAATATTTAGAGGTACATTGACAACCCATCATGAGGTGCAGGGATACCACGCCTTGGAAACTGACCCTAGTGTCACTGGCATCATGTGGAACATTGCAAACTTAATATTCAGTGGCTAATTTTCGTTGATATTTTTTAAAGAAAAAAACAAGACATACTTCTTGAATATTAGTGCAGTTGATTGGAAAATCACTAAAGAAGAAATATTTTCATGTAATTACTAGAACTTGGGATGAATCATTGTGCATTGAGAACTAGATAATTAAAGCGAAATGGCGATATGGCCTGTAAATTACGCACACGGATTATTCAAGGAAGTTAATAATCAAAGAATGTATGTCCGTCAATGTGGAAGCTCTGATTAAATAGTACCTACAGAGAACTACATAATTAAGCTTAAAACAAAATGGCGATGGGACCCAAAACGGACGCGGAAGTAATATTCCAGGAGATAATGAATGCAATAATTGGTTTCTCCTCTCATTAACACACAGAAAGGAAACTTATCAAACTAAACCGGTTCCTTCCACGGCCAATATCTCACACATTAGAAAGGGGTCCAGCACACAGCATTGATTGAACCTTACCACATCTAGGAATATCAAATAAAGTGGGAAAGGAGTCTATACCATAAATCAGGTTAAGATTTGGCACAAGTGGTTTTAACGTATGGATCCCGGTCAGACTCCTGCACCATGAATAACTAAGGGTGTGTTCGAGAACAGGAAACGACATGGTTTTATCTAGTTTACCTTCTTTATCTAGTTTATGTCCTTTATCCTGTAAAGTGGGGAATGAATAAAATAGTTGATTGTAGTCAAAGAATCCTAGACGGCTTTTGTTAACCGACAGCTTCATGAGAGAGAGAGAGAGAGAGAGAGAGAGAGAGAGAGAGAGAGAGAGAGAGAGAGGGGAGAGAGAGGGAGAGAGAGAGAGAGGAGAGAGAGGCGAGAGAGAGAGAGGAGAGAGAGGGAGGGAGAGAGAGGGGGGAGAGAGAGAGAGAGGGAGAGGGAGAGGCAGAGAGAAAGAGAGAGAGAGAGGAGAGAGGGAGAGAGAGGGGGGAAGAGTGAGAGGACAGAGAGAGGAGGGAGAGGGGAGAGAGAGGAGGGAGAGGGAGAGAGGAGAGAGGGGAGAGAGAGGAGGGAGAGGGGGAGAGAGAGAGGTGGAGCGAGAGAGAGAGAGAGAGAGAGAGGAGAGAAAGGACAGAGAGAGGGGAGGAGAGAGGAGAGAGGAGAGAGAGGAGAGACAGTGAGAGAGAGACAGTGAGAGAGAGAGAGAGAGAGAGAGAGAGAGAGAGAGAGAGAGAGAGAGAGAGAGAGAGAGAGAGAGAGGAGAGAGACAGAGAGACTTTGACACACAAAGAAAGGGAGAATGAAATAGAGACAGACACAAAGCCACAGTTCTATTTTATTTCTAGTCTAAACTTCTGTTCATTTGTAATAAATATTTACAAATGCAAGGGGCAATGTTATATACAATATTAATCTGGAAAAAACCCAATGTGCCTATATCAGTTCCTACCTGATTTTTTGACTCGTTGAGCAGCAATGGGGGCCCCTGAACTACTGCCCTTGAAGTCTGAATCATAGCAAACGATGTTACTGAACGAGTGGAGCGTCTGAGACGAGGAGTCGGAGGCCAGGTCGTTCCCTTCAAAATTGACTTGACTCAAAGTCAGCTCAAATGGCTCCATGATGCGTAGCAAATATTATGTCAATAATCATGACTTGGTAAACCCTATCTGAAATGTAAATATGGATCGAGATTAGTTAATTAATAAAGGTACGAGAACACATTGTTTACCTGGAAAACATTACATATAGCTCAGTTGGGATCTAACCGAATTATCAATATTAATATTAAATTAATAACTTAGGTGGATATCAATTGAACCCAAGAAAGTTACTTAGTACATTACTTTATTGGTGTCCATTTGTATTTCGTTTGAATAAAAAACTGTGCTGCTTGGCACAAGGGAATTAGCATGATTAGAAATAAAGAGTTGAAGTATATATTATATGGAGCAAAAGTGAGTTTTTCAGAACAATTTCATGCCGCTTAAATGGTTCCCAAACGAAACTGGTTCAATATTTAAAGATCATATTTTCCATCCTTTAAGAACTTGATTATAAACTCCGAAAAAAAGATATGGACAAAGCATGTGATATATTTGAAGCAAGGAACGAGGAATATATTTTTCTCCAACTAAAAGGGCCCACGGATGTTAGGGTAAATTTCTAAAAATCCTCTCAGAGCTGTAAGATTTGTAACGCAAGTCCGATTTTGCTGGAATAAAGTGTCAAATGCAGCTAAATAGTTTAAAAGGATTATTATAGGAATACATACAATAAACTTTAGGACATTAAAACTCCCGCCCAGTAACCACCCATTTCTGTAATTTAGCACAAATGAGAAATCTACCCCATATATAGAGAGGGACAACGGCTCCTATTTTCAAACATATGGGGGGGGGGGGGGGGCATATATTTGACTCGGGACAACAAGAAGGAAGACCTGAATTTTATCCAGAAGCCTGGTTACCCATTTGTCTATTTTCACATCTGTATAACTTCAGACAAATAAAGTATTTTTGGATTTGGAGACACTAGGAGAGAGAACATGGACGGGCACATGAAACTCTTGCCTACTCACTGTTATAGTCATACATGAGTATTGATCCATAAATGGTGAATCACTGATGGTGTGTGAGTGAGTGAGTGAGTGAGTGAGGTTGGTTGCTTTACGATGGTGAGTGGAACAATAAATCACTAAGCCTGAATGATCATAAGACAAGCTGTGAGAATTATACTGCCAGTATTATGGCCAGGCAGTAGTATTGTCACTATTGGCATAATAATACATGCCATACATTACAAAATGGCTCTGTTGTGACCAACTTACACTTATACTAACTAAGGCAAAGGGGTTGGTAATAAAAACTTAATATTAGCAGGTGTTACACCAACTGACACAGTCACAGCCGGCACTTCACTGTCCCCCGAGGGTGAACTTGTCTGTTTTTGGACTTGGAAAATAAATGAAACATTTAAAGGTAATAAAGCTGATAAAATAATAAGATTGTCAACACCCTGGGGTTTAATCTTCTCACTCATATTGGGCACAGTTGAAACGGAAAATAGAATTGTACTTTTGTCCTCAAATACCCGAGTTCCAAGAATTTGTTGTGGGAAAACCAACGTTCAACTTCAAGTTTCAGCTAGCCCAAACTCAAAGTAAACAAGCTAGAGAATCCGTCGGGAGAGTGAGACTGCACATGAAAAAAAACGAAAGTTGTTTTGAAAAGAAACTCCAATCGCCTACTAGTCTCAAATTTATTGTTAAAAAATATCTACATTATTTTCTACAGAAGCACAAAGACACCTAATAAACGCTATTTTGAAATAATTTCGACCAAACTCTCAGGCCCAAAACATTGTAACTGCGAGGACACACCTTTTGAGCGATAATAGAGAATTTGTGATTAACAGCTCAAAGAACCATCCCTTCTCCACCTAAAGACTGAAGTGATATGATGAGACTTCATTCAGTTCACGAAGAGGCGTTTGAAGTATGAGTCAATTTCCTCTAACAACAAAGAATATAAAAAAATACCAATATTTACCTGCACCCTCCTCTCTCTCTCTTCCTGCCGACAGTCCACCTCACAATCTCGCAGTCTCTCTCTTAGCGCGAGAATCCCCGAGACCACAACAGAAGCAAGATGGCGGGAATTTCAAGTGTCAGATTTGCATTGGCTTCTGTCCTGTTTTCATGGAATTTCCATCTCTATGCAGTGGAAAGTGTAACGCCCGACAAAATCAATTCGGTTAATATGATTTGCTTTCTTAAAGTATCACAATTTGTGTAGTTGACATAGGATTGTTTAGGTAAACTTAAAACTTTCTTCCAGCTACATGGAGATCATCACTGACTGTGTCTGTGTTACACTGTCTATGACTATGTGAGTGAAATTCCTCGAAATCATCAAGTCCCAAAGTCAATTTATGAATCGAACTTTTATCTTTTTCACAGGCTTCATCCAATGATAACTCTCCGGACTCAAAACTTGTCTCTAGTTCCCGTGAGTTAGACTTGTCCAAGTCTTTGATTTTTATTATTATTTATTTTACAAACGAAAGTTTTAAATAAAAAAAACAAACGAAATCTTGTTTATACAGTCTACAGATTAAATCCCCACTGGAAGAATTCAAAACTGATGCCAGGCCTGGAGCTAGTCTATAATTCGGGGATGAAGCGTTTTCAGTACTTTTAATTAAATTAGCTTGAAGCTATATATATAGGCCTATTCTTGAAAACTTATAAAAAAAAATGAATTTCCCCCAAATTCCTTCATTTGTAACTACTGTCTTAGAATTGTAGGGAAAAAATCTCAAATTTTCAGAAACATTTCACACAGGTTGATTTACCAAATTTCGTGGAAAGTTTCAAAGATTAAAATTATCACCTTAAAAAAATCAATTACCCCCACCCGACCCCCCTTTTTCCCCTTGCACAAAATGTTTCAGTATTTTCTTCCACTTCCACTTCCATGACATCTACTACATGCAGGATATAATTATGCAGTCAGATAGACATAGGCTGAGGGACTTGGTGCAAGTCTACTCTGTGGGCCTACTTAGATATTATTGGACAAAAACTTAATCAGACAGCTTGGCTTGTTAACCTTGCCCTGCCTGCTCCTGGTCACCCAACTTCCCCTGCTTTACAGTCTTCAATTTCTACCTCAATGATAATCACGGAATTGATTTTTCTTATTAGATATAGTTAAATTTATAAAAAAAAATTATTTACCAGATAATTAATTTAGTTTAAAATTTATAAAAAAATGATTTACCGGAAAGTTTTGCTAATGTTCTAAGTTACTTCCCTGATTTAGAAATTTGCCTCATTCTCACTTTGCTCCTATCAATTGTATATATGGCTCATATTATATTTATATTAAAACCAATTGAAAGTCATTGTTCTGAAATTATTTCTTTTAAAATGCTACATATACAACAACATATAGTTTTAAATAAGTGTATTGAAATTCAACTAAATGTTGAATCTGAGCTCAGTATTATTTAGAGTCGTAGAGCAATTATATGAAACAACCTTTAATTATTTGCTCATTAATCTGCAGAGTGCATCCAGGAGGGACACAGCCCTAGCGGGGAGTTTATGTCACCTGGTTACCCTGGCAACACAAGCCACACCTTCCAAGAGTGCTGGTGGGAAATAGAGGGCTCCCATGATGATCGGGTCACCTTGACCTTCCTAGATGTGAACCTACCGGGGGTTGACTCTAGTACTGGAAGGTGTAGAGATGCATTCATGACCTGGGGTGGTTTTGATCCTTTGGTGAGTTCGCATTTTAGAGTGGCTTTCCTCATGAAAACTCTTTGATATTTTCCTAACTTAACCATAAGGCCCTACAAGACATGATGTGTGGTGTTACACAATTTAGATAGTGCCCCCCCCTCCCCCACCACTCACTATTCTAGGAACTCTTCTCCTTATGTGTTTATACATGTATTATGTAATAGCCCAAGCCAAGCGAGCTTGGCTTGGATACAATAAAAGATTAGATGAGACTTCCTGTCCCAGAGGTTCATTTCTACAGCCGCTAATATAACATAGTGGTGGAGAACAATAGAAGTACAGAGTATCAGCATATTGTTATAATATTGATTATAAATGTAGAATAAAGGAGTAATCATGACTGTCCACACCAAGGTTGTAGTTGTAAGTGATTTATTAGTCCCACAGTGGCAAGAGCTAAGGGTGCCTGCCCCTAGCCTGGTCAGATAACAATACAAGTTTAATTATCTCCATATAATATTGATATAATTTTGAAAAATGTGAGATAAATTGTAAAAACCGGGATGGAAGAGTTGAGTCTAGTAAAATTATACTGGACGGATAGTAAAAGTATGAGCTTAGATGGCTGTATAACAGTCAAAAATCGGTGTAACAAATGAGTTTTTTGTTTTTATATTTGCGAACAAATCATGTTTTCTTCTGTTTTTATTCTTCTTCGTTCTTGAGGCTAAAAATACAAAAAAATGTAGTAATGATCTGTATAGGTAATGATGATTGAGAGAGTAATATTGGTGAAATGTCACTTAATACCAGACGTTTTGAAGATATAATAGATATGTACTTAATGGATTAAATGGATAATGTTTTTTGTATTGATTGTTAAATATCGTTTGTACTTGGAGATTAGACGTATCACTGTTGTGAATATCTGCCAATAAAATTGTTTAAAAAAAAAAAAAAATATAAAGAGATTGCATGTATTTGTACCAGCGCCGCCGTGTGGTGGAAGGGCGGGTGTGTGGCAACACAATCCCAGACATCTTCACCTCCGTCTCTTCCAGAGTTTGGGTCTCTCTGACACTGACAGGGGTTGCTAACCAGTCAGTGTACCAAAGTTGTCGTGGCTTGATGTTCAAGTATGAAATATCTTATTCAAGTAAGTAAATCTGAGGAGAGTGGAGTTGTATTGCTGTTGTATGATGTTTTACCAGGCTGTTTAGTTAACTTCAGGAAACATGCTAATTAGCACTTATTGGACGAGTTGCCGCACGGCGCGTAAATAAAGGACGAGATCGAAGATCGAGTCCTTTATTTACGCGTCCGTGCGGCAACGAGTCCTATAAGTTGATTATTATACATGCCTAGATTTGAATGTAAAACGTGCTTAATTAAAAAGATAATAACATAATTTACCATAATATCTGGTTTCGTATAAGAGAAATGGAACTAGAAACAGTTGAAACATGGAGAAAGAAAGCACTCGCACTGCCACTGGCAAACTTGCGTCGGCAATCTTGCGCCACCAAACTTGCGTCGCCATGACAACGCGCCGGTAATGTACTAGTCCAATACCACGTTACAAGTAATGTGCGGCTGTCGGGGCCTCAGTATTGGATGCGTGTATAATAATGGGTGTTATATCCTACATTTGGATCATAATGTGCATAGTGCCATAAGCAGGTATACATATGGCTAGCTTTGATCACCCAGTCACCAAGCACTGGAATGGAGGAGTAATAATAGAACACTCACATGCCTGGTAAAACTTCATACAAAACAGAATATTGCAATTATTTAAACACTTTCTATCTTCACATAAGTTCACATGGACATTGTTTGTTTCCAGACTTACGCTTGAATCATCTGACTGTGGGTATAGTGCTGGGTGTCATGGTGCCACTAGTCTGCTGCTCCCCCATGGTATGGTACTAGTGAGTATGTCAAGCATGTAAAGTCTATATCGTACTACCATACAATCTCTAATAGAAGCTGCGGCAGAGATACTGGTTGCACATGCTGTTAAGAGAAGACCCAAACTGGGGTTGTGGCTTCTAGTAGAGGTTTTGACTGGTGCAACATTGCCTTGGTTCTATCATTCACTTGGAAGAATAGTAGCTTGAATCCTTGAATAGTTGTGCAATTCTTTGAAGGCTGCACCACAGAGGACAGAGTTGAACAAATCCCGTGGCCCAGTTTTCCACACCACCCAGGTCAGCCATGCGGACAACCAAAAATGAATATTTAGATGTGTGGACAACCACATAAATATGTCAGACAACCATATTTTGCAAAGTGGTCATCCTCAGGATTTTCTAAAGAGAATTTTTCAACCCTGAAGGAGCACCTTGAAATCACAATGAATATGGTTTGGAGGCATCAATGACTTAAAAAATAACATCTTCTCGCACTAGAATTGTCATACATTTGGCCAAAATTCTCTTAAAATCTTAAAGTAAAACTTCATGTGTAGCTTCGAGTATTTCCTTAATCTATTTGGATGAAATTGAGAACACTGAATCAGGGTTGGTCCTTGGTCTGGTTTCTATGTAGTCTGCTTCATCCATCATTGCGGCCACCTCCTGGGCTCCTGGGAATATTCCACTAGTGCAGATCTTCCATAACATATAAGATATAATATTGGTGGAGAACCCAGGCCAGAACACACCTCTAGAAATACTGATATTGTAGTGATCTTCGGATTTGATCCGCTCTGCACATAATAATAATGCAACAAGGAATTAACCTATTGCACGTTTTATTACCACTTGGGACACACTCTTCTCTGTCCTGGCTATTCAGAGGTGAACCAGCCACCTCTATACCTTTCTGGTAACAAACAAATGGTGTTAACATGACACAAGGTATAAGAAGGAATAATAAGATGTTACATGGTAAACAATACACCAAGCTCTCAGACTGGAGTACGCCAGGTATAATAAGTACATAAAGATGAACATAATCAGAAGTGGTTATAGTTTATAAGAACAACATGAAAGGGTAATAAATGGTAAAAGTGCCAACACACTCTCTGGTATGAAACAGTACTGCCCACTGGGGCAGTACAAGTCTACTAGCCAAAGCGGACAGCACCACACAGTAGCATAAATACATATGATAAGAACCCAAACCCACTATAATATTATAAACTATTCTCATCATCTTATTACAGCAAACGGAAAAAACGGCAGAAGGCAAACAACACAATACAGAGGATCGCCACAGAAAAATACTTTAGACAGAAAATGGTGAAGAAAATTATTGACCATAGTCAACATGTTTTAGTAAGTATTTAGTTAGTTATTTGTGAATACATCTACAATACAGAGGATCGCCACAGAAAAATACTTTAGACAGAAAATGGTGAAGAAAATTATTGACCATAGTCAACATGTTTTAGTAAGTATTTAGTTAGTTATTTGTGAGTTAAAAAAGCAATGAACACCAATGATATCTTTTAAACTGTGAATGATGAGACATGCTACAGTAAGAGTAGTTTCTTCATATTCAAATCTTCCATTCTGCAGCACTACTAAAGGATCAAAGAAAGGAAAAATTGGGGGGAACCTTTTTTTGTAGATTTAATTGAGAATGCAAATTAATTTGTAGTCCTTCATTGTCTATACACAGGTTCATTGAGTCATTTTGATCTATTTATCTGATTAAACCAAGTTAAAATAAATAAAGAAAGAAAAAAATGTTAAAATATTTACAATTATTATTACTCTAAATGTTACTTTTAGTAATTTTCATTGTTTTATATGTGTCACTGAAAAGTTTATTTTTTTCCTTCCCTGGGGATCACAGTTATTATGTCATAACTCCATGTTTTCTTCTGCAGCCTCAGCTTTTACATTCTTGATGATTCCATTTTAGATTGTCCTGTGCATATAAACAGTTGATATAAAGGTAAAAAGTAGTCAGTAGAACTAGTATATATAACTGGTTAGATTTTAACAAACCCTGTACATATATAATTACCAGAAATATGACAGGGTATTTGTACCCAAGCTAAAGTTTCATGCTTTGTTATGTCCCAACTTACCTGCTTAATAAAAAAAATTCGTTAAATTATGTTTTCTCTGTACTGGCAAAACTTATTTAGGAAGAATTTTCCTTTTTAAAAAAAACCGCCAAACATCTAAAATATGAATTTAATTCTTTTATTTATTAACTTTTAAGAAACTTTCCAGGCATAATATGTAATTTGGTTTCATATAAGTTCCTGTAAGTAATTTTCTGTGTAAAAACCCTCAGACCAAATCACCAGTTTTTGCCCTCTGAAGAAACTAATTTAATCATTGCTTTAATATTTTAGCCCTGGTAGCTCAGATTGTAGAGCACCAGACATGTGATAGGGAGCTAGGTTGTGGTGCAGAGGTAGTAAGGGAAGGTAGACATGGTAGCTCAGATTGTAGATCACCAGACATCTGATAGGGAGGTTGGATTACCACCCGGAGAAAGGCTTGGCTTTTAAACCTTGGGTCACCACACATATTTTAAGTCCCATTATATTATACATATATAATTATAGCTTCCTCTTATGAAAAACAACCAAATATCTTCAGAGAAATCCTACTTGACTTTCAGTCGGCCAGTGCTGTTGATCTCCGCTCTAAGCTGTATGGTGTCTCTGCATATATGCGGTCTGATGATGGAACTTCCTTTGGTAAGAGATTTGAATTAACTTCCCTGCAGCTACTAAGATCAAACATCATCCACCACTGCACAGTAATATGTACCAATTTCATGGAAGACAAAATGACAATGAGACGAAAACTTCTTTTAAGCACAAAGCAAATTCAGCATTTCCCCTGAGATTTTTGTTTTATTGTTTAGTTCAGCTCCTACAGCTGGTATTCCACTAACTCCCTATTGCTTCCACTAACTTCTATTGCTGAGTGGAAACATGCTATACCCTACACTTTTCAAAATACTCAATGCTTTAGGATTAATGGTAAACATATTAGAGACAATGTGACATATAGGGAAAGGCAATATGTCTAAGACTACTAATATAATAATGTAATAATATTTCTCTCTTAACTTTCTAGTTATTTTGTCTCTCAGTGTACCATTTGAATAAAACCAAAATTTTCTATTTTTACAGAAAGCATTGAGGCTGCAAGAAGAATGCAAGCGGTAATCATTTCTCTCTGTTCTGACTGATAGAGACTGCACAAGAAGTCAGCATTGACTGCTCTTAAGGACAAAATCAAAATGAATTTCATCCATTAAAAGAAGAGGGTAATGTAGTAGCCTCAGATGTGGAATCTAGCAGTCAGTCTAGACCCTGTAAAGCAGTCAATCTGGGTGGGATCTAGTGGTTATGAGACTCGTTAGTGAGAGATCCATGGTTCAATTCTCGGTTGAAATGACTGTTTCGGGGTTCGTTACAAAACTTCCTGTTTAAATCGCTATACATGTATATTCAATACATTATTAGGCTTCCCTGGGAGTTCCAGAAGTTACTCCTGAAGGTTTTTCACTAACTGTTCATGAAATAAAGCTCAATAATACTAATACTCAGGACAATAGACTTTCCACTATATCTATTCCAGTACTGGAAATGTCTAATAATGATCATGGAGCATGGATGGATCAAAGTCTGTTTTGAATCTTAATTGCCATTCTCTATTTTTGTCTGCGACCCTGAATGATTGAAATTAAAAATATTCTTTATTTGGCTGCTGCATGTGTTGGTTGGCTAATGAAAGCTTCTGCAGACCAGGTCTTCCAGCTCTAGACCTGGTGACAAAGCCAAGTTGCAGTACATGCATGCAGAATGATGATAATAATTATATATATATATATATATATAGGATTTTTATTCTGAACAGACAATACATACAATCAGAAACGAATATACCGTCTGCAAGCCAAGTGGCACGCAGGTCTTCCGGGCAAATCTCATTTGTTGAACATAGCTGATGTTTTAACCGATATTAGTAAAATAGTGTTCAATGGTCAGTCATGATGTTTGAGACTGTTTATGGTCCGTTTTGTAATTAAAGTGTCAATTGTTTTGTGATAACGGACATTAATGTAGTTTAGTTTAATGTGGTTGTCTAGTACAGTGATTAAAAATTTTCCTACTACAGCATCCTGGAGTAAAACACAATGATATTACAAAGCTTGGCATCTCCTGTACATTGGTCTCCTGTACTGGAGGCCTAAAACATCAAGAACAGTAAACAGTAAAACATTTGAGTTCTCTCACAGTCGGTACTTGTAGTGGCGGAGCGCCGCTACTATAACATATATTTACAGAACAAAACAATACAAAAAAACAGTGTAGATTTCTATCCCCCCTGTTGATATATTGATCACTGCCACAGCCTGGTGTCTGCTGCAGTAGTCTGAACATCCCATCTTCATCTAAACTATTAGAGTTGGGACAACTCCAGATGTACACCTAGAGGCCTTTTATTCCATATTCAGTTGAAAAAGTATTTCTACATTGCTTATGATAACTGTTGGGTGGGTCTAAATCAGCCAGGCAAACACACAGTGTATCAGCAGGGAGGTATATACAGAGGGAGTGGAAGCCAGGTTCCATGTGTGGTACCCCAATAATTAAGAATAATGCCACTACAGCTTGTGCACTGTGAATCAGGTCCACCCGCCCCCACCCCATCCAATAGCCAATCAATTTTAAAGCTACCGTATTTCTAACTATGTGACTGTTATAGTATTGCTGGGAAAAGGCCATCAAATTTACCTGGGCCACCAATGTGTCAAAGGTTATATGCTGATGGAACAACTTAGCTGTTGTTTACTGATTTATGATTAAACGATATAGATAAAAGTGGTAGCAGTGGTATACTTTGTCTAAATTCAACAGCACTGCAGCGCCACCTGGTATTCAATTCAAGAATTCTTTATTGCAATAGATGTTGTTTACAATGAGGTGGTCCAGCATTCTAAATAGACAGGTGTCTAGGTAGGTCTTCCACCTGGTATACAATAGCGATAACACAATCCTGACAATCATGGTCCTGTATGATCAGCCCATGGCTTCCACTCCCTCTGTATTTACCTCCCTGGTATCAGTGAGGATAATAGGGACCTAATCTGTAGAAATCATCCTATTTCAGACACTATTGGCTTATAACAAGCGCAGAAAGCTAGAGACAATGCTTTCAGTGATAGAAAGTAAGGATGGAAGGAATGGCAGCCACTTCCAAATGGACACCACGCGGAACCGCCAAGTGGACCCCCGCTGTCAGATTTATGAAGTAAAACATGAAGACCTCAGCTTCATGGAGTCAGGGATTATGCTGGCATCTAGCACTCCATATTCAAACGTTATGAAAAGAGCCACCGCCACCTCTGAGCTGCCTAAATTATCATTTTCTGATGAGAACAGGAACTGCCTGTATCGCAATAGGAATATTGATGACGAATATGACGCAGATGAGTCGGTTTTGGGGAATGAGTCTGGTCGGAAAGTCTCTTTCCAACCGGTGGGGAAAAGGCCGTTTAGTCGGCGCAAGATGTCACTAGCATCTAGTGCACCCTCTCTGGGTTCTATATCAGAGCTGGAGGAGTTTGCTGGAGGACCAGGAAACATGAGGCATGCAGAGAGTGATGTTGCTGGTGGAGATACAAGTAGAGGCACATGGAAAGGCAATGATAGTGTATTCACAAGGAGGGAACCCGCCAAAAGCGTCAGGTTTTCTGAATCTGGACCTTTGTATTTAGGTTCAGAAGGTGAGCTTAGTGACAGTGTTGAAGAAGAAGAAGAGGATGGTGAGGAGGAGGAAGAGGTTGGGAGTGGTAAAGGTACAAGGCTAGGGGGTGAGGAGGACTCATGGGATGATATTCCCTTCTTTGATGCTCAGTCTAACATAGAGCAGTCCACCCAGGGCCAGGAGGAGTCGGTGGATGTTCCCACTGGTAGCCTGGCATCACCCACACAATGCATGGAGGAGTCGGTGGATGTTCCCACCACTGGTAGCCTGTCATCACCACCAAGTCCTGCTGAACTCACAAGTGGATCTGAGTCTGGATCTAATGAAGTGGCAATAATTTAAAGACTGACATGTAGAGAAAATATTTGTTTTCATTTGTAATATTTGCTTTCATTTGTAATGATTGTTACACAGGGAGGTATTTATTCCCTGGCTGTGGGTATAAAATATAATCAATATATTGTCCAGCGGTGCCCCATTGAATAAAAGTTTCCAGAAATGAAGCTCCATGGGGGCTTTTGAGCGCAAAAATGAAAAAAATGTAAGCACCTGCGGGATAAGAAGGTTTGCAACAGGTATACATAGTATTCACTGACGTCACGGCGCTCGCCATAATGTGGGTCAACTTTAGCTGGACATGAGTGCTCCAAGCCTCAAAAATGCAGTTTTCACCTCCGAAAGTTTTAGAGAATGTTATATAAAGTATGCTGATAGGTTATATGGTCATTTTGGAGTGTGTCATGATGGAATAATAAGTATAATTGCCATTAGCAAACATTTGAAACGGGAAATCCTTTCAATCTAGTGTCTCCCGCTATCTATGCTGCCACACATTATGGCTGCCAGTGAGGAGAGCCGCTGACTGGGGTGACATCATGTGAATACTATGTATATATGCATAAAGCAGTATAGTTCTAAAGAAGAATATAAACTTTTTGTATAAAGTCTTGTTTAAAGATTTTTTTAAAATAAATTTTATTTGCAAACAATTTCTAGATGAACTATGCACCTTGTAAGAGTAACTTGGCCTTGAACCTCATCAGGTCATTTCAGATAAATATAAATATCATAATCGAGATTATAATAGTTGAATCAAATTTAATAGAGATGGATCACCAGTAAAATATATTTGTATGTATACATAGATTTCACTAACGTCACGGCCCTGGCCATGTTTGGGGTCAAGTTAAATGCCTATGTATGCTGCGATACTTGAAAATACAGTTTTCTGGCTGTTTTAACCTTTACTAATTTTCATCTTCCTCAACAATATCTTCATGATAGGTTAGATAATCTGCCTTTAGTGTAGAATTACCCAAGTATCTACTCTTGTGAGTTTTATCAACTTTGTTTTGATACCCCGCCATAGACGGCAAGCGTAGCAGTGACCCCAGACATGGTAGCCACTGTGATACCCCAGCCTACTGGGTGACGTCATGTGAAATCTATGTATTACAGCTAGATAATGATTGAGTATAATCATGAGGGTTCCACAGTTCAGCCAATATTGGAAGAACATGTGTAATTTATAAGTACAGGCAATTGCTTATGTGTTTATTGCATAACTTCAAATTGACCATGGTTGCTGGAAATAAAGGGTTTTCTTAGAAGCCCAGTACTACGAATCTTTATTCCTCAATCTGTTACACATCGTCTGTATTTCACTAGTGATTTACATGGGGTTGACAGGGCAACAATCTGTTTTTTTACTACGATTACTGATAAAATTCCAATTTATGGCTCGATTTGTTTCTATTTTCATGATTGTACGCATGTATAATGAAGCTGTTAACTAACTCGTTGACGTCAGAAAGGGGAAGAAGCATATCTTCTTCCTTATTCTTCCTCTGCGTCGAAAGGCTAGCAGAGCAAATCGGGCTTGATAAAAATATTGAAGTTGTAGATGTGGGGGAGGAGAGCCAAAACTAATCCAATTCGGCAAAAAACTCACTGTTACAGTTAAACATGAATTCTCCCTATATAGATATATTAGAATGTTGGATAGATTTGCCTTTTCTTTGGGCCTAACATTAACCGATGGGGAAGAAGGCTCACTATAAATTACTGATTTGCTAAAGGTAAATCAATGAATACAGAAGAGTACCAGCCGATAAAGAATTCTTTTATTTCCGGTTATCTGTCCCGAAAAAGTTATATTTTCTCATATACACAGCTGTCCTCACGTTTAAACTGCTTTTTACCCATGTTTCCATGATAGAAGTGTACCTTTAATACATAGTCTCTTTTGTTTGAACTGTAATATGGAAAAATAAAATATCCGCTCTTCAAAAACAAAAATTATTTGTTTTGGCCTCTTCATGTAAAATTAACTTCTCTTCTATTCCCTAGTCAAGGAACAATTAATGGATTTAATGTCAGAAGAATGTGTTGAAATAACATTCAAATGAAGAGATCTGTCCGATATTTAAAGGTTCATATTTAATAAAATTTCCAAATGATTTCTTAACACATGGCTCCTATTTGTGCACCAAAGTTACAAACAAATACTATCCTGAATTGATGGGTGGGTCGAGGTGCAACGTTTGAGTTGTTATTCAATTCAATACTACCTGGGGATTTCCCCAGGCATCCCTCAGTCACGACGAGCATATTTTTCCCACAGTCACAGGTGGATGATTGGAGCTGTTTACATTGTTAAATCAAGGAGTTCAAACGTTTACGAATCAAGATATATCCATCGGTGGAACACACCTGAATTTTTCCATATTGCATTGATTTATTTTCCCCCTATTATAATAAATAACTTTGCATAGTGATAAAATAAGCTCGAAGGAAGGTGGCAAAGGAAAGAGGTGGGAAAAATTTATAAACGATTTCACGATTAGATTATCATAATCCTGAAAATATAAGAGCAGCATGTTGCTGAAAGATAGAAAATTGCTAGCAAAAAAAACTAAAAAAGTGAGGAAAAGCCTCTGGTAAAATATTATTGTTCTTGAGAAGTTTATTCAGGCGTCGCGAGAGCGTTAGAGTTGTATGCCGAGTTGGCAGGATAAATGAAATAAAAACAATTTACAAAAACACACAAAAAAAATACCTTTGCATGTATGAAGCCAAGTTGGCAGAAATGGTGAATACAAGTTTTGTATGAGCTCATACATTGCCGTTAAAAATCTTTCTTTGAATAATAAGACCCCAAATAAGAATAATGTAATGTTTTTTTTAACTTGTCTTAACCAATTTTGGGACCACCTGTTGTTATCATTTCTGCGGGTAATACTGTTGGGTATGCATGTAGAGATTTCGTAAGAGAAAATGGAATTTGTTCATCCAATATGCTCATTTCTCAAGTCAAAATTTAAACAAAATTACCTGATTCCTTTTTTTGTATTGAATGCTTGTTTATCCCTTAAATACAAACGGCATTTCTTTCTATGAGTGTAGGTTTACTCCGAGAGGGGACAAATGATCATATCTTTCCTATAAAGCTGTTTCCTTCCAAATATATCTGTGACAAAGGATCATATAGGGCTTCAACATGGAACTCAGAAGATTCACAAAGTTTCTCCCTTACTTGACCATCCTCTGCTTGGTTTATGAAGAGATACCAGTAGCTTCTGCCGTAGTAGAAAAGATACCCAGATGCCATGTCTCCAGTTATACCCAGAAGCTATCTGGTTATCCGTATAACAGAGAGGCAGATATTGGATTACTAAGCAAGCGTAAATATAGATCAAATGAAATTAAGAAAACATATGCTACACTGCTTGTATTTGACTTGCATCTCCAAGGGCTCCCAAAACAAGATATGGACGAGAAGCAATGCTATGTGGAATTGGACCAGTTGTTACCTGTTGTTTCCAAATACAGCAACCAATCTGTGAGCTTGACTCTTAACATCTCAGCAAGTATCGGTAGGATTTCATTTCTCAAAGTTAACGGCAATCACAAATGTTATACTAGCTTGTTGCCCACACTGAACACTTTCAGGGTTGTCACAGTTCACAATCAAGATATACTAGGACTTGAGTTTTGGATTGATATATTACAGCCCAATGACTTATCAATAGAACAAAGACCACAACCCCTGGAACCGGTCATACAAGGACACAATCAAGATACAGAATCACGATTTCATAACCATTGTATGACACAAGGTAATGGTCAGGACGTTTTAAACTATTTCAGAAAATGCCCTAAAAATGTGAATACTTCAGAATTAATATTTCAACGAGCCTGTTATGCAAGCGATATATTGCAGCCCAAGATAATGTTAAATGTGATTAGTTTGCATTTTGCTGGATTTATTTGGAATGTTATACCTCATTTATATCCTGCAAATGTTATTTCTTGGTCTTGTGCAAATTCAATAGACATACATCACTCTACCTTATCCATGGCAGTGTTAAATGGTCTTTTGAACATAGTACCAAAGGCAATAATACTTACTATGTCTTATTTGCAGTTTGAAGATGAAATTGATTTCACAAACAGCCAGAACCTTGGTAGAATAGAAATTATAAGTTATGCAGGTGTGCAATTAGAATCCTTATCAAAGGAGCTATTCACAAATAGTTGCATGAAAGCAACATTTACTCTCTGCAATATATCACATGTAGAATCTGACACGTTTACCAATGTTCCCTACCTTATCACTATCAAGGTAGAGAGAAACATGATACAGCTGCTCCAGAATATAAATTGGGACCAAACGAAATTGGATACAATATCATTTGCTCACAACATGATAGAACGTCTAGAGAATTTGACATGGCCATCCACTCTGGTTACTCTTGATCTTCGTTACAACAGACTGCAACAGATCACTACAGCACATTTGAAAGGAGCAACTAACTTGGAAATTCTTCTATTAAATGCAAACAATATGAAGGTGTTTGACAGTGTTGTGGAACTTCAGACCTTGCAGGAAATTGATTTAAGTCAAAATGACCTACAGACAATTTCCTTCAGTGGGTGGCGTGCCAAACCAAAAGATTTCAGATTCAATGTGTCCCATAATGAACTACAATCAATAGAATACAGTTACACTAAACATGATAACTTTGTACAAATAGTTTATCTAGGCCCTGTATCAAATTTTGATGCGAGTTACAATAATCTTCAGACAATCCCAAGAGTTTTGGTGTTGGCTGCAAGAAGGAATCATGTTGATCTGTCCCATAATAATATTTCATTTGTCTCTTGGATGGAAATGCTTGGTAGAGAATGGTTTGCCTACTTACAATATAATGTCATTTCTCTTACAGTTAATCTCAGAGCAAACAACATCAGCTCCTTTAAGTATGAATATTCACATTATGT
The DNA here is from genome assembly GCA_942159475.1 of Sthenelais limicola. NCBI lineage: Eukaryota > Metazoa > Annelida > Polychaeta > Phyllodocida > Sigalionidae > Sthenelais > Sthenelais limicola. The sequence goes on along the minus strand of OW804098.1, from coordinate 125,420,131 downwards.
AGTTCAACATTTGAAGGAACTTCTTGCAAATTTCACCTGGGATCTGACTGATAATGAATTACAATGTGATTGTCATGCTTATGTTATCCACAACATTGTTCAGCAGGTTTCAAAAAGGGCCTCTAATGTGAACAAGTTCTCAACATGGGTTTGTGCAGAGCCATCTAATGTTTCAGGGAAAAGACTAATCTCCCTATCCCCAGCAGACTTACTGTGTGAAACCCCTGAGATACTGGATTGTCCTCAACAATGCACTTGCTACAAGACAAGTTTTAACAAGCTCATCTATGTCAATTGTTCTTCATTTGGCCTCACTCAAATACCACCAGCCAACTTCCCAAAGTTCACTTATATCATAAACCTTAGTAACAACAGTCTAGCGTCTGTGGGTGATTTTGGGTCCATTTTGAACCTAAACCCTCACCTCAATGTCATTGATTTGAGCCATAACAAAATTAGGTATATAAGCTACCAACACTTAAATATGTCCCACAGTCTCACCTCTTTGTCTTTGGATTATAATAGATTAACATCACCACCTATGTTTGTGAAGGACTTGCAGATAGAAAAGTTATTTCTGGCTAACAACCCCTATACATGTGATTGCAGGAATCGGCGGTTCCATGTTTGGGTGAGTGAACATTCTGAGAACATTGTTGATGTAGATGATATTGTATGTGCAACTGGCCGTGGAAAAGGATTGCGAATGCGTTGGATCACAACAGATGATATGATTTGTGAGCTGTCATTGGAGGCCAAGATATCAATTACATTTGGGGCAGTATTACTATTCTTATTAATTGTGTCATGTGTTTGCTATTATTTCCGAGGGGAAATAAAACTTCTCCTCTATACTAGATTTAATTTGCATCCATTTGACAAGAGGGACAAGAGCGATGTACAGGATATGCTCTACGATGTGTTTCTGGCATACAGTGGTCAGGATGATGGATGGGTTGCTGAGGAGTTAATACCACGCATTGAAACTCAGGAGCATCCATACAGACTTTGCCTCGGTGTCCGGGATTTCCTTCCCACAGTCTCTGTATCTGAGAATGTATGTAATGGAGTGAAATACAGTCGGAGAATGGTTATGTTACTTACAAGGAACTTCCTTGAGAGTGAATGGTGCACTTTGGAATTCAAGACAGCACATCAAAGAGTTCTGAAAGACAGGACCAACTTCTTGATTATTATATTGGCAGATGATGTCAATGTGGATGAACTTGATGAGGATCTGAAGTTATATCTGAGGACCAACACTTACATAGAGAGGTGGAGTACATGGTTCTGGGAGCGATTGCTTTATGCTCTCCCTGAAGTGCCCCTGGCAGTGCTGAGGGGGCATGAAAGGCCAGAGGGAGGATTTCCTCCACTTTTCCCCAGAGAGCAGTCATTATACCAAATGCATAATCTCCTTGCCAGATATCCAATTGAGCCTGAGGAAGAGGGAGTTTGAACACAGGTTAACTACCATCAGGGTAGAGGATACCCTTTTCGGGAACTATGATTGAGGTGCATTTTAGCCCGGATTCTTGATTTAAAAGGGCTTACAGGATTCTGGAAAGGTATTCAGGATATCCAGGTCCAGTATTGTGATTAGAAAACCTGCAGGAGTAAGGAAATAGTGTTTTTAAAAACAGGATTCAAGTGGGGAAGGGGGGTACCCTGTACAATGGTGTCCACAGCAGGGTTCAAGGTCACATCTCTCCTGGAGCCCAGGAGAGATGTGACCTTGAACCCGGCTGTCCTCTTTCTCTAGAAATATTAAGCTACAATTTATTGGCAATATTTTTGTTGTCTTCAATTTGAGTCATCCATACTATGATTATAATAGTTCCACTGTTTTGAAGAGAAATGGATCACCAGTAAAAATATATATCTTCATGTATCACAGCTAGATAATAATTGAGTATAATCACAAGAGCTCCACAGTTCAGTATATCTAAGAACTTGTTGAATTTATAAATACAGGAAATGGATTAAGTTTGTATTGCATGATACTAAAAATGACCAGGTTTGCTGCATGGAAACAAATGCGTTTATTAGAAGCCCAGTGAAAGGATCTTTAATTTTGTTTCATTTATAGGACTTTATTGATTACATCAGCTTAATACTCACCATCAATTAGTTGTAGACTCACAACTGTTGAAACAGTTATGAAGTAATCGACTAATCTTTGTACACAGTAAATCAGGATTTCTCTGAATATAGCATCCTCGATGTAATGTAATTCTTGAATGAAAAAAATCTAAACTCTAATATAACACTAAATCCCACTGGTCTATATGGTTACATTCATGTGAATAAGAAATAAAGTCGATCAAATTGTCCATGAAATGTTTTTATTTCGATAGAAAATAACAAAACACGCACTATGTGTGAGTATAAAACATAATGCATGTCCTTTGCAACTCAAATAAGCATGGCTACTTTAGCCATGGACGTTGTGACCACTGCAACATTAGCTTAATGATAGGTTGAAACCTGCCCCAGCCAATTCCACCAAAGTGCTTTTATTTCTTCCTTTAATGAACACCATTAAGGAATTGAGACCATTGAGGAATGTAAAATTATATCATGAAGTATTACTTCCACACATATCCTTATTCTTTTCCTTTTTCCTTATTTATTTGATATAGAGCATTGGGAAATTTTGATACTAAATAGAGGGAAAACACACATTTATCAATACATTATTCCTCAACATTTTTCAATTTTCTGTGTGGCCCAATGCACATGACAGATACTTTTATGACTTTTATGACAAAGACAAACAAATGGTAAGGTTGTTGGTCAGACATTAGCTGGGACTGAGATTTACCCACAGAAGACACCCTAACATAAATATTCAAGGTCACTAGAGACTATAAACTCACCTCTTTTAAACCCATTTCACACTATTCAGTAAGCCTCAGACCAGATTAAACTCTTCTATTTTCTCTCACACACAAGAGAGTAAAGGTTTCTTATGGCATCAGTATATCGTTTGAAAGAAATGTTCCTATGAAGATGGATAGAAGTGATTTTTACTCAGAGGTTCTACCAAAATTATTTCACACAAGTGGTGAGCTTGTTAGCAAATTCTTTTTATTGAAGTCACCAAGGTAATTAGAGGAAGCTGGTCAATGTTTCTTAACTGCGAAGCAACTTTGATGCGTCCCCTTATACCAGGAGGAATTGAGAAGACGATCTATAAGTGCGCATATTATGTGGTACATAAAGAGATTCTGACATGTTTCATTTCGTGCATACAAAACTAGAAAACATTTAGAAGTGGTATAAATTCTGGATCATGTAGTATAACTGACAACAACAATCAATGAAGAGAGAGAGAGTTGTTGTGTGAAGCGAGTCTGATGATGAAGGTGAGTGAAGGAGAAAGTTGTACAAGGTTGTTATTTATTTGGCATCCTCCCCCCCAGGAGGCAGTAGTGTCTAACTCACCACCCTCCTACACATGCTCCATTAACACTGCATTATCAGCTATTACCATAAATCATATTATGACTTGTAGGACTGAATTTAGCAATATTCTGCTGCTGTTATATGTTTATACAAGAGTTACTCATATTATGACTTATAGGACTGAATTTAGCAATATTCTGCTGCTGTTTTATGTTTATATCAGAATTAGAAGTGAATAGGCCGAGAGGAAACTGCTGCCAGAGAGCGATAATGAATGCAGTCTTCATAGGAAGGGATTTGGGCGGGTCCTCCAAATAGTAATAAGGAAGTCTTAGAAGCCCTGTAACAAAAACAACTGGATAAAATCCTCCAAAAATTTGGTCAAACAACTTTTAGATGGGTTGGAAAAGAAAGGAACAAAAAATAGAAAATCTTCAGTTTTTGACTGACTTTAACCAAGAGTGCAGCATTAACATGATCTATTCAACATTAATTTAGGTGTCAATATTATAGAGAGGTGAATCACCTGTCTTCTGTCTAGATTAGGAAACTGGATGTTGAAATCATTGTATGACACCATAGTTTGGCTATAGTAAATGGGTTCCAGAAGAAAAGTCCGCAGATTGTTTGGCACGAAAATAAATGTATGTTTGTTTGTAAACTGGGACAAGTGAAAAACCCTAAGCTAAGGGACTTGTTAACCCAGTATATATAAAATTCTTTAATAAAAAAAAAAAAAAAAAAAACTTTTTTGAGCATGAGTATTTGAAAGTCTCTTTTGATTATCATTCCAGAACAACCAGTGGGGAAAAATAGTTGGGAAACATTTTAACATTTAAACATTTTAACATGTTACTTTCCTAGATGGATTAATTTCCTAACATTAACTTGACAGAAGCCACAATAGGCGGGGAGCCAACCAACTCATACCGCTGGGGGAGGATGCACTACACAGTACACACACAACCTGAGCTAGATTCTGTTTGATTCTTCTAGACATATTTTCCCAATTTCATCGATTGAATTTCATTCATTTGCTATAGGAATTACAACATCAAAATCTGGAATAACTGATTCCAAAGCTCATATATATTTGTTTCTGAACTATTTTGAGGTACTAAACATATATGGTGCAACTTGTTTTCTGTATGGTCTTAGGAAGCTATCGCAAAATGCAATGTGAGTTTATCCAATGCACAAGTCACAATACCAAACATCTGTTGTCAATATTATCAGTGGGTTTGGATTGAGTGATAATAGGGTGGTTTCATTTGACACTATTTCAAATCTAAACTCTCAGTGCATTCTTTTAGTAACAAATGATCAATAACAAATTTCTTTTTCTTTCAATCACATGGGAATTATACTTCATGGTTGTCTTTCTGAATTACAGACATTTGAAAGTGATATTCGACAGTAAAAGTGGAACAAAGTGATCTATGTAAACCGTATTTCTGTAGAGTCTTGTCTTCAAGCCACAAGGTAAAATTGATCATTTATTTCAGTTTCAGTTTTGTAAATTCTCTTACAAAGGAACAAATACTAGGAACGGCTTGAGACCACTCCCTCCCTCCAACCTCCCTCCCAGTCAGAGAAACCTCAGAAAAAGAAGAGCCTTAGTCTTTCCACTGGGAAACAAACACAAGTCTGAGAACTTTTCTCTGACTCCATGTTGAAGCTCAAGAGGAAATAGGACCATTGAACCAGCAAAGATGGCCACCCATGAGTAAGTCTAATCACAATATATTTGCATGATCCATGAGCCAGAGTGTATATATGTATGTATACACCACATTACTCACTATCAATCTGGTCATGAGACAACAATAAACTGGCAAGCAGTCTCTGTAGTATGAGACACAATCTGATATTGTAAATAAATATACATCCTTCCAGATAGCTTCTGTATAAAGACCGGCTTACATGTGTATATTTTCTATAGCTTAAGCTGGAATCCCACCAGTTGGATTCCCATCCACTGAGCCTGTGTACATGATACAAGGCTGTGCTTATGGGTCAGATTTTCAGAAAATGTACAATTCACCTTCACCAATCCTCTCAAATAACCCCAATTTAAGACAAAAATGCAGTTTAACATAACAGAACTGATACATTAAATCAATGCGATACCAAATATACTCAGATATTCCCAGTATTCTTCATTTTTCAGCCTAATTTAGTAGAACTTTCTAAATGTGTTGAGCTGCCAATTGTACATTTTCTGAAAATCTGACCCTTATATTGTGTTCCAGCAAACCCATTGATCTCATCACTGGATCGGTTAAACTCGGTCGGATGAGGATATTGGCTTTGGTGGAATTCCAGCTTCAGGGTACCTATGGTTAGTTATTTGATTGTCGCAGCGTATATAGTTCATTCAGAGGACATCATGCGTTTGTAAATTATTATTGCTAAGATATGGAGTAATATGATGAAAATAAAGATAAATCACAATAAATTTAATTTGCAATAGGCGCCTATATTATCAGCAATATGGTAGGTACACAGTACCAAGGAGGTATATACAAAGAGAGCAGACATCAACTTTAGCCCTCGCCCTGCACAATTATAAATTTTGCTTTGATGATTATTAAATATATTGCAAGAACTGCCACACCTGGAAAGCTTTTGAGAGAAATTGCTAGAAATGTATAAATAGGGGATAAATCAGTTTAACTGAACTACCTTGGACAGGCAATAGTTCTGTATGAGTAGCGAGTCACACCTTATAACAATGAGTGAATGGCCTGATGCCTCCTCCTTTGAAATATACCTCCCTGGTATTACATATTTGATATCTGAGCTTACAGCAGCATCTAAGTGAGCTTAAAACTCGGAATATAAATGTTACATATAGCATAGAATTTGCTAGATTAGCCAATTACGTTTTTACAAGGAGGGCATTCTTATTCATTCTAAAACTAGACTGGAAAGTTTACATGTTTCCCAGACACTACACACATTCAACATCACATTTATACTTCAGGAAAAGAAAATATCCCTGGCGACATTCTAACCTAAGAAAATGATCGTTAATGATGTTAAAAATGCCTGATAAATATTCCACATTTAGCAATAGTTTTGTGTTATGAACGATTTGCTAGCAAGTCTCCATCAAGTCCATATTGCCCCAAGTGGATTTCTGATTGTAAAGATATTTGTAAAGACAGCAAAATGGATGAAAATCTTGACAAAGGTTTGTTGACAAAATGTTCATCAATTTTGTATGTCAGATACAAAATGCATAAAACAAACATGCGCAGTGGCACACACAAACCCCTGTGGTGAAGACTGTTGCAGAGATTGTTTGGTCAGACATTTTGACATGAACTACTCAGTATGAAATATGACCTGATTATATTCCTGTGGGTGGAAAAGCTTTGAAGAGATGGGATGGAAGATCAGATTATGGATATGCCAAACATTTCTGATGATCTATACATTTGATTTCTTCCGGCTGGTCTTAGAAATAAATAGTGAAATGAACTTGTCCTCAGTTTAGAATAAATTGAAGCAGAATTAGGATCAAATACCTGACAATTCATGCACTGAAAACACAATGTAAAGTGCCTCAGCTTTGAATAAATCATTGGATTTCTGTTATTGCAAGTAGAGATAACTATACATAGTATTCACTGACGTCACGGCGCTAGCCGCGGCTTGCCATAATGTGGGTCAACTTTAGCTGGACATGAGTGCTCCAAGACTCAAAAATGCAGTTTTCACCTCCGAAAGTTTTAGAGAATGTTATATACAGTATGCTGATAGGTTATATGGTCATTTTTTAGTGTGTCATGATGGAATAATGAGTATAATTGCCATTAGCAAACATTTGAAAGGGGAAATCCTGTCGATCTAGTGTCTCCCGCTATCTATGCTGCCACACAATATGGCTGTCAGTGAGGATAGCCGCTGACTGGGGTGACGTCATGCGAATACTATGTATATAGGAATCCCGAAACTCTTACTTCAATAGATTGCAGAGAGCAAGGCTTGGTAGATAGGATATATTAGAATTTACTAACACTTTCACCTGTGCTACCACCTAGTGGTGGTCATGCACAATAAGTGAAAGATGCAACAGCATTGACAGAATAGTCCCTTCCTATATGACTTCATTCTCTGATAAGACTTCTGACAAGAACGTTTTACTGCCATACTCAAAACAAGGAAGGTTCAGTTCTGAATTAGAATCATATATTTTCTGATGGTTATCTATTTTTCATTCAAGTCCACCATAATTGGGTAAAACCACTAAAATAAAAATCGCCAGTTGAGGGAATTTTTCTCCATACCACAATGTAAAAACACATTACTCACGCACACCCTAACACTCAGGAATACACCCACATACGTTTACATTTACAAAGTTTAATAATTAACAGAGAAACAAAATGGAGGTTACACGGTAAGCTCCCATAATAATTGTACTTTTTACATACAGGGGTCCGATCAACAAAATATGTACAATCACATATCTTACACAATTTTGTAAATTTTGCAAAAAATAATCCCAAATGTTGCCAATATTTGAGTTTATCTGGCATTCCATAAAACCTAAGAACACGCTGTTACATAAAAACATGGGTTTCTAACCACAATAAAACATTTGCATGGAGGCCATCTTGAATATCTACAACTCTACATCCTCCTTATATCTCACCCCAGTGGTAACAAGATGCAAATCCTCTATTGAATTTTTGGCCGCAATTCTGAGGATTTGTAAACAAGACAAATTGTACTTTTTGTTGTGCGGACCCAGGGATAAACAATATAATAAACATCTCTAGTCATGATACACAAAGCTCCAGGCAGCAGCAAATGAAGTAAATACAGACTGGTGTACTTGAGTAACAGGCTGTGATAACTCTGTATATGGGTCACCGAGCTGTATAGGGGTCAGATTTTCAGAAAATGTACAATTGGCAGCTGTACACATTTAGTAAATTCTGCTAAATTAGGCTGCAAATTGGTCAATACTATCTAAATTCGAGTATATTCGGCATTGCATTGATTCTAGCAATCTGTTTGGTTAGGTTGAACTGTTTTTTAAACTTTATTTTCGTCTAAAATTTCGGTTATTTGAGAAGATTGGCGAAGTTGAATTGTACATTTTCTGAAACTCTGAGCCATATGGTTCACCGAGCATATCTTGTGGAGGAATGGCTGCAAGAGCAACTCAAGATGGGTATTGGTCCACTGCTGCTATATACTAACATATCTCAATCAAGGCTGATGTCAATGTGTAGTCTTGGCTTCTAAACAATAGCACACTTTACTTCAGAACACTTATTTCTTATTAACATCCTTACACTCAACCATTTACAGGACGTGTATATTTATATAAAAGGTGTAAGAATAGAAAGTTGAGCCCACAGTGATGATATAATTGTACCACAGAACGTATGGAAAGCCTTAAGTGTACATAGTGGAGTATAGAAAGCAGCTACCGTCCATGCAGGGTTACTACCATTTGAACCATTTAGTATAAAATAAACGGAATTACCCTTGCTTTGTTCTGAAGTGGATATTAGTGTTGGTATATGCATAGAGAGGACCATGTAGTGGTACAGTATGATGGAGTTGACCATCCGGGAGTCAGGAATGTTGGATGTATGGCAGGCAAGTATATAATAGGTAAGCCCTTATAAACTTTAAACAATTTCAGAATTTTCACGAATTTTCAAAAGTAAACTGAAATGTTGGGAAAAAAATGTATTGTTTTGAATAAATTATGGTCACACCATGTTCCGATACAGAAACAAATGTTTTGAACCTTTGCTTTGACTGTAACGTTTCTTATTTTATCATATAAATGAAATATCTGAGAACTGCATATGTTGGCAACCAGACCTGTATGTAAGGATCAGAGCCTCTTATACCAGATATATTCAAGTATTCCCAATATTTCAGTTTCTGATTTGGGGGGAATTTTTAAAACATTGGGTTATTAAAATTATTGTACAGAGAATCCAGAACCATATACATGGAGTAGTGCCAACATTAGCCTTGTTTCAAACACAGAGACTTGCATGATTAAACCTCAGTTCCATGCTACTGCGCTAATGTAATGTCAAACAGCAGATAATTTCCCATAAATGGATTAGACTTGTTATTGTGTTCACAAGGAAGGAACCCCAGAATCTGAGCAAGGGCATCAGTCATCTTCTCCACACATTCCCCACGTTTAAACATCCACAGTACAACAACAGGTGGTAGCCTATAACCAATAAAGGAATTAATTTTGTAAATATACAATGATGAAACTGTTGCCTAGTTGTTGAGACACCAATACTGCCACTACTGCCTATATTATATATTATAAACCTCCCTGCTCACATGTAGTAACCCTTAGTCCAGGACAGCAAATAGACCAGACCACCGTTTAGTCTTTGTTCCTTAATCATAACACTTAATTATTATTATACCGTTACAATGAATGCTACCGGTTCCTGTGAACTACAGTGGGCATGCTATGACGATTTTCGTGAGTTCTGTTTGAGTTTTTGGAGGATCGCTTTGAGCGTTGCTTCACCGGAGTTGAATCCTTGAGAGCTTGAGGCGACGGAGTATGAGGTGATTCACAGTCCATAGGTTGGGCTGCATAACCATTAGTTGGTGCTGCACTAAAACCATTAGTTAAAGTTAGAGGATAAGTGCTGGCATTAGTGGAGGAGGACTTCACCCCCATCTCACCAGTTGATCGCCGTTTCTTGCGTCTCTCCAAACTAGCCCCTTGAGAGGCATGCTCTCGCTCTCGTTTCCGACCCTCAGTTTTCTCGAGGGTGGTAATTTCACCGTTGGTGTTAGTGTCACCAACTTCAATAGTCAAGGTTCTATTGGTCAATTGGAAATCCCTCTCAGGACTACCGTCAAATGCAGATATCCCATTACAGTTGTGGGGGGCTATGTGACCGGTTTTTGGATGTTGGTGGCGGTCTCCTGACCTAGATCTGTGACGACCTTTAATACTGTCCTTCCTCGTTGTTTGATCGCGTGATCTTTCTTTTGATCGCCCTGATTGCCTTTCTCTTGAGTTATCACTTCGTTCCCTGGAGTGTGCTCTTTCTCTGGATCGCCTCCTCTCCCTGGAACCGTCCCCTCGACCTTCAGCTGAATGGTTCCTCCGCTCCCGCGAGTTATCCCGCTTCTCACGAGAGTTCTGGCGTCTGAGGTCGTAGTTCCTTGGGAGGGAGTTACTTTGGACTGTCACATTGCCTGTGTGATCTCTAGCATTGTTCAACACATCTGGATCATCTATAAATCCATATTGTTTAAAGGTAGTACTAGCATCTATGGTTCTTGACACTCGTCTGTGTCGCTCTGGGCTTTGGGAGACAGGATCAGGTGCCCCCTGTGAGAACCCATTGACAACAGCACCGCCATCTTGAACATTAGCCCCGCCTCCTCCACGAGAATTCCTCTTCTTCTGGTTCTGCTTCTTGAGCTTGCGCATGGTCTGTCGTTCAGAGTCTGGCCAGCAGCCGGCCTCCCCTGCTTCAACCGGGGAACCTTGCTGGTCTTTGTGTTGCTGCTGCTGGACATGAGTGGCAGAAGGCAAGAGGTTCTGGTTGTACATGTCTCCATCTGGTGAGAGAGGAGAGAGGCTGCTCATGGTGCTGTCATTGGTCATGGGTGAGGTGGGGTGTTTGGGGTAGGCACTGCTGCTGTCTGTACTACTGCTGCTCGCCGTGTTCCCATCACTCAACTCCCTCTCAGGGCTCACATCCACATAGGATATAATGGGGCGCGGTCGAGGGTCTTCGTTTAGATTACTTGGTTTTGTTGCTGTTGTTGTAGTTGAAGTATTTGTTGCTGTACCTAGAGAGTTATTTGTGTTAGTTGTAGAAGTGGTAAGCAAATCAGTGCCTTCTGTTGGAGATTGGTCCATTTGTTCCACACCACAAGATGATTCACAGGGGCTGGTTATACTACGCGATCCATTGTTTCTGGCTCCTCCAGCGAGTCCTGAGCGTTTTGCCTGGCCCCTACTGGACCTTGTCATAGGAGGCACTGAGCTCATGGGTGCTGCGTAGTTGCTGGAGAATGGTGATAGAGGATAGCGGGAATCGTTCCTCAACGACCGGGGAAAAGTCATAGTGGGTTTTGGCCGCTTCTTCTCACCTGTTTCAGAGCACACAGAGAACTGGGAGACTTGGGAGGTGATGGAGCCAGAGCGCACCATGGAAGGCTCTGAGGGAGAGGGTGGGGAGACAGTGTTGGGGCTGAGGTGTGGTGCTGAACCATTTATGGCTGAAGCAGCACCGTGGATGTACATGGGGCTTATATCTGAACTACCTGTAGTGGACACCTTACCAGAGCCTGTGGGGGAGACCCCAACCTCCAACCTACCCTCACACGGACTGGGATCACTGCTGCCTCCAGTACTGCACCCCCCACCACCTCCAGGGTTGGTGGTCTTATGGTACTTGGTGCCACTCGCCCCCAGGATGGCATCCACAGGGTCAGGCAGGTCAAGCTCCATGGGAGGTAGACTGTTCCTGTGTGAGATGGAGGAGGGAGGGGAGGGGGAGCCGGCACAGGTGCCTATATACGAGGAGTGGCGGTATGCCGCCTTCTGTGGCACACCTTCTTCATATCTTTCCTTACTTTCAGTCTCTTGGTCAAAGTCAAGGGAAGAATCTTCATTGGCAAGCCTGATTCTGAAGGGTCTGCAGCTTTTGTTCCAAGTGACATTTGGGACTTGATGTCTCTTGCTCTTGCTCCTTCCCCCTGTTGCTCCACCAAGACTCCTACTGGACTGGTCTGACTCTGGTGAGCAGGAGAGAGAGGAGCGCTCCATGTTGTAGCCACCAGAGTGAGGTGACCCAAAAGCTGCATTCTCAAAATCCTGATTTCTGGAGCAATGTCCATCTAACGGGTCGTCGTGGTAGAATGAATTGCGAGGACTGTTGCTGCCAAGCTTGATCTCAACACTGTCAGATCTCTTCAGGAACTGAGTACGATAAGAAGGGAGGAATGGCCGCTTGTTGTCTTCCATGTAACTAAGGGAATGGTTCATGGCTGCAGCAGGGTGGACTCTTGATGAGTCTTCTTCTCCCAGTCCTAGTCCTAGACAGGGAGGAGCGCTTGTGGTCATAACATCAGAAGTGGTGCCAGTGGTGGTGGTGCCAGTGTTGGTGGTTCTGATTAGATGAGACTGAGGGCTGTCATTGTGCATCCTAACCATGACTTGTGATGAAGGAGAAGCTCTATTAGTGTAGGAGTTGCTCATGACAGCAGGTGCTACTGCTGCTGTACCTGCTGCTACTGCTGTTGCTATATGGGGAGACCCAGTGTAAAACCCATCAGGTGAGAAGTCTGGACTAGACACAACAGATTCAGTCTCAGCTGCACTACTGAAGTCTGCACTACACTGGCGCCCCTGGTGGAGACTGGTGGAGGTGGCGCTGCGTAGGTTCTCATACTCAGGCTCTATAGGGCTCAACTGTATGCCTCTGTGGTTCCCACCAGGTGGTGTTAGTGCTTCTGTGTGCGCCATGATCTCACGGTTGGAGCGAGATATTGAGAGACTTGTGCTGGTGTCGTCTTGATGGTGGTTGTGGTGGTGGTGGAGGTGTTGGTCAGCTGGGGATGTAGTTGAGGTGGTGGGGTCTAGTGTAGATGTGGTATTGATACAATTGCCATTAGCTCTAAGTGAAAGGGTTGCAGTGGCCAATGCTGCCACAGCGTTGTTTACATTATCAGTATTGTTGTTGCCAGTCCCCTGAAGAGGCCGGCCTCCTCGCCACGACTGGTTACTCTCTGCTGTATTGTTGTTATTGGTCTCCCTCTGGTTGCTGTTTTCCCCACTAGGGTTGAGGGTGTAAGGGGGTGGGGCTTCCCCCTGGGGGATGTCTGGGGGTTTGGGAGGTGTGTAAGGGGGAGGAGGCTCCTCATAAGGAGGGAACTCGATGCCCATGTCGACTTGGTCAAAGTTGGACATGTACGCCACGGCTTCTTCATCACGTCTGTCACCATGCATACCTGGAAAAGATTAAAAGTTATTGTTTATTATTATACTACTATAAAATTGTATTATACAATTGTATATTTAATTTGGATAGAAAAGTAGGGAGACTTTATAGGATCAAGACAGGTTTTTTGTCTACTTTATGTAACTATTATTATTCACTGTTTCATAATCATTATTCTTTAATTAGGTCATGCATGTGGTCTGTATTTGATCGTCAATGGTGGTTTGGCTAAATTTAGTACAAGATATTTGTATTCCAGTAAACATTACTTACAATTTTGCTGTTTTTAGTTAGCTAGTCGATAGTTTCTAATGAACAAAAGCCATTGTATGCTAAGCAGAAATAAGGCCAAGCCAAAAATTAAGGGTTTTTACTCCACGTTGATGTATGTACCACATGCTATTTGTATGGGCGGGAATAGTGTGGTAATTTGCACCAGTTTCATGCGTGTGATATGACGTCCTGTCCCCAGTGAACATAGCCATATAAGGTAAGCATAGCAACGTGGGAGTAAATATAGAACCTAAATTCGAATGTCGTACTCGGGACACTATTACACTGTCCTCGAAGTTTGTTTTTTCGAAAAAACAAACATCTCGGACAGTGTAATAGTGTCCCTTGTACCACATTCTCATCAGGTTCTATCTATAACTAGTTTCATGAAATAAAAGAGAAAGCCTTACGCCTCATCATGATGAGCATACGTCGCTGCCTGAGTCTGTGGACCATGAAGATGAGAAGTGCCAGGATGAGAAATGATGTCACGGTGCTAGCGATCAGACGCAGCCCTAAGTTGGCCTTGTCTACGTCACCGTCTGTGGACAGGAAAGAAATTATTGTTTATCAATGGTCTTTTCCCCCAATATAGTATGTTTATTCAGCATGTCAACAGATTCTTTACCTTGGGCAATTAACACAAAACTATACAAAAGCTCAATCTCTTTATCAATGTTATTCCTATTTCAGAATAAAAATTTGTAAATAACTGAATGAATAAATAAAAACACTCACAAGCAGGTGATATTCTTAGACACAAGCCAAGATTTAAATTTGTGATCTGAGTTTGGCCATGATCTTAAACTTATTGTGGTAAAACTTCCCAAATAAATGAGTTTAATCATCATTACATAAAAAAGATTTCTCACTCGTCTTGGTAAGATTTGAAGTTTATTTCTGCCATACTAATTAACATATTAATTCATGATCAGTTTTATTTTTTCTGTTATTTTAGAGTTGTGCAAAACACCAATGACCCTGATCACAACTGATAAGAATGACTAAAGTAATGAACTAACTTGTCTTGGTATTCCTAGGCACAAGATCGGTCCTGTTCCTTGTGTTGGGGTGGTCGGGCTCGATGCAGTTGAACCTGCAGCACTCGCCGTCCACCTGCTCCCACATGTGGCACTCAGGCGGTGAACACAGCACGGCCGTACACATGATGGGGAAGCCGTCTTCGCACCTGCACGCCATGCACGGGTCCTCCTTCTTGGGAATGTATTTGAAGCCTTCCATGATGGGCTGGCCCTTCCAGTCATAGCACACCAGGCCTTGATCTGCTGAAGAGAACACATTGTGATTAGTGGGCTTGTATCCAGGAGAGAATGGTGATTAGTGGGGCTTGTATCCAGGAGAGAATGGGTGATTAGTGGGGCTTGTATCCAGGAGAGAATGGTGATTAGTGGGGCTTGTATCCAGGAGAGAATGGGTGATTAGTGGGGCTTGTATCCAGGAGAGAATGGGTGATTAGTGGGGCTTGTATCCAGGAGAGTATGGGTGATTAGTGGGGCTTGTATCCAGGAGAGAATGGGGGATTAGTGATTAGTGGGGCTTGTATCCAGGAGAGAATGGTGATTAGTGGGGCTTGTATCCAGGAGAGAATGGGTGATTAGTGGGGCTTGTATCCAGGAGAGAATGGGTGATTAGTGGGGCTTGTATCCAGGAGAGAATGGGTGATTAGTGGGGCTTGTATCCAGGAGAGAATGGGTGATTAGTGGGGCTTGTATCCAGGAGAGAATGGGTGATTAGTGGGGCTTGTATCCAGGAGAGAATGGTGGATTAGTGGGGCTTGTATCCAGGAGAGAATGGTGGAATGGATGATTAGTGGGGCTTGTATCCAGGAGAGAATGGGTGATTAGTGGGGCTTGTATCCAGGAGAGAATGGTGATTAGTGGGGCTTGTATCCAGGAGAGAATGGGGGAATGGATGATTAGTGGGGCTTGTATCCAGGAGAGAATGGGGGAATGGTGATTAGTGGGGCTTGTATCCAGGAGAGAATGGTGGAATGGATGATTAGTGGGGCTTGTATCCAGGAGAGAATGGTGATTAGTAGGGCTTGTATCCAGGAGAGAATGGGTGATTAGTGGGGCTTGTATCCAGGAGAGAATGGGGGATTAGTGGGGCTTGTATCCAGGAGAGAATGGGTGATTAGTGGGGCTTGTATCCAGGAGAGAATGGGGGATTAGTGGGGCTTGTATCCAGGAGAGAATGGTGGATTAGTGGGGCTTGTATCCAGGAGAGAATGGTGATTAGTGGGGCTTGTATCCAGGAGAGAATGGGTGATTAGTGGGGCTTGTATCCAGGAGAGAATGGTGATTAGTAGGGCTTGTATCCAGGAAAGAATGGAAAAGAGCATATGGTATTGGGAGATGTAAACATCATGGAAAGGCAAACCACAAACAAGTTCTGTGGATATAAATGTATATTTTATACACATGGGATGGTTTGCTCCAGTATGAGTCTGACAGCCACATCAGCTGTAGTTAATGGCCTCCTCATGCAGCAGCACTGTTATTGCCGCCAAATGGCAGTCCCTGGTTTTAATGCACTTTGCTGTACCATGAATTAATCATTGGCATTAAAGGGTCAAATATAGGGCAAGAGGTGAGAGTGGGAGAGAGGATGAAACCAAACAGAAAGTAGAGTGAGAGAGAAAGGAGGGAAAAGCAAGAAAGAAGAGAACAGAGAGCAGAGAGGAGGAATGGAGAGGGAAGTAATAAGAAAGAGAACTGAGGAAGAGATATGAGACAAGGAGGAAGAGAAAACGTGAGAACCATTGAAAGAATGTTAGAGGGTGAGAGAGAGGAGAAAGCCAGAGACAGGGAGACAGGGAGAGAAGAGAGAGCGATAAGGATAGAGAAGGAAAAGAGAGGGACACAGAGAGGAGAGAGAGGGATAAGGAAAGATATGAAAGAAAGAGAGCGGGAGACAGAAACAGAGCGATAAGGAGAGATATAAAGAGAGATATAAGAAAAAAAAGAGTCCAACAGAGAGTGGAGAGAGAGATAGGAGAGATAGAGAGAGAGAAAGGGGTAGACAAGGAGAGGCAGACAGAGAGGGAGAGAGATATATATAAAGACAGACATAAGGACATAGGGAGAGACACTAAGAGAGGAGAGTCATATGATGTCTGAGAGGAGAGGAACAGACAAGTACTTCCCTCCCTCATGAATTAATCATAGCCAATAAAGGCTGGCCATATCTTCACAACATATGGGAGTGGTGGGAACATTAGGGATCAATATAAGCCGCCCATTCACCTTGCCGCCAGCCCATCAATACTGCCATGAGGGCGTCAGGCTTTATTGGTTCGGGGCAATTCCTTCCCGCTCTATTATATTTAACTGAATTTCCAACATGGCCTCCATCATTACCTCACGCCATTAACTAGAGCAGCTCAACTACAGTATGGAGCATGTGACTTGATGCATGGAGCTGCTCAACTACAGTATGAACCATGGGACTTGATGCATGGAGCTAGTACTACTACAGTATGAACCATGGGACTTGATGCATGGAGCTAATTCATGTACCATGTGACTTGATGCATGGAGCTAGTTCTACTACAGTATGAACCATGTGACTTGATGCATGGAGCTAATTCTACTACAGTATGAACCATGTGACTTGATGCATGGAGCTAATTCTACTACAGTATGAACCATGGGACTTGATGCATGGAGCTAGTTCTACTACAGTATGTACCATGGGACTTGATGCATGGAGCTAATTCTACTACAGTATGAACCATGTGACTTGATGCATGGAGCTAATTCTACTACAGTATGAACCATGTGACTTGATGCATGGAGCTAATTCTACTACAGTATGAACCATGTGACTTGATGCATGGAGCTAATTCTACTACAGTATGAATCATGTGGCTTGATGCATGGAGCTAATTCTACTACAGTATGAATCATGTGGCTTGATGCATGGAGCTAATTCTACTACAGTATGTACCATGTGACTTGATGCATGGAGCTAATTCTACTACAGTATGGACCATGTGACTTGATGCATGGAGCTAATTCTACTACAGTATGAACCATGTGACTTGATGCATGGAGCTAATTCTACTACAGTATGAATCATGTGGCTTGATGCATGGAGCTAATTCTACTACAGTATGAATCATGTGGCTTGATGCATGGAGCTAATTCTACTACAGTATGTACCATGTGACTTGATGCATGGAGCTAATTCTACTACAGTATGAATCATGTGGCTTGATGCATGGAGCTAATTCTACTACAGTATGAACCATGTGACTTGATGCATGGAGCTAATTCTACTACAGTATGAACCATGTGACTTGATGCATGGAGCTAATTCTACTACAGTATGAACCATGTGACTTGGTGCATGGAGCTAATTCTACTACAGTATGTACCATGTGACTTGGTGCATGGAGCTAATTCTACTACAGTATGAACCATGTGACTTGATGCATGGAGCTAATTCTACTACAGTATGAATCATGTGGCTTGATGCATGGAGCTAATTCTACTACAGTATGAACCATGTGACTTGGTGCATGGAGCTAATTCTACTACAGTATGAACCATGTGACTTGATGCATGGAGCTAATTCTACTACAGTATGAACCATGTGACTTGATGCATGGAGCTAATAGGCCTATTGCCCTAAGGAGTCCACATCTGGTTTTGGTCAGGGACGGGAGCATCTGCGTGCGGGAGCGCGTCCAGTTTACATAGGGCTACCATTGGGTTCATAGGTTTTGCTTGTGTGTTATGCTCTTAAAACTCGGATTTTCTCAAGATTTTGACAGAATATTGCCAAATCATTAGGGATATGGCAAGCGGACAACAATGGTGTACACATTCAGGGAAGGAATTGCAGAAATATTTAAAAGAGAGTGGAATAGCCACTTCCAAAGAGAGAAAAACATGTGGATCTGAGTTCTCAGTACACATATTGTAATTTGATTTTTCAAGGCATCTGATGTTTCATGTTTAAACTTAGAACTGGCCAATTCTGTATATCGATTCTGTAAAATATCCTTAAAATACAGGAACTAAAAAGTACATCAATTAGTATTTCCAAGTTTAATAACTGTCATAAAGAAATGATGGGGAATCATCGATGGTTTCACCAGGATTTTAGGGTAACCATTTTCTAAAAAAAAAATGTTTTTCTGTGAGATCAAGAGGATAAAATGCATACAACTGGATATAATTTAGGCTGATATCATATTGATATGAAAGAATAGCATGAAAGAAATGAAAGCTAGCAGGTTGTAAATACTATATTTGAAGAGTTTTCATAATCGTTAATGATGGGAATCATCATCATGGCAACCATGTTAACCTGCCAAATGGCCTGGGCAAGCTATTATTTCGAACACTGTAGTTTCCTGTTATAAGAGGAGTTAACGTCTAAGAGAGTATAAACAAATGGTATGTATGGACTATGCAATGTATTTACTGGGGTCAGAAAGGTTTGGACCTGTTTGGACGCAGAAATCTAAAGAATTCCACATCTTTCATATGTTCCTCTTTCCAGTAATGGTTATCACTTGTACATGTAGCCCATGCACACTTTTTACAAGGCATGATTTGAGGAGAAAATGGTTTAAATGAAGTAATTATTCTGAGAATGGGTTTGTTTACTCCTACACGCCTATGTATAACACTGGGAGCCGGGAGCACACTGGTCAGTGCATGCTCCCGGTAGCTGGATGCACGTGGCCGTAGCTAAGTCACGGCTCCTTAGGGGGACAGGCCTATTCTACTACAGTATGAACCATGTGGCTTGATGCATGGAGCTAATTCTACTACAGTATGAACCATGTGACTTGGTGCATGGAGCTAATTCTACTACAGTATGAACCATGTGACTTGATGCATGGAGCTAATTCTACTACAGTATGAACCATGTGACTTGATGCATGGAGCTAATTCTACTACAGTATGTACCATGTGACTTGATGCATGGAGCTAATTCTACTACAGTATGGACCATGTGACTTGATGCATGGAGCTAATTCTACTACAGTATGAACCATGTGACTTGATGCATGGAGCTAATTCTACTACAGTATGAACCATGTGGCTTGATGCATGGAGCTAATTCTACTACAGTATGAACCATGTGACTTGATGCATGGAGCTAATTCTACTACAGTATGAACCATGTGACTTGATGCATGGAGCTAATTCTACTACAGTATGAACCATGTGGCTTGATGCATGGAGCTAATTCTACTACAGTATGAACCATGTGACTTGATGCATGGAGCTAATTCTACTACAGTATGAACCATGTGACTTGATGCATGGAGCTAATTCTACTACAGTATGAACCATGTGGCTTGATGCATGGAGCTAATTCTACTACAGTATGAACCATGTGACTTGATGCATGGAGCTAATTCTACTAGTATGAACCATGTGACTTGATGCATGGAGCTAATTCTACTACAGTATGAACCATGTGACTTGATGCATGGAGCTAATTCTACTACAGTATGAACCATGTGACTTGATGCATGGAGCTAATTCTTCTAATGTATAATCCCCGGCTTACATAATAATCTCATCTTTTTCATCAATCACCCAATTTTATGTGTTTATGTTCAGCACTATTTAGCTACCATAAAAAAAACTACAATAAAATAATCAAATCGAATTAATCACTTTTACTGTGGGCTGTAGTTGCAGGTCTCAAGGTTGTCCCAAGCTCTCAGTCACTCTATTTAAGGCCTTATTCTTAGCTATTATGACACATCTCATCATATTCACCCATATTATGACTTATAAGACGGAATTTATCAATATTCTGCTGCTGGTAGTGGTATATATTATGTTTATACAAAGGCATGAAGTCTAATCACCGAGAGAAAAACGCCGCCTGTGAGCGATGTCATCATAACAAACGATTTGGGTTGGTCCTCCAAATACAAACAAAGACGTTTTAGAAGCACTGTAGCAAAAACCACTGGACAAAGTCCTCCAAGATTTTAGTCAAATGATTATTATAAAGGTTTGAGAAGAATGGAACAAAAAGTAGAAAATATTTAGGTTTGGACCAACGTTAGCTGAGAGGGCAGCTTTAATAGAGTGCTGATTCCTGACTCAATGTAGACATTAGCTAGAATTAATATATCACAGCTCAAGGGGGGGGGGGACCATGCTAGCACATAGCCACCAGTGACAAGTGGGTCAGAGACACCCTGGAGACTAAGTGACCACTCCAGGCTAGTCTAATGAAGACAGGTTGACCAATGAGTGGAGGTGAGGAGGCGGCATTCCCCGCCCTCAGATCCTGCCTGTTGCTATGGTGATCAGTGTGGACAATAGCTCCTACTCCTTAGAGAGCTTCTCCAGACAGATCAAGGTCAGAGCAGTTTGTTCTTATTGGCAGGCCGATAACAGGTAGTATGTATGAGGAGGGGCAGTGTAAGTAGTACTAGAGGGAGGACAAGGAGGTAGTCATGGGCAGACTGGGAGAAGGGGACAAGAGTAAACACACTAGCCATATCGGGTACTGTTTTTTGAAAGAGATTAGAATAGAGTGCGTAAGTGTCATGGCGGCGGGGCGCGATTTAACGAAAATTAGTCGCGCAGTTGTACCGATGTGTGGACCGGAAGTAAACAATCCCCATAGAGTTAGCATTGGGCCGATAAATAATCACTCTTTACATCGCCCATGCAAAGGTTTAACGATTATCAAGGCTATAGTTGAAATCGTTTGCCTATAAAGATGGATATATGTGAGTTAGAAGTCCTAAAACTATATGATCGTTGAAAGAACAGAGATTTAATATCGCGGTAACGTTGGGGCTATGGGACTTTCGCGCGACATGTCCACATGACGTCATGAAACTGCTACAGTAGCGTGACTCTAAAAATCGCCGCGGTGGACTACTTACGCGCCCTATAACCAGACTCTCATGATTTGACACTGCGCTGGTGATGGTTTTAAAATTTGTGATCTTATTATCCTTGATATGTATTGCCTCTATATGGAAATATTGAATATTGTTACAGTTTATAAATATTTTCGATGATTTGATAAACGTAATTATATGGTAAAAATCGATCAGCACTTACTGCGAATATTGTACTTGTTACATAATGTAGTAGCTGAATAAAAATATCAAAATACAAAAAATACACAAGTTGAATGAGGGGAAGACAGGAGAAAGGGAGGGAGAGAAACAGAGAGAAAGACACAAAAGATGCAGAAAGTGTGAGAGAGAGGTGTGTGTGTGGTGGGGGGGGGGGGGGGTGCTAGAATGATTTTTTTTAATCGATTGCAAACTGCTGCTGTCATTACCTGTCATGGCCAAGTTCAGAGTAGTTTGAAAACAAATCGTGGTTTTATATACCTTTACCATGAATAAAACATCATATTACAACTTATATGCTTCTTTACCCTTTACATTACAGACGCTGTGAGCTTTGGTCTTGACAAATAGTCATGTCTTGCTGTATAAAAATATTGAATACAAAAAACTGGTAACAGCTGCACTATGTTCCCAATAAAGTATCTGCTAAAGAGTTAAGTGTTGAGATAGGCGAGCAGTGGGACTGACCTCCATCAGTAATATAGCTACCAGGCACATATATATTTACACGGGTATCAAATGTGACGCAGCCAACATGAGCCAACATGAATATAGACATATTCCATCCATATTGTATGAAGCCATCAGAGGATTTTAGTGTAACTGTGATGTCTACAATACAATAAATTGTAAACTGTACTCCATTATTGAATATTCTCACCATTTCATATAGCTATTAAATATCACCTCCACTTCATCTCATTATTTCATTATTCCATTATTATACACTAAAACACAATAGGATTGTGAAACATAGATATGTAACACCATGAATATTACTTAAAATGTTTATTGAGAAATTTCAGGATGCGGAGGAAGACAGGGAATTCCCTAACCGTAATAAAAAAATTCAGCATTGGCATATGCCATGCTTTATTTACTGAATAAAGTTTGTGTAAAAAAAAAATGTAATGTTTGGAAACTGTTTATTAAGAGTGGGTACTAGTGCCTACTGAATACTGATCAACAAATAAATCAGTCAGACCTTGATTAATTCAATCCTGAACCAGGCCAGCAGGAAATAAGGTATTAACTGCAGGCCTAGACGAAGCGTGGACCCGTGCGAAAACCATTTTCGCCAAAAATAAACACAATTAAGCTTACGACCGCCACCTATGCCTCTATTACAGAGAACCTATATATCGCCAAACCCCATCTAACTCACTTTTCTTGCTTAATTCGATCTTAGCCTCTCTAATTCTTTGACAAATTGAAATAATCAATAACTACATGTGTGAGTTTAAAAGAAAATCGAGCCCCAGATGTGAAGATATTAGTGAAATTAAAAAATAAAATGACTCGAAAATGAGACAAATGTAAAAAGGCTGCCTGTACTGGGATTCGAATTCACGATGTTCAGTTTGGCAGTCTTAGATGCTAACCACTTGACCATAGGGGACTAGAAATCTTGCATAATTATAAACACTGGGCATAACCATTGATGCATCACATTTTAGGTTTACTTTAATCCCCCCATTCTCCTCATGGTGATTGATGGGGAAATACATTGTGAAGGTCCCTGTGTTCGCTGCAGGCAATTTAATGATACAAATTAATCATGAAAATATATCTTGCATCTGCAATCTATTTCTATAATATTATGCGAATGCAGGACTTCTAGCTCTGCCCGCTTCCAGGACATATCTAGCGTCAAGAGTGGATTGGGGATTAAGTAAATGTTAATATACACTACACTAGACAGTACTGTGCTGGCCTTTTAGTGTAAGGGGAAGACATAATGAATGAATACATTAATGAAATAAAGATGATCATATATGAGCAAGGGAATTTCTGAATATTTGTCTTCGCTCAATGTCTGTGAGTGACATATTGCTAGCTTTGTGCAGGGACAGGGAAGTATATAGTGTAGAAATGTGGCCATGCAGTGGTAGGACAGAGTGGTTGCGTACAACCAACATACGTTACTCTAGGTCTACAGCCAACATGCAGAGTGTCCCATTCTAGTCCCCCATAAATGTCAAACTACGATGATCTCAAGATTCCTCAGGATAAAACAGTAGAAATGGAGATAAAAAGAAAGGAAATGTCCAAATAACCAATTTCTTTAACACTTTTGAAAATCTGAGACTAATATATGGCAATTTATTGAAAATTACAAGAATGTTTTCACCAATATCACAGCTCTTATAAATGATCTATCAAACCCTAAGGCATGATGGGAAAGATGGGGATTTGTGTTACGGTAACATGTATAACACATGGATATTGATATTAGAGCATGGATAAATAGTCCATGCTGAACATGGCATGTTTTTTCATCGATTTTACCCTGTACCATTAGTCCCATAATTCCTTGTGAATAAAGATTCAATATGGCGGCTATGCAAATCCCCTATTATACATTATCTGATGGTAAACCCTGTGGGTGGATATATAAAGCTGCCAGCAGTAATAAGGTAAAACCTAATCACCTGGGCCAGATAACATCACTAATTACTGCCTCAGCGCTTAATGAGAAATTGATTGTTGATGTGAACCTGATAAACCTTTCTTTTCCAGTGCAAAAACATCGGGTGGAGAGATAGCAGTATATCACTGGAGTAATTGACTACACCCTGTACTGGATACACAGTTGTGCATGCACCAGTTCACACCTAAATCAAGCAGCCACAGTCAATCAAGTTAAGATGGCATGACCAGGGAAGCTTTACCCGCCAGTCTTATAATATCTCATCTACACTAGTGGTGCGTATTGTAGTCGGAGATTCTGTTAAGGCTGAACAAGTAATAAAAGATGTTTCTGATAGATAGTAACTGAAAACTAGGTTGGGGGATAGTAATTTTCCTTTTTAGGAAACATCCTTTCGGAGACTGAAAAACGTTTGAACAAGAGAAACAAAGTTTTTTAAGTGTTTCTTGTGTTCCTGCTTTAATTACTTAAGATGCGATTCCACTGGATCACTCTTTTGGTCCGTTCATAATCCGCTCTTTTTATTTTTCCAAGCATCTAACAAGGGAAGTTAAAGTGAAACCAGAGCGGTCCAATGGAATCGGTTAGTGCGCTTTTTATACCTCTTAAGATATGATGTTGATGGTTCTTTTGGACGTTGCACTAATATCTGTGGTATTTGATTTGAGCGCAACTACACAAGCTCTTTCTGCATGTTTAAGTAGCTGTCTGATAGCGTAATGAGAGCAGACCGACAGACTTGCCACTTATTTCATAAGGAAACAAGCAAACAAGTAGAATCGTTCTGCGCTTGTATTGCGCTTAAAATAAAAGCGGTCATAGAGCAAATGAAAAGCAGACTATAAAGAAGCAGAGCAAGAGCGAGCCATGAGCACAGATACAAGCGATCCAGTGGAACCCCAGCTTTAATTGGTTTTCTTTTCAATTTAAAAAGAAATTGGGCAAGGTAAGGTCACATGATGGCCTGCCTTTAGTCACCCAGTCATCCTGCACTGGGTGGGAAGTGAAATGAACACCTTAACCACTAGACCACTCCGCTCCCCCGTTTTACTTTTGTCTAATGAAAAATAGTGGGATGGTGGAAAAACAAAACCTTTCCCATGTGTGTATGGTTCTCTCCACATTTCTATGAGTATTACATCGGTGCCTCGTCCCCTCCTCATTTCTATGAGTATTACATCGGTGCCTCGTTCCCTCCTCTCTCTACATGGAACAACCAGTAAGTGATGAGTAGTAGTAGTAGAGTAGAGTGACAGCGCACCCACTCACCCCGCCCCATCCTCCCCACTACAGCCACTAGCCATCAATTGAACCAGATTCACCACCAATATCACATATGTGAGAAAAAATAACCTGCCTGGAATCTGGGCTGTATGTGTAGGCTGCTGCCAGGACAACTAGGCAGGTTCAGATTGTGTTATATAAAGGTGGTAAATTAAATGAGTAAAAAAACCACTTTGATGCATCTAATCTTCTAATTAAAAAATAAAAATGTTTTTGGAAAAATTAATTTTTTTAAAAAGTTTATTTTCTCCCCAGAAAATTTTGGCCCTAAAATTGTAAGCAAAAAAAGAAAGGTTTTAAATGTTTCCCATGGGAGGCCTGGCCAGGTTCTTAGGAGAGCAGCTCTTATCATATGAGTTGTGCTAATGACTGCCGGTAATAGCATGCATGATGTGCTCCAGCAGCAGCCTGTAAGCTCGGCCATATCTCTCATAGACAATGTTTACAGGTGATGTTTCCCATAGGCAGTGCATTGTGCTTCATGTATTTATATATAGCCCCGGGATGTACTTTAACATGGTGATGATGTGAGTGGGGAACATAACAGTCACTCGGGCTGGTACATAGCCCCGCAATGGCCTCATTCACGGACTAAGTGTTTCTCATATACACACACACACACAGTGAAGGGAAGGAGGAGGAGGGGGAGAGGGAGAGATAGGGGGAGAGAGAGGGAGAGAGAGAGAGGGAGAGAGAGAGAGAGAGGGAGAGAGAGATAGGGAGAGAGAGAGGGAGAGGAGAGAGAGGAGGGAGAGGAGAGAGAAAGCGAGAGGGAGAGAGAGAGAGAGGAGATGAGAGAGGGGGGAAGAGAGGAGAGAGAGAGGAGAGAGGGAGAGAGAGAAAGAAAGAGAGGGGGCATGGGGTAATGCAGGCTTGTTTTTGTTTTTTCTGTTGATGTCTTCCATTTATTGATTCTTCTTAACATACAATTCAATATTTCTGTTATTCGGTCCATCTAGTGGATCAATTTCCATTCATAACATATGTAGTATATTTCTGACATCACTATATTTTCTAAAAGAAATATCAGGAGATCTTACACATAAATTGTATGATAGAACAATCCTGATTCCTGTTCAACCTTGTCATGGCATCGACATTCTTTATTGAGGTATCTTACACTCTTGCTTCAATCCAGATGTTCCCACTGTCTCCACGTTTCAAGCTTAAACAGTTAAGGGGGGGGGGGGGGGGGGGGGGAGGGGGAGATTATCTAACCTTTCATCCACTGTTCCAAAAGAATTCTTGCCATCTATTTATTTATTTATTTATTTATTTATTTATTTATTTATTTATTTATTTATTTATTTATTAAGGCTTGCTGGCACTGATGACAGCATGGTAAGGGATGTTCACACAAGGCAATACGGTAGTTTGTCTCTGGGTAAATACGGTATTCAGCGCTGTAGGGCACCATGCAAGTGTAAGTGGCAGAGTTTGAGGGATTGAGGACATAAAGCTGAGTGAGTTAACACTGGGGGGGGGGGGGGGGGGGCTAATTACCGTACTGGGGCAGGCCTGCAGGACAGTCACAGTCAGCCTTACCACCTAGCCACTACCGTATAACCTCTACTAGAAACCACACACACATTTTGGGGTCTTGAGATTTGTACCTGATTGATGCAGGGAAAACATCGAGCTAATATTTAAGCTGCAGTCAACTTTTAAAATTCCAGGGTGTTTAATATAGATGCCATAAATAATATAGGAAACATGAAGTCGATTCCTTTCAATCTCTTCCACTGGAGTTATTTCTGACTAATAAACGATTTTTCAATTCAATTCAATTCTTATATGTTAATTTTTTCTGACAAAAGTATGTTCATCTATGACAATATTTCTAATAAAAATATTATCAATATATGCAAATAAAATACGAAGTGGAAGAGCTGGCAATTTCTATGTTATTTGCCATTACAGATTACCCTATCACCCTTAAAACGATCGCCATCAGCCCAAACCACCAATAGATCCCCACCCCCTCCCCCACCCCACCTCCTCCCACTGATGGCCTTCTCTTCAGAGTGTTTTCAAACTGAACCTCTAAGTGAGTGTGTGAGTCCGTCCACTACACTATCATATATATGTCAGGGTCTCCATGTGTGGCCACCATTATGCCAAGTCCATAACTGTGTTATACCTTATTGAGTCATAAGTATACATCCCTAACATGTTCCTACAGATGGGTTCCATGTCTGCTATATCCATAGCCCTGAACCATAACGTTAGATTATTCCATAACTAGGTGTATACAGCTCTAGATTATCTGGAACATAAGCTGAGAATTATTAATGGCAGGAGTGAAAGCAATTTGGTCACTTTCAAGTGAATAAATGTCAAATTCTTTTTAAGTCTCTTCTGGTCTTTCCAGTCAGTCACACTGTTATATCACAAGGACTTCAGATCTGGGAGCCTTAATAGCCCTGAGGCCTCCAGCTGCTCCCCCTCCACCCCTCACCCTTCGGCACTTGTGAAAGACAGCAGCAAAAGCCACTTGCGTTTTGTGAATACTCTCGTTTAGTTCTTATTATTTAATAATGTAGAGCGTCTATAGTGTGTTGTACTGGTGGCAGCAGCCTGGCCCGGGGGCGGAGTGATTGGTCTCCTGGGTGGCTACATTATGTACCATGCTCTACTCTCTAAATGCACCACATATGGGTCAAGTTTTCAGAAAATGTACAATTGGCAGCTGTACACATTTAGTAAATTCTGCTAAATTAGGCTGCAATTTGGTCAATACTTGGTAAATTCGAGAATATTTGGCAATGCATTGATTCTAGCAATCTGTTTGGTTAGGTTGAATTGTGTTTTGAACATTATTTTCGTCTGAAATTTGGATTATTTGAGAAGATTGGTGAAGGTCAATTGTACATTTTCTGAAAATCTGACCCATATAACTAACTGTCCATTGAATGTTATATTGACACTGGAAGCTGTATTGGTGTAGATGGGGGACGCCCATGTGCATATATAGGATACTGTACAAGTCTGAATGAGCGGGAAGACTATCTCACCCATTGCACAAATTAGGCAAATGGAACAAAATGGGGCATATTTGTAACCCCCCGACCCCCCAAACACAATTTATCTACCTGAATACTAGGTAGGGGGTGGTCACTTTTTTTATATTTTTATTTATGAAACCACCTCCCAGGAATTGAAAAAAATGTATTTCATAACAATAGTTGTTTTAAACAAGAGAAATGTGCTTTTTAACGATTCCTGGTCAGGAAAACCTGTTTTAATGCTTTTATTAGCTTTTTTTAATATACAAAAATCAGATAACAAAGATGTTTAGGTGGGGGAGTTTTTTCTAGGTAGGGGTGGCGGTGGGGATGGGGGTAAATCTGAAACACCTTTAAGTGTAAGTGATGCCATTAACCTTGCTTTGTCTGTGGTCCTAACAATGACAGGGCATCACTGTGGATGCAGGTGACAGTTAATGTTGTACTCATGTGACTGTCCACTTAATGACAGCAACATAACACTAAGTCAATTAGCTGCAAGACGCATAATGACAGGAGCCCAGTCCCGGACTCTCTCATTATGTACTGTACAGTGAAATAACATCTGACCTCTTGACGCTGGAAGTGCGAATGGGAAATGTGCGGGGGGCGTACTTGTAAGTTAATGTATGATATTAAATGCAGGTAAGAGAGATATTTAATGTTGTATTGTTGAAGAAGACTTGTAACTACAGACAGTACAGAGGCTAATTACTACCTCTTTAATTAAGTATGATCAAATAAAATTATTATAAAGGAAGACCAGTAAATTCTGATGTATGGTTTCTGTGTGTACGTCCCCCTTAGGTACAAATAAAGAATACCTTGAATTGAATTGAAAATTCATAACAATAATACAAATAATAAATGTTATCTACCCCCAACACCCCCCGCCCCACACCCTTCGTTCAGCCTGGATTATAAACTCATTACAGGGCACCAGGTATTCAGAGACATTTAAAAAAAATAACTGCATTCATACTGGGTAGAAACAAGTCCTCTTCTCAAGGTGTTTCACTTGCCCCCAACATGTTGATACATGAGGGTAAAGCAGCCAAGGACACGCCTTGATGTAGATCTGAGAGACTCTCACTGAGACTGACAGAGTGCCGGACGTAGTGTTGTGTAATGTAACATTTATACCATATTGCACCCCGCGGTAGAGTGGCTGTGTTATTCCACACAAGGTCCATATAGGTCCATCTAGTTGTGTCTAAGAATATACACCTCTTTGCTCTGCTCATAACTCGGACACTACCCTGGGACAGGGAGGTCAGTCAACATGGGGCCTTTTTATACTGGGCACTACAGTCTAGTCCATAGATTTGGTGCTATCATAATCAATCCGATCTGTCACCATTGAAGGAGACACATTGTAGAAAGGCACATCTCCACGTGGGCTGGTCATGAGCCTCTGGTATTATTATTATTTATTTATTTTTAGAAAAATCTTATTTGCGAACATTGTTGGGTTAACCCAATAATCTCATGATACACAAATGGCAAAAATTTCATGTGTACATGATTTAACGTTAACAACATTATTGATAATCATTACTTGGTGGTATATATAGAGAACCTTATACAATGGCGGGACGATTCAATAATTAATAGATAGATTAATAATTCAATTATTAATAGATGTATTTCCGCTATAAACCGTGTATAATCAACAATGGGGGAAAGGCTTACCATTTATGTGTGTTATACAGTTCTTCCAAAGAAGCCAATTATACAACGATTACAGTTATAATTAACTGAACCAAAAATTAGACATAATATCACCATATTCCTGTCAAAATGACCACTTCACCGTTTACATCTGTACGATTTTTTTTGCGTTCACCATTACTTCGCAAATAACTCATAAGGTTTCTTAACAACCAGACGTATAACTCTGGCCAGCCAAACTCAGGCAACGGCGGTATATCACCTTATGTTGAGTCGTGGTTATTTTACTGTTAACTTATATCACTTGAAACGAATAATGTAAAACTTGTAACCGTGCCTGAATAAAGACCAGTACCAAAAAAAACAATTTAAAAGCCAGGCCGCATCTTGCCTTTCATGTGACAATATGTACAGTATCCCTTATATACTAGTAATACTTAGTAAGTTATCTTGCTGAACGTAATGGTACAGTCAGACTAGCCAATCATTCATCCTATCTCATCTCCTTCTACATCACTATCTCATATCTCTAAATTATAATATTTATCCAAAATCTTTCTCAATTGTGTCTACACTTAGGCCCTACTCCTGATGACCTGAGAACAGGTACCCACCTAGTGTATTCAGAATGACTTCCGAATAAAAAAGAATACGTCGAAGATTCTGATGTATTATGATTGACTTAACTTGGGCCTAGCTCTCCCCCACCCCACCACATTATTTGTTATAGACGGTAGACATGTTTACAAGTCAATATCGTATCTGACCCAGTTCTGTTACGTCAACTAACCAGAAGCTGTAGTATAGATCTGGGGGCTTGCATCATGACCATGTTTGAGATCTCTACCATCGAACCAATCGCCATTTTTTTTAACGTTGCAAATAGTTACAGTCAGAGATATATTAATTATCAATCCATAATGTGGAAATCATGTCTATAAATTTACTATTTGCGTGGATCATAGACCTGTCGAATGGAAAGTCTGTGACAACAAAAATCTCCCCTGCAAATCAAATTAAAGAATAAAAATATGGAAATAAAGGCAAATTTATTGCATATTCCTTCAAAAGTCAATCTTGGCGACTGGTGAAAAAACCTTCAGGTGACTGTTATTTATGAAATAAAAATAAATCATGATTAAAAATGCTCGTTCAGATGAATTCTGAAATTATCCTATCTAAGAACTATGGTCACTATAGCAGTAGAGGCTATTGTTGGGGTCAACTGGGTTGACCACTGGACAGCATGGGGTGATGCGGGGCGGGGGGGGGGGGGGGGGATGCCAGATGGGGTGAACGCAATCAGTCTTCAAGGCCTTGTTTGTTCCACTTGTGCCAGTATGTCAGGGTCAGGACAATCCGCCGCCATATTCCACCCAGTAAAACTGTTATTACCGCATGAATGGAAGAGTTCCAAGTTAGAGAGAGATTATTGATACACACGCGTCCTCTTGCAATATATGATATAGTACGTATTTAAAAGAAAATCAGAACTCATATACAAATACTTAATCATACAGGCTAAATGGGAAAAAGAAAGTTGCAAATATATATTATTTATCAATCCATAATGTGGAAATCATGTCAGTGTTCACAAGAATGCCAGGACCTAGCTGATTTGAAAATGGGATACACTACCTGTATAAGCACACAACCCATTTTCACTCATTGTTATCCATCAAACCTTAATTAACCCAAATTTAACAAATGGACGATGTCCACAAAAAATTATACACAAGGAAACTCAATACCATGAGTCACACCTTGATGAAGATATAGCTAGTGCATCCCATTGCAGTAGTGTAGGTAATTAGTCATTTTATACCCCTGTATACTGTTAATTGTAACTTAAAAGTCTAGTCTAAGGGACCCTCTGGAAGAGCTGTGGCTGCCACAGAAGAGGACCGACCCATTTCCGATGTAAATTATCTATACGTTTATCATGTACTGTCTTCGGAAATAAACAATATACATACATACAAAGAAACCAGCTAGGGTTCAGATCAATGCTCTTAGACCTAGAGAAAATGCCAGAAATTTAGAAAATATGCACTTAGATTATACTAGTCAAACCTTGAAAACTATTAATACAATCATGAATGCATGAACCCCACTCCATGCAGATGATATTCATAAATTGACGTATAATATTCTAGTAGGGTCAAAGAAATAGCACCAGTAATACACAAAGTCAAAATGTAATCCAACAGAATACAATATAATTAGTAGCCTACTTCCGGGGTAAGTAAATGTGTGCGAACGTAACCAGCGACGTAACGTACAGTGACTACAGTAATCCTAGTAGTAGTACATGTGAACTTGTGAAGCTTGTTGTGGTAAGGATTAAGTCACTAAGTCTATGTGGGAAATAAGCTTGTTTTGGTAAGGACTAAGTCAATGAGGCATGAACATCGATCAAATAGATAAATTGAGCGTGGTACTGCTCTAAAAGCTAAACCAAAACTCATACTACACTTATGGGAAATTTAGTCTTATTGATGTTTGCCACGGGAATATAAATTGTCTATATTTACGTCTGTGTTTACAATTTACATGATGTTTTGTTGCAGATGAACGGAATGTTTACCTTCTCTGGGGGCGGCCTCATGTTCCTTCAAAAGCAGCAAAATAGACACAAAGGTTATCTGGAGCACACCCATGGTAATCCAGTTTGTGATTCACGTTTTCACACTGCTCTCCGAAGGCTGGGAAACTATCCACACTACACAATCGCTACATTATTGTCATTGAAATGATTTCTTCTGGTAGTGAGGCGAGAGAAAATGTCAAGAATAATATGATTGGTGTCGATGAGCCTGCCATGCTCGCCTGTTTGGCAGGTTCATACGACTTGAGCAAAGTACATTGTACTATAATCGTGGAGTTAAATACTTAGTCCATCAAAGATGACGGATGTGTTTCAAACCAAAGGTTTTCTGGAAAACAAGACGCGAGATAAACAGCACATATTCCATGACCACCTCTGAGTGGAGTCTCTAGGCCTGGGGCAGTGGGGCAGGACCTCGGTGGCCACTGTCATTCCAAATTTCTTTATCTGTCGCTAATCCAGGAGCTCCATAAAAAGAAGAACTTCAAATTTAAACAATCCACTTTGTTTCGGAGACCCCCGTTGCGGTTTTCACACGACCGCTGGACATTGCAGAGAGAAAAAAGGCATTTCCAAATGCCCAAGCTCTAGATAGAGGCCAGTTCCATCGATAGTAAACATGGCCGCCCAAATCTCGCAGGTGCGCGCGAGAGACCACGAGAGGTAACCAAGGTCAAGGCCGTCTAGGGACAGGGGGAAGGTTCAACAACAGAATCATGTGGACTTTGTGATAGTACTTTAGGTTCATTTCTCTGAGTATAACCGACCGACATCCGGAACGCCCTACTCCCTCCGCACAACATACTATTTTTCTCCGGAATCTGCCTCAAAAACCTGCCAAAATGAGTAACAGTAAACCAGAAGCCGGGAAGAAAGACAACTTCCTGAGGAATCTTGGCATGCAATATGCCATGTGTATGAGGTCCAACCCAATGCTCACCAAATCTTGTACCAGGTAAAATGGATTTTTGTGAATGTTTTCCAATCTGTCAATACATGATCTCTTCCGAATATTGATAACTACTCTTGGTGTATCTTTAGATGTCATTCACATTTTCACTTAGATTTTTAACATCACATAAATATTGTGTACACACCATGTGATCTAAAGTTATTATTAATTTATTATTATGTATCAAGGTAGGTAGATGGTCGTTTATATATCGAGTGATCCCGGTTGTCTTAGTGGTGATATAATAGTGGGTTGGAAATAAAACCCCTGGTTGTTGGTTTCAATATTTTATTTACACTAGCTTTCGGGCTTTGTTGCCCTTCATCAGGTGATTGGTAGGCCTACATGCATTGGTGGGTGCTGAGGTGCACTTTGGTGTAGTTGTAATCAGGTACATATCGTGGTGCTGCCCGCACCAAATATTTTGGCGTCGTGGCCGCACCAAAAAATTTTTTGTTTCATATACAATATGATAGAGAAATACATAAGTGATGTCCCTTAGTTGGGTTTCGTTAGTTAGTACTCAGCATGGTCTGGTGTTGAAATTATTATGTTACAATTTTTTAATTATTTCAGTGAGAGAGATTAATGTTTCTCGATGGTTATGCAGATGGGTCATATGCGTGACCCTTCTGTTCTAAGAGCTTATAAAACTGATTGGATAAATCACTATCGATGGTACTCATTAACTGGTGGATAAGATAAAGCTGTTTGGTTGTTGTTAGTGATTTGTTATCAGGAACAGTCATTGTTGTTTTGTCCATTTTCACTGGTTTCACTTGGGGTGTTTCTTGTTTGGACTGGGTGTTGATTAGTTTTATTAAGTTCTCGTCCATTTGGGAAATATCAGAGTCACTGGAGCATGAAAGTGATATCATAGGTGACCCTGGTAGTGGGTTGTTGCTGATGTCATCTGTCGTGAGTTCATCTAAGCAGGGGGTGCTGCTCCGGTCTGGTGTCACACATTTTGATGTACTGGGTGTAGGTATCAGCTGGGTTATAACATCGGGTGAAGTGAGTTGTTCGATTGGTATTATATTTCTCAGTGCGTCAGAGAAATTGGTGTGCATAGTTGGTGCAGTCTTGGTCTTTTTCGGCTGTGGGTCGACTGGTGTAGCTTGTCTTTTTATTGGTGCGAATTGGCGAGGGGGGCTTTCAAACCTAGGGGTTCTCTGCCCTGGGGTTGGCGGGGCATGTTGTAATCTCTGGCGACGTACAGTGGGGTCGTATTCGCTTGTTGGTTCAGGTTTTCTCAGGGGCTGAATGGTGACAACTTGTTTGGCCTTTCTTTCCTCCGGGCGGAGGATCGGGAAGGACGGCGGGTGTTGTAGTTTGTTTGGAGCTGACTTCATCTTACTGGGTGCTGGGATGGTACCTGCAACGTACGGGGAGTTATTACCCTCTAGAATACGGAAGCGTGCCTTTGGTTTCTCAGTAGTGAATGTGCTGATTATTTTAAGTTCAACTTTCGGAATTTCAGGTTTTACTGGGGCCTCTGAGCTTAGTATGGGGAGGGGGAGAGGTATATCTCCCTCATGCACCCGATCACAGTGTGTTACGAATTCTTGTCGTCTTGTAAACAGCTTGGGACAGATCGGACAAGGGTACTTACCCCTCTCCGAGGGTCCCGCGTGTTGCTTATTGAGGTGTTTGATTAATGTTCCGCCTCTGCCTGACATCCAGGCACTACACAGATGGCACTGGACCGGTGTATCTTCATTTTTCGTATTCATTTCTGCACTTTAGTAGGTGCTGAGCTAGTCGTGGGTCAGCCGCGTGTCCGTTTGTTGTTGTTGTTTGAAGGCTGGTTCGATGCCGGCACCTTCCGGTGCGGCAGCCAATCAGCGCTCGTTGCTAGGAACGCGAATCTAGGGCAATGGTAGTCAAGGGCGTGGCTCCACGGGGGGAGCGGTTAGTTTTTCTGTTGGCGTGTTGTTTTCCCGCCACTGATTACAGCTGGAGGTTCAGACCGTTTGGTGCCATAGTGTCCAGCATGATGATCCATGCTTCTTCTAGGCGCTTGCGGTCATTTGTGTTGCATGGTGTGGAGTCGATGATGGTTACAATTAGGTCTCTAGATTGTAGATCATGGTCTATGTAGTGTTTGGCCACCGGTTTGTCCCGGCGCCTGTGTTTGATGTCTGCGAGATGTTCTTTGATTCTTTCCCGGGCTTGTCGCCCTGTTTCTCCAACATACTGCTTGCGGCAGGTGGAGAGGGGACAGGTGATGCAATATACTGTGTTGATGGTATCACAGGTATTATGCCCGTTGATGTTGAAGCTTTTCTTGGTAGCGGTGGATGTGATTTTGCGAGTAGTAATAATGTGTTCACAAATATTACAACTCGTTCTCATGCAGGGACGACTGTTACTGAATTTGTTGTTCTTAGGAAATGAGGAGTGGACCATTAGGTCTCTGCAGTTTGGGGCACGTCTGAATGCCACCATGCAGCGGTATTGATGGAACTTGTGGTTTGCTGGGTTTGGACGAAGGAAAGAGCTAGCTTCCTTCAGGATTTTCTCGGCCCTCAAATTGCCTGGTGAGAACTGTAGAGTGAATGGGATTATTTTCTTCTTTTCTTTGGGTTTCGGGTTGAGGAGCGTGTCTCTGTCTAGGTTCTTGACTTTCAGGATTGATTCCTTGGTGCGTCTGTGATCGTGACCTCGTAAGGTCAGTAGTTTCAGGAGTCGTTGTGTGGAGCGTTCATATTCCTCCACGGTTGAATTGATTAGCCTCAGTCTGATGGCTTGGCTGTAGGCTATCGATTGAATGGTGTGCCTTGGGTGGTAAGAGTGGGCATGGAGGTATTGACCTCTGTCTGTTGGTTTTATATAGAGTTTTGTCTCTATCGTGTTGGTGGGACTCCTATAGACTGTGACGTCTAAGAAGTCTACAGAAAGGCGACTGTAGTTTGCTGTGAACTTAATTGTTGGGTAGAATGAATTGATTTGTAGAAGGAATTGATCAAGTTCATCTTCTGAGCAGCGGAATATAACAAAAATATCGTCAATATATCTTTTCCACATGTTGATAGTGATGTCGGTTCTGGAGATGATATCAGTCTCAATTTCGTGCATGAAAATATTTGCATAACTTGGTGCCATTTTTGTGCCCATGGCAGTGCCTTGGGTCTGTAGGAAGTGTTGGTGATGAAGGACATGGTGTTGGTGGTAAGCACCATCCTTATGAGTTCACTGACGATTTGTGGGTGTATGGTGTTGTTAGGTCTGGCATATAGAGTATTTTCTACTGCTGCTATGCCATCCTCATGTGGGATTGATGTATACAGAGCGGATACATCAATTGTTGCCATGATTTCGTCTTCGTGGAGCTGTCCGTGGTTGTTTAGTGTTTGAATGAAATGTCTGGTGTCTTGGATGTACGAGGGAATTTTCTTGACCAAGGGTCGTAATACCTGGTCTACGAGGGCTGATATCTTGTCTGTGGGGCAGTTGATGCCTGCCACAATGGGCCTGCCTGGATTTCCCTCCTTGTGGATTTTAGGGAGGGTGTAGAAGGGGGCAGTTCTTACTTCTTGTGGTAATAGGGTTTTGGGGGCATCTTGGGGGAGATGTCCTTGTTCTGCTAGTTCTGTTATTCTGCTTTTGATACGATGGTAGTTTTTGAAGGTTGTATCGGTGGGGACACGTTTGTAATGGTCGGTATTGAGTAGCTGCCTTTCTGCTTCTGCTATGTAGTCGCATGTGTTTTGGATAACGATGGCCCCGCCTTTATTGGCGGGTTTAATGACAATATCTTGGTTAGTTTGTAGGTCTTTCAAGGCAGTCATTTCATCATTTGTGAGGTTCGGTTTTGATTGATTTTTGGGGGGAAGTTTCTTCATTTTTTGTGTCGTATAAGATGCAAAGGCATCTATATCTTTGTCAAGACCTGTTGGTGGAACCCATCCCTTGGGTTCTTTGGGGAATACTTGTTGCTGGTTGGGTTCTGGATGATTTTGCCAAAAGTGTTTGAGTCTGACACGTCTGTTGAACATTAACGTGTCTTTTAGGCTGTGAATTGGGTTGGTGCCTCTGGGGGTTGGGATGTAGTTCAACCCCTTATTGAGGAGGCTCTGGTGATGGTCATTTAGGCTGAAGGTTGAGAGGTTGACAACGATGTTGTCGTCCTCTGTGTGGTACCTCTTGAACCTCCTGTTCTTCTTGCTTTGCGTGAGCGGCGGTTCCTCAGTTCTTCTCTGAGTTGAGTCTCCATTTCTCTGAGGAGACGGGTGATGTATTCGAATACTTCTGGCTGGCATTCTTTAGTTAGAGTGCTTTTGGTCTTCTCTATCTCAGCTGTAAACTTGTCGTTTCGTTGTTGGTAATAGTCTCTGAGATGTAGAGTAAGTTTTTTAGCGAATTCTTGGTGAGCCGTCTCCCATTTCAGGGAGAAGTCAAAATCTTGGTCTGGTACTTGGGATAACACCCGGGCCTGGAGGCCTCTAGGTGTCAATTGTTGATCTATGCACATTTGTAGATAAGTGCAATGGTGGTCTGCTCGAATTTTCGATTGCACCATTTTCCTTGCAATCCTGAAGTATGGAATGATGTTGTCAGGAATGCGCGGGTTCGGGGGGGCTTGTGGTGTGGTTGAGTCACTAGCCGCTCCCTGACCCTGGTTGTTAGCGCCGTTCTCCACAGGTGGCGTATTAGTCGTCGTTTGTGGCGTGGCCTGTTGTTCCCCCATGTTTGATTCCGGAGTGGGATTTTTGGGAGTTGTGGACATTATTGTGGATGGAGTGTTGAAGGGATGGCTTATCCTCTTCTGGGAACTGGATCTGATGTAGATGCCGAGATCTTGTGCGAATTATGGCTGCTAGGAAGTCAGTGGATGATCTCTTACAGCTCCCGATATGGCTCCGTTCGGGACTCGATAGATCTTACCAAGATGCGGCGACCGGTTGTCAAGATGTATCAAGGTAGGTAGATGGTCGTTTATATATCGAGTGATCCCGGTTGTCTTAGTGGTGATATAATAGTGGGTTGGAAATAAAACCCCTGGTTGTTGGTTTCAATATTTTATTTACACTAGCTTTCGGGCTTTGTTGCCCTTCATCAGGTGATTGGTACATGCATTGGTGGGTGCTGAGGTGCACTTTGGTGTAGTTGTAATCAGGTACATATCGTGGTGCTGCCCGCACCAAATATTTTGGCGTCGTGGCCGCACCAAAAAATTTACACCAATTTATTATTAATATTAGTAGTATCATGATTATAACGTACGGTAGTAGTTTTACTGTTTTAATTGGTAGTGTAGTATAAATTAAAACAGATCCTACCTGGATTGGAGTTGCAAGTTCATATTGCACGAAAGTCTGAGCTGAGTTTACTGAAACAGAATTTCTGAGGGACAAACCTTTGTCGTACATGTTAAAGTAGTTGGACCCACTTTTAGTTTTAGTTGACTTCATGAATCATATGATTCAGACATATGTCAAGTGTTTTTTAAGTTAAGTTAAAAGATGTTTAATGACCCTCACAGGCTAAACAAAATGTCGGAATCTATGTTACAGACCTATAAATAGCCTACTCTGTATGTTTGAAAAAACATTCCAATTCTTCAAATGTTGTACTCTTGTTCTTTACAGTGCATTTTCCGGGGCACTAGGATCCTTGATTTCACAATTTTTACTTCAATCAGAGAAATCTCTGCGACACATAGAATGGAGACACGTCGCCGCTTATGCTGGAGCTGGGTACGACGATATAAACTTCTTACCCATGATGATGTTATAACTCATTGTGTCATAATATATTAATGTACCTAAATTTTAGAGAATATAGGGCTTAATATATATCTGAAAATATTTATATAAAAGATATCAATGAAATATTTGGTTAAATCAGTATGCGAGAGAAGTTGGGGTAGTTTCCACCTTTCCGGCCCCCTCTCATTCTAGCCCCGCAGGGCTACTTTCCCCTATTCCCTTGTCATTCTAGCCCCGCAGGGCTATGAAGGGAACACTTATCTATCAATAACTGGAATTTTGGAATTGTCAGACCTATGAAAATGCTATTTCAGTTGAGATATAAACAACCTCTCCTACTCCACATCTCCGCCGACATAGCTTCCATTATGCCCTAGAATTTACCCTGACTTGACATTTAACCTAGTATTCCTGACTTGACCTACTCTAATTTACCAGAATTTTAGTCACATGACCTCATGCTGGCCCTCCCTGGAACTAGCTTTATGTGATCGTACTAGGGTTAGTGCAAAGGGGTGCAAAGACAAAGGGTACTTGTACTTGGGTACAACTTGTTATTAATAGGGTTAATGTTAGAGGGATACCTAAAATTGTAGCTTAATACTTGATATTTCATTAAGTGGAGTAAAAGAATTAAAGCTATTTTTGGGTCTTTTCCAACATGAAACTAGGAAAAAAGGGGTGTGTGGGGAGTCTCCCCCCACATAGAACAAGAGGGGGAACAAAAGGGGGTGTGGGGGGTCTCCCCCCACATAGAACAAGAGGGGGAACAAAAGGGGGGTGTGGGGGGTCTCCCCCCACATAGAACAAGAGGGGGAACAAAAGGGGGGTGTGGGGGGTCTCCCCCCACATAGAACAAGAGGGGGAACAAAAGGGGGGTGTGGGGGGTCTCCCCCCCACATAGAACAAAAGGGAGGTGTGGGGGGTCTCCCCCCACATAGAACAAGAGGGGGAACAAAAGGGGGGTGTGGGGGGTCTCCCCCCACATAGAACAAGAGGGGGAACAAAAGGGGGGTGTGGGGGGTCTCCCCCCACATAGAACAAGAGGGGGAACAAAAAGGGGGTGTGGGGGGTTTCCCCCCACATGAAACAAGAGACTATACTAAGAGGGAAAGAGGGGTTTTCTTACAGTTAAAGCACATTTTTCTCTTGGTATCCAAGTCTTGCTCTTTTTCCTCTTAGCAATTTCATGGAAAACTGACTTAAACTTCCTTCCAAATTGTTACTTTCATACCCCACCCAGTCAGATTCCTCCAGTAGAGGGGATTTCCCCTCATGAAATCTCCCTGCATCTCCCACCTCCTAACCACTAGCACTGACTCACTCATCTAGCCCTCATAAAACAACACCCCAGTAACAGCTGCCTCTGTGGCTCAGTTGGTAGGACCGTCGGCCCATAGCTACTACTCCTACCAACTGACTCACAGGCTCAGCTTCCAAGGAACTCAAGGGTTCGACTCCCAGGCTGGGAAGGAAAAGCCTGGGAGAGAAGGGGGCCGGAATAGTGGAAGTGTCCCGAGAAGTTGTTTGACTACAATAACTTATAGATATTCTTTCTGCTATCTGTGTCTTTCATATTTCTGCATATATTTTGTGAAATGCAGATAATGTATAAATTAAGGATAACATACACAAGTAGCCTATGTATGTACACCTTAGGAATTAAATAGCTTTCATCAATGGCCCTCACTCAATACAACGGATATGTTTTCAGTGGTGGGAACATCGACACTGAACGAATTTTATTTCTCTATCAATATCCAGGTTCCTTTTCATTGGTCCGTCTGTGCATTTCTTCCACACGTGGCTGGACAAGGTTGTGCCCAAAGGAACAAGCAACATGGCGCTAAAGCGACTCCTGCTCGACAGAATATTCTTCTCACCAAGTTTCCTCTTTGGCTACCTCTACGTCCTGGCCGTCCTCGAGGTAATTTGTTACCTACATAATCTAATCTGGGTCACTGATATGGGTCAGGCCGCCAAAATATGCATAATAAGAGATGTTTCACAAAATTGTAAATTTAAAGCAAAATTTCATTATTCAATATTACAACATGAAAAATTGTTTACAAAATTGAAGAATGTGTTTGTTGTGTGTTTAAGGGACATGGACATGCAGGCGCAATGGAGCGGATCCAGTTTGCCTACTTGCCAGCCCTCATAATAAACTACAAAGTCTGGACCGTCCTCCAATATCTCAATGTCAAGTTCATCCCAGCTGATGTGAGTTATTTCTTTCTCAAACTCATTATTTTCATGTCAAATTATATTTCTTGGTCGTATCACAATGTTTTTCAACCTTTTCCTGAGGATCATTTTTTCGTAATAGAATATTTAAATATTGACGTTCGTGAAAGATATCTTCCAAGTATTATATCTTTAAACTGACCAATATTTTTTTCAACCTTTTCCTGAGAATCTTTTTTTTTCCCTGAGAATATTTTCTTCTTAATGCAAATGTTAAAATATTGACGTTCGTGAAAGACATCCTTAAGTACTGTAAACGGGTCAGATTTTCAGAAAATGTACAATTCAACTTAACCAATCCTCTCAAATAAACCAAATTTCAGACGAAAATAAAGTTCAAAATACAGTTCAACCTAACCAAACAGATTGCTAGAATCAATGTAATGCCAAATATACTCAAATTTACATAGTATTGGCCAAATACAGCCTAATTTAGCAGAATTTACTAAATGAGTACAGCTGCCAATTGTATATTTTCTGAAAATCTGACCCAAACGTATTTATTTTCGCGCACTACGTACTTTGACACCTTTTCGCGGGGATTTAAATTCGCGCAGCAAGGAAGTGTCACACATTGTTTATGCAATAATTATACCTTTCGCGCAAGATTTATTTTCCCGCACAAAGGTGGGTGCGCGAAAATAAATACTGCGCGAACATTACTACGTTTACATCTTTAAACTGACCGTTACATGTTTGTTTCAGTACCGGTCTCCGTTCATGGCATTCATGGGTCTGCTATTCACCGTCTACATCTCCATGAAACAACGATCATAGACGCCATGAGTTCAGCACCTATAGCCCAGGTGTAGAACATGTATTTAATCAGAGGTTATTCAACCCAAGTGATTGCAACAAGGTGAAAGGACGGATTGGAACACAGATAATGGTTTAGCCCAGGTGTAGAACATGTATTTAGTCAGAGGTTATTTAACCCAAGTGATTGCAACAAGGTGAAAGGACGGATTGGAATACAGATAATGGTTTTATTTCTTGTTCCGAGTTTCCATAATTATTCAAATATTATTTTTTTTTGACGATTTTATTTTGACAGCTTCTCCAGCGTTGGACGCGAGAACAGGCGTCTTACAAAA
This sequence comes from Sthenelais limicola, assembly GCA_942159475.1. NCBI lineage: Eukaryota > Metazoa > Annelida > Polychaeta > Phyllodocida > Sigalionidae > Sthenelais > Sthenelais limicola. The sequence goes on along the minus strand of OW804098.1, from coordinate 125,377,372 downwards.
CGTACAAGGTTTTCGTCCTGCTGCTGTATACTAAACTACTGAATATTAGAGAAGATTTACCAAATACAAATACAAATACAAATACTTGGTACTCGATTTGGTTTGGATGAACCAAATTTGTAATGATTATAAAAGATGTTTTAAGAACCGGATTCTTGTAGTTTGGCCAAAAAATAGTTGCTAGTATTTTCGATAGAATACCCAGAGGTACATTTATCATAACTTGTTGCCAAATAATTCCAGTATTTATTCGGGGTCATGTGATTGTTCGCTCATCGGCACGTCTTTCATGTAGATCAACTTCCAAGTCAATACTTACTGTGAATCAATGAATGTTTTATTTGAGGCTACATTCCTTACAATGGTGCAGCTGTGTTTAGTCATTGTCTGCCTGATATGTCTCTGTATTATTATTATAGGATTTTATATAAATGATTTCTTATACTGTTTAAGTATACGTTTCTATTATTGTAGCCAACAAGTCTATTGTTGTTGGACGTGTATGAAGTTTTAAAGACATTAAATACACAATGTAATAATTGCGTTTTTTTTTAATTCTCGGGAATATAGAATATCTTTAAGAGACTATTTTTGTTAATCTGCGGGTCTTAAAAGAGGGAATTCAGATCCTAGCACAATCAGAATATTGTTCCAAATAATAATAAAAAAATCTTCCATTAAAAATCATTTAAAACTAGTGGGCACAAAGGCTTTCAAAGCAAAAGAGAACATACACAGAACATAAATATATCAGCAACTTTATTCTCCAAACAGTAACATCAATATATATCTGATATTCTTGTCTCTAGTACGAATGTACATGTTCCCAACGACTATATATATGTGATGTGTTTCGGGAAAATGAGTCATAAGTAGCAAAAAATAAATTTTGAGATACCATTATATTTGAAAAGATGAGATAGAACCGATTCCAATGATAGTAAACAGTCTAATAATCTAATGAGTATTTCTAGATTTTAATTTTGATATGTTCGTTTTTGAAAAAAAAGTTTCCAATATTTCTGGGAGTCAATAAACAGTAAAGTAACTAAATGTAGTCCATATGAGGACCTTTAAAACGAAAGGATATATTACATGGATTGTCCTGAAATTAGATACATCGATTGATATATCTATAAGTGATAAACCCTCCAAAAATTAGAACATTCCAATAATGTGATCTTGTGAAAAAAAACCTTTGAAAAATATTAATTTTCCGACTTATGACTCATTTTCGAAACACACCACATATTCCACACTAAAATAGCGAGCCATGTGCAGCAATATGTCCAGGACATGCATAATATTGCTTGGTGAGTATTTACTATTATATCTTTGCACCTATAGTTTGGTCCACACTGAGATGATTTCAGTTCCCTTTAAAGGCAGTGAACCAAACTTATATCAAAGATGAGATGCCCCTGAAAGGGCTTACTTAGATGAGATGCCCCTGAAAGGGCTTACTTAATCTCCGGGATTATATTCCTGATCATAGGGTGGGTAACAATTTCAGTTGGATATGAAAAATAATAAATCTACTTTCTCTCTGTAAACATTTTAACACAAACTCCACGGGAAGTTAAAGGGAGTTACATTAGGCGTGTTGTGTTATGACAATACTCTGGAGACATTACACCCAAACTCTGACGATGGTTGCTAAAGAGTTCTGGTGTATTTTTTCCATCGGAGCATCGTCAAAGTAAAATAAACAAGTTTTTATTCTTGATTGAAGTCCCGCCTGTGCTTCAATCAGTTGTTAAGCCTTTAATTGGACAAGAAGAGGTATTATTCCCCGTGGCAATATGTACACATACTAACTACACACATGAGATATATGTTTTGGCTTTGCTGTAGTTCATGAGATACTTTGTGCTTATATTCCACCCGAGATGCGATTTCAAGAACAAATCTTTACCCACTGCATCTACACATGTTTGACATGGAATCTTGCCAGATACTAATTTTACACATTCAAGATATAGTTTGGCCTTTGTATGATGAATTCATTGTTTATCATCTCAGTGACTCTGCAGGTGGCCAATGGAATGAATAGGCCACGCAAATGGATATGTTTAACATCACATCACGAGAAAGACATTCAAGCATCTTTTCCTACTCCATGGGGAAATCTATACAATAGGAAATCCTATCACGTTTGTCTTTATTATGGTTTATTCACATACAGATCTAGAGATATTAGTTACTCATGTCAAGGAGACCATAAGATGCACTAGTTGTCTATAGATATAAGAGTAACATCAATGGAATGCAGCCTGGTCACTTTTGGGTCAGATCTTTAGAAAATGCACAAGCTACCGTTCTGCACATCTCTCAAATTCTGCTAAATTAGAGTGAGAAAATGATAAATACTGAGTATATCTAAGACTATAATGTATTGTTTTCATTCAATAAACCTGTCTGGTTATGTTGAACTGTATTTTGAATCTGATTTTCGTCTTAAATTTGGTATATTTGAGAGGATTGGTGAAGGCCAATTGTACATTTTCTGAAAACTTGACCTTTTAATGTGGATTACTAAACACCAGGGATGCAAGGTGGGCCAAACATACTGTAAATACTACTTAGGGTCTCAACTATCGATTCAGAAGTTTTTAAAACTAATTTAAAACCAACATTTTGAAGACCACATTTTTTTTACACGTTGAAGCAATTTGGCCCCAAATACTTATTTTAGTACAAAGACTTGCATCCCTAAAACATGATTAATATCAGTTCCCACAGTTTCTTCTCGTAGCAGAGATACCTTTTAATATGTTGTCAAAGAAAATCTCAAGAATAAGGACCCTAGGTTTATATGGAAGAACATGGCTACTTAGTGCCAAGGGTCTCTCACAGATTGAACAATCCCAGCAGTCAAGGAATATACTGCTGCTCAGGGATGAAAGTACGGTGATGGCAAAAATACTGAAAGATTTCTGACAAGGGGAAATTATTTTGATGATAATAATCTTTGAAATTTTCGGCCAAATTTGGTAAATCGAATGTTTTCTTTTGAAAACTTTAGGTTCAAAATGATGGAATTTGGGTGAAATTCGACATTTTATTTACAAAATTACTGATTTCAGTAGTAAATACTGAAGACTTTATTATTTCTGGCTGCTGCAATCAACGCACCATGGGAAGCACATAGCCAGTCAGCTTAAACATCTGAATACAGATTTTCTCATTGCAAAATTCCTTAGATATTTACAGATTTCAGATTGAACCTGGTCCGTATATCTCGGCTACTAACAACACAAACAAAAGTTCGGGAAGTTGAAAGATATACTCTGTCTTCGTGGCCAAGTTAGATGTTCCTGTACTCACAGAGACAGAGTATAGTGATCGTCATCTCAACTATTTGATATTTCTCATAAGTAGAACTATGCCAATTCAAAACTTAACTAAGAATCCTGCAATAGATGCATGACAAATTAGAGCACCATCAAAATCAATTTCCCAATGTTTCTCCCCTGAAGGGAAGCTTAGTGTCATTATATAGTCACCAATGCTGAACATGTGAAGGTATGTATGTCAGTTTACAAAAATATATCTTAAAGAAGCCTATTTCTCAAATTATAACAGCAGCAAAAACCATAAATATTACATTTTTAAATAGGATATAATATAAATATATAGCAAGGACTCTGTAAAAAAACATAGAACGCATGAGAACATTATTGTGACAGGGACATGGAGTCCCACCTCAGATAAAACCTTTAATATCTGAACCCAGCGTTCCATAACGACTCTGGATTCAAAATGGCCTCCGCGGGTTTGGTTGCAAGAAATTCAAGGCGTTTCCAGACAGATTTAAACAAAGTATTTACTTGAACCAATCCAACGAGTACAATTTTACGACTCTGATAAGAGTTTCAAGACCCTCAAAATAATCTGATTATTTTCAAGGCTATTCCAGACCTGGTTATGCATTGTTCCAAACTTCCAGGCTGTTCAAGATCCCACGAAACCCAGTGGAAACCTGAAGCTGAGGTACTCGAGACCCCACAACGCATGAGCATATCAACTCAACTTAACTAATTAAATTATCAATCACATCCAGACCAGTTAAAAACAGGATTTTAGACGACGCATGAAAATAGTATTCATCCGACATGCGTTTTTTAAAAAAAACCCCAAACAAATAGTTCATTTACAAGATAACGTTACACCAGTTCAGTTTCTGGGTTCACTTTGGTACATTTATTCTGAGCTTCCCCCCCCCCCCCCCCCCCCCCAAACCCACACTTTTTTCTTTTCTTTACCAAATGTAACTTAAAAGCTGCACTTTCAATTAACATTGCGACTTTTTGTTCCATTCTTTTCCAACCCATCTAAGTCATTAGACCCAAAAACCTTAGTAAATTACCGTATTTAACATTAGAAACTTCTTGTTCTATTAAGACTCATGTAGCTTTTGTATTATCCTTAATTTTATGTCCCCGGAATACATGATTTTCTTTAAAAAAAGTCGCTGACCCTACATCGAAGTAATATGAACACTTGAAGTATGACTCCTCAGGTGTTGGAGACTGGCGGAACACGTAGTTCCCCCTGGCGGTTTATTTTGGCGAAGTTTGTGGCAGTGACTACTACAGTCACATCTCTATTTGCGGACACCTTCCCTGTCCAGACACCTCATTATTATGGACAGAGAGGCAGCCCCTTTACTGTACATTTCTACTATAGAGACCCTGTCTGATCCAGACATCTCACTATTACGAAGTTAGCCCCAGTCCCTTTTCTGTACATTTCTATTATAGAGATCCAGACACTTTATTATAATGGACTGTAAGGGGAAGCCCCTTTTCTATTTTAGTTAGCCTTCTTCCAGACCAGTCATCTCAACAGACATTTGAGTGACAACTCAACTATTTAACAGAAACAATGGCTGCCTTTAGGCACATCTAGTTTACAAACATAAACACAAGGAACCACTCCACGCCTTACTTTACAGCAGGTTCTGGTTCAACAAGTCACAGTAAATGACCAATACATTCTCAATCCAGAGGAGTGAGTTTCGGAGGTTTGATGAACTGAAATTGTTTTTTCAGGGTTCAATTAGGCGCGTTATAATACACGTGCGATGACGCACCTTCAGTCTAGGCCCAACGTTGAGAGAGTCCCTTCAAACAAAGGGAAAGCCTCTCGCCTCAAACTGCAATGTGCCATTGCAATCCAATCAAGACCGCAAAATTTCATTATATTCCCATTAAAACGCCCAGAAAACCGATTAGTGAAGTAGGCTGACATACCATTCTTATCTGATCTGAGGGTTTGGACCTAGAGTGCCTCATCATAAAATGTTTAAGGGTGGAGTGGAATGAAGGTGGGTTTTGATTTTTGTTTTACGCTCTGTGTGTAAATAAGCGTTCAAAGGCAGGGAAATGAGGGGAAGCGAGACTAATTTGGCCAAGTGGACAAGGGGCTTTAGACCGGAAGGGTCTAGATACTAGGCGTCAGGCTCCAAATACTGCTATATTGTTACCATTATGCACTGGTTTCTTATATCATCCTGCAGGTGGAATGAAGTACATGGATTGATAACAATGCTAACTATAACCCTAAACCTAACCTTAAATTAGTGGTCCTAAGTCAGTGTAGGTAGTAGATATATCACATTAGTAGCCTGGTGCCTAGTATTTAGTCAGTACCCTTTAGACCACTGTGCCAACTGCCTGCCTGGGTGGGGGATTGCCTGCACCCTGACCATACATCACAGTAAAACATAACATTTGGTGGAAGAATCAACAAGAAACAAATTATCATATCAAGTTGTGCGATAAAACACCGCGTCTGCTCCTGTACACGCGTCTCCCTTTCTACAAACACAGGCCTCATAACTTTTCTACATTTTAACGTATTTTTTTTCTCCTATATTTGTTATACAACTTTTTAGATGATGATGTTGAAACAAATTAATTTGCTGTGGTATCAACTAATCAATCACATGGTGCAAAAAGATAAAAAAAAAATCGAAGAATAAACCTTGAATTTGACATTTTCTAACCATCAAACTTTCAGGGAAATATTCCTATAAAAATTCTATTTTACCAACCCTGTTATGAGGCCTGACATCTTCCACCACACACACATATTCATATAAAACAAATAAATCGGTTTTATGAACACATTCACTATCATAATCTCTGTGTAAACCTTGGTTGGCTCTGTGTGTGTGTTCTCTGGGTGTGTGTTCTCCGGGTGTGTGTTCTCTGGGTGTGTGTTCTCTGTGATGTGAGGCCCAGTGTGTCCAGGATATGTGGTTCACTGGTGGTGCTGTTCATGCCTGAGGCTTGCTGAATCTGTAATGGTGGTTGCCTCCCTGTAACACACACAAATCATTTAGTTAAATATACATCATTCAGCTTTTTAAAAACATCGAAATATTATATGAAGCAGAGCATAACATATTAATACCAAAACATTAAAGGGTGGTCTCCACTGGCTGCAGTAAGCTCTGCGGTAAGCTCTGCGGTAAGCCTTGTGATGGTGCTGCAATGGTGAAAAGAGGCGAGGTCCTACCTACATGGCCAGTGAACCATGTATGCAGGACCTCATCACACCTCTCCGCCTGCCTACAGAACCAGCAAAAACAATGGCAAGGCTTACCGCAAAGCTTACCGCAGCCAGTGGAGACCACCATTAAGAGTGCAGCCCTCAGATCATGAATGATTTTCAGTGGCGGCCATCTTGGATGTGGTTTATCAAACAATTTTTAATGTCAAGTCATTATATGTTCTGCTTCATATAATAATGTCAACAGTGTTGGGGATACCTGAAAACTACATCATAGACACCAAAAATGGCCTTATACACATACTAACAACCACTAAACTCTTATCTAATCCAACATGTCCCCCCCCCCCCCCCCCCACAGGGGGGAGGTGGGCAGTCTGCAAGAGGTGATATTTGACCCTCCTCAGACTTGATTTTCCTCATGCATAATTGGGCTCATGCATAATTCATCTCATCCCAAAAGGGCAAAGACACCAAACAATGTACCAATGTCACTAAACAGAATGTACAGTTTTCCCTACAAAACCCTTTCCATGACACAAATGTAAGATAAAACGGGGTTCAAAATGCACATTCAACATATCAGTACCAAATATAGTCGGATGTAAGATAGTATTGGGACTTTTCAGAGTTTTACAATTCCGATGACATGACCCACCAAACGTGCAAATGAAGTCAACTGTTTTTAGCCATTTGCTCCCGGTGATTCATTTTGGAAAATAAATTCGCCCGAATAAAACATCTGTAGAGCATTCAAAGACCTTTGTATTGATATCATTTTTCTATGAATATTCTTTTAATTTTTATCACTTTCCAAATATTAATTAAAAATAAGGTTTTAGGCCAGGTCACAAATTAACCCTCACGTATAACATTTCCCTTTCCAGAGAAACTAAATATTTGCTGGATCTAATAAGACACACAATTAGTTCTGACTATATATAGAACATGCAGTTCCTTTAATATTAATCATTTTGTCAAAATCTCTACGTTTGATAGTTATATGTTAAAACCTCATCGGGTCAGCACACTCTGAATCTTATCATATCTAACATGGTGGTGTGGGCTCATGAGTGCTATGTACTTACATTCAGATTCTCGCTATAGTCAGCTTCTGTTAGGATTGATATTTGTCTTCAGTTAATTAGATCACTAAATAGCAAAATTAGCAATATTGTAGACTTGTTGATAACTATATACACATCACAGGAGACTAGATCCCAGTCCCAACCAGTTCTGTCGGTGTGATACGTCCATAGTTAGACATATATACATGGTGTGGTGTCCTCAGGCCACCACCCTAGGCCACACTTTGTACTTAGACATATATATATCTTCAGGCCACCACACTATGGTGGCCCTAGGCCCCACTCCATACTTATATATCTCCAGGCCACCACACCATGGTAAGTAGTTTATCAAGTTGCAGCTCTACTTATGCACTAAGTTTAAAACTTGATGTGTGTTATACTGTGTTACATACCTGTCCCACCTCCTGCACCTGCAGTCCCATCTCATCAGCTATAGCCACAAGGCAGCAGATCTCAGCATGTGTGTGCCGCGCTGTGGGGAAGGGTAACGTAGCGTCCGACGTCTTTAAGAACTTCCTACAACACAAAAACAGACAACTTTATAACAAGGGGGGCCAGGGGGGCAGTCAAGGTGCAACTTTATTACAAGGGGACCAGGGATGCCAGTCAGGGTGCAACTTTATTACAAGGGGACCAGGGATGCCAGTCAGGGTGCAACTTTATTACAAGGGGACCAGGGATGCCAGTCAGGGTGCAACTTTATTACAAGGGGGGGCAGGGATGCCAGTCAGGGTGCAAATAATTTATAGAACCTCTTAAGAGAGGGGATCCAAGCCAGACCATTTATGGTACACAAGAACTCGTTTCATAATACATCACATCTTCTCATCAATCTTAATTCATACTAGATGCCCCCGTTCAAAACGGGTAGTTATCTAGACGTGAAAATACATATATAAAAAGATATTTCAGAGTTGAGCTGTGTTCTATCATCTAAAATCCTTCAACTACTATGTGCAGAGACTGCAGTGGTTGGGACGCCATTCTCCAGCACTGTGGTTGCCGTAACTAGGTTCGTTGGAGCGGACGAAATAACTAAATTCAACTTATTTGAAAGAAATATTTATGAATAGCTAATATTAAATACCCGGGTAACCTCACTCAAGATATAATTAAGCCATGTTTAACGCTAGAGCCTTGTACAGGCAGTAAATAACCTTTTAGAAGCATGTGTGCAGACTGTTGTACATGACAAATAATAAGTACATGGAAGCCCTTAGCAAAGAAGAGTATAGAAATATAACCTTTAAAGCCCATACGCACGCTAGAGCCCTGTACATGCAGGCAGTAAATAACCTTTTAGAAGCATGTGTGCAGACCTGAACGTCGTGCACCACAAATAATTAGTGTGGATCCCCTGATATCACCATGTCTCTCCTTGCTAACTCTTTTCTGAATGTATTTGTACATGACCTCATGTGCCAAAGCTTCTTTATTTATTATAATTCCACATAATGACATTCATTTTCAATTAACTGCCCTTTATTTTCATTGATATAATTTCAAATTCTATATTAATACCTGACTGCCACCCTGGGAGTACTCATGTATTTATGTCTAATTATACCACACGTTGAGTGGACTTACTGCAGTTCCTCCCGGACCAACTGTTTGAATGTGTCTGATACTTGAGACAGCGGGTCGTCCTCCGCCTCCTCCTCCATCTTCTTCACCAACTTATCCTGTTTGGCCTTTTTCCTGTCTGCATCTGACACAGGTTCAGCTTGAGCCGCAGGTGTTGGCTTATCTGGAATTTTTTTAATATTTTCATAAAAAAATATTTTTATTGGTCAGTCATTTACAGTTACAAAATACGCATAACTATCTAACGTACTTGTTTTCACGCGTTGCCATCCTCATGCTATATTCAAAATACTAACACTTACAAAAAACTGTTCTCTGACTAAAGTTACTACAAATTGCCCTTACACAAATAATCCTTCTTCTACTATATGTCTACTCTACATACAATGCAATGCAATACAAATAAGTCTTGACAGCCAATGCTTAAATTGGCATGATGCAACCATATCTATTTGTCATGTTCATTTCAGCACTAATCATCGCAAATTACATTCACAATAAAATACAAGCATCTAAAAACTAAGTATCAACAAAAATCTTTATTTCTTCTGTACACATGGATCTAACAGCGCCATTAAAACGATTGCAATAATCTCACAAATATTTCATAGAATAAATATGATGGGGAAGGTACTGCTAAATTAATCACTCGTTTATTAGATAGTGGCGTCACAATGTGCCTTAATATAGTATTGTTTGATGTCCCTTGTCTGAGCACACACTGTATAAACATTGTAAATAAATAAAACCTGGTCCCTTTATTTAGTTTAACAACCTGCTGGTTGAAGACTTTGGGCTCACCTGAGGAATCTGTATTAAACATTTTCTGGAACATTTTCTTCTCTTCCAAATTTAACTTCTTGATTCGCCTGAAAGAACACATCAATACTTTATTTCACCTATTGTCAATACTTGGTTAACACAACACAGCACATTAATACGTTACGGGCCGCTCTCATGGATGATTTTCTCCTTACATTTCAGGGTTTAGAAGGTTTGGACGCCCAGTTGGGGGGTCTAACAAATAGAACTGCATTAGAATCCAACATTCTTCTTACTTCTAGATAGTATAATTTAAATATGATTTTTTTTCTTTTTCTCTAGTCCAAGAACATACTGGAAGACCATTGAAGTCTTTTTGCAGAAGTATCTCTCCTTTTTGTATGTCACACTTTGGTATGAATGAATAATATTTTAAATTGAATTAAATTGATTCAATGATTGACAACCAGCACCACTTACTCGTTGAGGTCCCGCAAGGCTATGGAGATCTCCTTAGAGTTGGGACTAAAGGCCAAAGCTTTCTTTAGTGCTGCGGTCGCTCGCTGGAACTCCATCTCACGCGTTAAACCCTGCAAGTAGCAAGAAATGAGAGAAATTGAGTTGAAAACTGTGAATGCATTGAGTTGCAGATCGCGCCCATTAGCAGGATCTTTAAACCAAAACTGTACCAGGAGGAATATTGATGACTACGGACTACTTGAGGTACATATTACTCTATTACCGTTACTCTATGTACATGATACATAGCAACACTGACACAGCTGAAGCAAAATCAATCAGGGACAGGGAGAAGAGAAAATGGATCTCCTGCTCAAAACTCTGACACCTCGCCAACTAAATAATATTATGTTGGGAGGGGGGAATTTGAATCTGAATTTCAGATACTTTTAGCTTATGACTTGGTTGAAAAAGAGAGTTCTGGAGTGGAATCTTTGCACTTTTTATTGGACTTTTACAGGTCGACGTTTCGGACATCTCTGTCCTTCTTCAGGTCCAGTCCAGTAGTCAGTAGTAAATAATATTATGGATTAATAAATCCGTCAGAATCGACCCGATCATTACACGGTAATAAATACGCGCGTTACCTTTCCCTTGAAGTACCATGCCTTGGCGTCCCTGGGGTTGATCCTGAGGGCTGAGTTACAGTAGAAGATGACGCGGCTGGCCTCGCCCACCTTGTCTGCACAGTTAGCCGCATTACGGTAGAGGATCAGCAGTTGACTCTTCTGTTTAGTCTCAGCATCGTGGTCAGCCAGGCGCGCCTCCTCCAGGATGTCAATAGCCTGAAACATATTGTAAAGAAGTCTAAGGGTTTTTAGCCCATAGGTTCAGTAAGATGAAGAAGTGAGACAAGAAGTCCGAGGTTGTAGTTCGTCTGGATTCGGCCTAGGCGGTGGTGACTCAGCGAGTACCTAGGTCCGAGTATTCACTTTATTTTATACTCCAAAATCATGAATTATTCATACAATCAAACCCAGGAAATATTCCACTGGCTCTTCCCTTTCCCTCTAATTGGTTGAGGGAGAGAGGATCTTCCTTGCCCACACGCCGACCTCTGCTCCCCATGCAGAGACCATAAATGGAGTGCATGCAAGTTGGATCCCTCTCCCCAGCCTTCCCCCTCCCACCCCTTACTCATAGATCCCAGGGCTCGTGCCGGCCCTCCCCCCCCCCTCCCTCTTAGCCCTTCCCCCCCTCCCGATAAACTCAGAGCAGTGTATAAGTAATTAGGTCGGGCTGGGGGAGGTGGGGTGAGCCCTGAGTGGCTCATCTCCCCCTCCCTCCTGGCCAGGCCATGTGTGGCGTGCATGCCCCGACCATGATCAGGGCTAAATAGGTCGGATCTTGGGTCTAAAGATTTCAGTTCTTTACATTCGTCCCATATTTTATTTTTGTTGAAAGCTTTCTTTCGAACAAAATATTTAGCCACTGATCAACCCAGTCCAACCAAACAAGAGAATTAGAAATAAGGTTACATAGTTTACACACACAAAATCATAAAAAAAGGTAAAGTAAAAGTATTATAAATTATTATATCTGTAGACCTAACGGGTCAAGATGGAAAGTTTCCAAAGGGAGTGGCTCTATTAAAAGGAGTGTTCATTTATATCAGAGGCCATCACCCTGCACTAAAAAGTCTTTTAGTCGAATATTATGTAAGAGAAGTCTCTGTGTTTTTAAGTGTGCTTCTGAACACTGTTAAATGTCTTCCTTTGTACGGAGCTAGTACACACAAAGTTCTCCAATACGGTCGTCACCGCCGTCTCCTCTGCCCGGCCGGTCAGCCGAGGCCCCCGCTGGACCTCGTCGCTGACCGACAGGACGCCCGTCTCTTTCTCTCTCCTCCTTTGGCCATGGAGAGTGAGAGCGGTTGGGTAGTCAACACTACAATATTTCCATTTTTTAACCTCAAACACTACAGAACACATGTCGACTTTACTGTAGCATCACGTATAAACTCTTATTACTTGGAAAAATACCTCTTCAAAGCAGAATGGTCGGGGACAAGGTGAGGGCTTCGATTCCATGGTGCTTCCTCTCAGGCTCCTCTGTCTCGACCGATTCTGTTTGTGTAAAAACAACTTCTCACAATGAGAGTTGAAATAAAAATACCTTTTTGGGCTGGATCCTTGTCCACGGATTCCACCATTTCCTCCCGAGGGAGAAAATGGATTTCACCCAGGTATACTACTCTGCGTTCTGTGATCTCCCTCGCACCCGAGAAGAGGACAGAACAAATATTAATAGTAAATATTAAACAAGAGTAAGTTACAGACAAGTTCAAAAAGTGTTTGTTACCCCAGAGAAACCAATTAAACATTGGTAGACTAATTATTTCATCCTGGTCAGTCCGAAATTGGCAGCGTAATATGGTGAGGCGGGGGAGGGGGCAGGGATATGCTCGAGGGAACGAGAACCAGTCCTAGCGCCTGGAGTGGCCTCTCCCTCCTCTCGATCTAGGTCTTGGAGGGCTAGGGCTACAGGGTGGTGGGTTGGGGGTCCTATTGGGATATTCTCTCGGGGCTTAGGGTTTCTCAGACAACACAAAAGGCTGACTTTGCCTCTTGGGGCGAGCCCCTTTCGGCGGAGGTAGATTATTCCCAGGGTCATGACTCCTAGGAGAGTGGGGATGAGAGTGGCTATACCCCAGATAGAACTTTCAGACCAAGGGGTGGAGGGGATCAGGGGGGAAACGGGTTTAGGAAAATCTGTCAGGGCTAGTAAGGGTATTTCAGCTCTTGGCAGGAAAGTCAATTGCTGATCTAAATGGGGGTAAAGGGATAATTTGCCATAAGTCAGATTAAACCCAGGGAGGGGCATAATCTTGGGGATGGGGAGTGTTATATGGGACTCATGGCGTTGGATGCTACTTACACCCCAATCCTTTCCAACCAGGAGACAACCGCCTTCTAAAATCACCCTGGCATGCCGATGATACGTTTGTATCACTGGTTTCTGCCCAGGGCACCTCAAGATTGTTTCCAGAGGTTCATAAATAGCCAGAATTACAGAAGAAATGGACTCTCCCTCTCTAAACACTTGGTTTGTTAAGTTATTTCTCTTTACAATCTGCGCCTTACAAAGGTCTGGCTTTTTACCTAAAATAATATTTGTTTCGCAGGTCGGGGTTAGATGCTCTATTGCAGCTGAGCAAATCTGGGGTTCAAACCCGATACAATGCTGAGGAAGAAATGACGCGCTGGATATGCTATCTAGGGCCACCTCCTCTTCTCCTACCAACTTTCTCAGGTGGTCAGCACCATATGGGACCGGAAAATACTTTAATCTATAGTGTAAAAATTGAGTGCCTGAAACTGCCGGAATTACTGTCTGGTATATTAGCTCCTGTTCGCCGTCTAATAATAGTCGAACGTTCAGGTGTCTATAATACCAGCGGTTATCTTGTGGGGTGTAATGTTTCCCTTCTTGTAATTTAGACAATATTTCTGATAAGTAGGCCAGTGGTAAAATCTGGTCTGTTAAGAATCCCCTTTCCAGCTGAATGCGCTGGCGATAAAATAATTCGTTTTGACGGTGGTAATTTTCCACCGCCCTACTCACTCGCTGCAATAGAATATCCACTTCCCTTTTCATATGAATCCTGTGAATATCTTTACTGAAACCATTTAACTGTGTTAGAATGTCTGCCACTTGGCGGGAGATGTTACTTGCTGCAGCTTGGAGCTGCGCGATGTCCAAGCGGTTCTCTGTCATGTAGAGCCTTGTCTGATTCAACACCGACACCATCTCTTCCTGACAATGGGCCAATGCGCTCTCGCTAGCCTGAGCTTCTTGTACTGCAGACCTTAATTCGTTCACCTGTCCTACAGTAGCGGTGCCAAACAAGGCACGGCTTAGCGAGCCCACAAAATTGAATAGGCCTCTCTTCCTTCGGGTGTCTTGTTGGACTGGTGTTGGAATCTCTGCCTGGAGGAAACCCATGTGCTCCTCCCAGGCACTGACATCTCTGTCTCCCACGACCTCCGCCTGTCTGAGTTCTCCAATTCGCCTCCTTAGGACGGAGACCCAAGCACTGACAGGAGGGGGTGTGGGGGGGTGTAGAACGATCACTGTTGTCCAAGTCGCGGTCAGGGCTCTGACCTCCCCTTCCTCATACACCAACACCCCTTCCTCCTCAAACAAATCGCCATTAGCCATCATAGCCAGGGTGATTATGAGGAGGGACTGGAAGGTGTAGGTTGAGAGAAGTCCGTCACTGGTGGTGCCCCTGGGTCGAACTCCCATGGTTGGGGCTGTGGTGGGGGTGACGGTGGGGGTGGGGGTGTAGGTGGTGGTGATGGTGGTGGCGATGGTGGGGGTATACAGGGCAGCTTCCTCGGCCTCTGCACGGGTGAAGTGGGCGTGGCTGGGTTTGGTGAGGAGTCAGGCCTTTCCCTCTTAGTAGAGCCTAGAGGGTGGAACACTTTGATCCTCTTTTCCGTGCATTCAGAGGTGGTGGTCAAAGCCTTGGGTTTAGGGCACTTGGTTGGGGTCTCTATCCTCCCTCTTTTTGCCCTTGACCTGGTAACAGGACCTGGTGGTGGTGTGCGCGGGGGAGCAGTCTCCACAGCAACGGCTGGTGGCAGGGGTCGGCGCAATGTAACTGGCTTAGGTGAAGCTAGTACTAGCACCTTCTCCCTCGGCGGTCGCTGCTGGGGTGGGCGTGGCACTTGTTGTGGTTGAGGTGGGCGTGGCACTTGGTCCTCGTCCTCCACATGCATGTGCTCGTCCTCTGGTTGCTCTGCTCTCGCTTGGTCTTCCTGTTCTATCTGAATTGGAGGAGGCATGTTTGGTATGGGTAAATAAACAGTGTCGGGCACTGCCCTAGGCTGGGGTGGGGGAGGTGGTGGAACATGAACTTGTTGAGCTTTTTGGGCTTGTCTCCGAGCCTTATTTCTCTTTCCTTGACCCGCCCTCGGTTGCCTAGTTCTCAGTACATCCCATTCTATTTCCCCAGATACCATTTTTACCCTATCCCTATTTATACGCCTGCGTTCACCCTGGGGTCCCCTCATAGTTAGGGTGGTACCCCTTATCCCCGTTATTACATAACCATGATCCCACTTGGGATCCAATGGAGCGCTGGTGCCTGATAGCACCACCACATGATCCCCTATTTTTAGATCCTTTGCATTTGCTCTGGCCCTTAATCTCTCATAATTAGCCACTCTACTGGCCTCAGTGCGCTCAGCAGCTTCTCTGAACGCATCTGTTAAGGCCTGTAGGCGCTCACTGAGTACGGCATCTTCTGTTCCCTCTGGAGTGGGGAATATTTTAGAAAAGGGATATCTTGGATTGGTGCCAAAAGTTAAAAAATATGGTGTAAAACCAGTTACACAAGAAGTGGAGACTCTATGTGCCCAGAGGGTTGGACCTAAATGGCTCTCCCACTCTGCTGGTCTTGCATTGATGAATTTTCTTAGTATATTTTTAAAAGTTTTGTTAAATCTTTCAATTTTACCATTTGTCTGGGGGTGAAAAGCTGTAGAATGCCTTACTTCAGTGCCTATGGATTTAAGGTACCCTTCCACTTGCTGGTTCATAAATTCGAGTCCCCGGTCGGTGATGAGCACCTCTGGGGGGCCATACCTAGGGACATATTCATTAGCCAGATAATCAGCAATGTTTTTAGCTGCTTTGGAGGGTATGGGTTTGACTTCTACCCAGCCAGTTGCGTGATCTATTACAGTCAAGATGTATCTATTACCTCTATCAGAGACTGGGAAGGGACCACAGAGATCCATTCCCAGTATCTGACCAGGGTATTTTGCTATTGGCATCGCAGTAGGAGGTACACGCGCCCTACCCACTCTGTTTACAGCACACCTAGCGCATCGGATTAAGACATTATAGGTATCTCTTCTCATGGTGGGCCATTTATAAGCCTCTTGGATCCTATCTAGGGTCTTCCTCATGCCCTGGTGGCCTACTTCAGTGTGGGCGCGCCTCACTACTCTATGCCTAGCTGAGGGTGGCAGGACCAGGCGGGGGTAGGCTGGCTTGCCTGGGGGAGGGGTGAGAGTAAAAAGCATGCCATCAATTATGGTGTAATCCCCCTCATCCTCCATCCCCTGTTGAAATTGTTCCAACTCCCTCTGTTCTAAACGTATTTTGTCTTTCTCGAGTTTATCAAATTCCCAAGGAATTTCATCTATCTCCTCCAAGGCACAGACTTCAAGAGAACTGAGAGTCGGCCCTTCCTTCTTGGGGTTTGTTTTTATTCGAGAAAGCATGTCTGCCCTGATATTGTTTGCCCCTTTTCTATATTCAATGGGAGCCCCAAACTCTGCTATTAATACCGCCCATCTTTGAATTTTGGTGTTTTTAACTTCTCCCACAAACAGAGACTTTAAAGGCTTGTGGTCAGTGTAAATTTTGAATTCGCTACCCTGTAGATAAGGTCTGAGCTTATTTAAGGCATACACGATTGCGTAAGCTTCCTTTTCAATCGTAGCCCAATTGAGTTGTGGCCCAGAGAGTTGTTTAGAGATATACTGAACTGGCCTCTCTATGCCTTCACTATCAGACTGGACCAATATGGCCCCAATTGCGTAATCACACGCATCGCTATAGAGACGATAAGGCTTATCCAACTGAGGGTGCGCCATTACTCTATCTGAAGTTAGTAATTCCTTCAGCGTTTCAAATGAGCTTTGCTGCTCTTCCAACCATTCGAACCTGGCATACTTTTTGGTAAGTTTGACCAAAGGATGAGCTACCTTAGCATAATCTGGGATACATTGACGGTAATACCCAGTCATTCCTAGGAAGGAGCGAATTCCGCTCACATCCTCTGGAGGCAGCATATCCCTGATAGCACTACATTTATCTGGGTGGGAATTAATTCCATCTTTTGAAACTTGGTAGCCGAGGAGATCTACCTTCTCTTGTTTGAAAATACATTTACTCTTTTTGACTGTAATTCCGTATTCTTCTAATTTATCAAACACCAGAGCCAAATGGTGATCATGCTCCTCTTCAGATTTGGAATAGATTACAATATCATCTATGAAAGTCATGCAAAATTTGCCAATAAATTCCGAAAACATTTTGTTCATGGCCCGTTGGAAGACGGCTGGTGCGTTAGTGAGTCCAAAAGGCATCCTACGGAATTGAAATAGGCCCCTATGACACACAAACGCTGTCTTTTCCATGCTATCCGGGTCCATCTCTACCTGCCAGTAGCCGCTTTTTAGGTCGATGGTGGAAAAGACAGTTGATCCTGCTAAACTGTCAAAAATATCTTGAATATTTGGAAGTGGATGAGCATCCTTTTTGCTTACAGAGTTTAGTTTTCTGAAGTCGACACAAGGTCTATTGCTCCCATCTTTCTTTGGGACCAACAATATCGGGCTTCCCCATGCTGAGCTGCTGGGTTCTATTACTCCCAGCTCCAGCATTTCATCTAATTCTTTATCTACAAGTTTCCTCTTGGCCAGGGGCAAACGATAGGGGCGTTGATTAATTGGGCGCGCATTTCCAGTATCTATGTGCATTTTCACATCTTTAAAGGTACCTAATTTTCCCTGTTT
Organism: Sthenelais limicola; assembly: GCA_942159475.1. Lineage (NCBI taxonomy): Eukaryota > Metazoa > Annelida > Polychaeta > Phyllodocida > Sigalionidae > Sthenelais > Sthenelais limicola. The sequence goes on along the minus strand of OW804098.1, from coordinate 125,359,362 downwards.
TCCTATGCCAAAAACAGCGGGGTATTTTTCTTCCCATGCTTCTGTCTCTGTGTGGATAGAGGCGAATTCTTGATCTGCACTACCCACTTGTTGCCTTCTGTAACTTTTTCCCTCCAAAATTACCTTTCTTTTTCTGAAGCTAATTTGGGCATCTAATATAAATAAGGCATCATCCCCCAGAAGCAGTTCATGGTGAAGTCTTCTTACAATATAAACTGGAAATGAGCTACCCCCCAAGTTAACTATCGCCTGCCCTTCAGTTTTGAGATCATGACCAGAGAGTGATTTAAGAGATTCCCCCTTTGTCAATACGAGAGGCCGATGATGGGTTTTGCAAAAGGCTCTCCATACATCCTCCCGCATTAGACTCCTTGACGCGCCGGTATCAATGAGTGCACGCATCTCCATCCCCGCCACTGAGATGGAGAGGCAGAACCTCTCATCCGGCGTTTCTATTCCCCCTGGTTAACATATTTGGCTGGCTTTTGAGTGGTAGAGGCCATCTGCATGGCCGCCACCACTGCAGCCTGTACATGTGCATAGCGGTGGGAACATTCTCTTGCGAAGTGTCCCTCCTCCCCACACTCATAACAGACATTTTTACCCCTAAACCTCTTCCCTCCTCCCTGCTTATTTTTTTCCGGTCCTGGATTATCATTTCCCTTCCCCTTCCCTTTCCCTGGGTGGTTTACTACCTGAGAACTGGCAATCGGGGGTGGGGGATAGGACGTGTTGAAATATGGGGGATACATAGGCAACATGGGTGTCTGAAAGGGGTACTGGGGTGCTGCACCTGATTGGGGAACGATCACTGTGGGGTTGGATGGTTTCCCCGTCTCCATCCTCTCTACTAATTTCGTAAGGTAATTCACCTTAGACTCCAAATCAGCTATCAGCTTCCAATCTGAAGCATCTGTAGGATTTGGCCCAGAAGGGGCCATTCTCTTAGGGAGGATAGCCCCAATTTCCATTGGTTCATCCTTCCTATCCCCTCTGGTAGGTTGCCCTGCCAGAGCGAAGGTGTGAGCCGCAGCTGAGGCTTGTCTTATTGCCTCAGCCAGGGTATCAGGGCGAGCAGCAAATACGTCATGACGTATTTGCTCATCCCTGAGTCCCAACACAAAATTCCTGACCAACGTCTCTTGGACTATCTCGTGGTCCAGGTTATCCACGCTGTAAGCCCTCTGAGACGCTAGCTGGAACTTGCGTCCGTATTGCTTCGCATCCTCATATGGGAGCTGATAGAGATCGGTGAGCCTTGCTCGCAGCTGCTGTTCCTCCTCTTCATTCATGAAGAGGCGGAAAATCTCAGCCCTCGCCAGATCCCATGTCCTATTGGCCGGTACCTGTAGGAATCCTGCCACGCACCTCGCTAGAGGCCCGCTGGCAAGAGTTCCCAAAAGCTCTAGAGTGAGCGTATCATTCGCTACACAATAGGCCTTTGCCCTGCTTATCCCATCTAGCCACTCTCTCAAAGTGTCCTTATTGGACCCATCATTTACTCCTAGCATGGCGCCATGGCGTTCCATGCGCCTTCTGACCTCTTTGATAGCTGCAAACCTGGCCCTCCTTTGACCCTCGTCAAGCATGGCCAAGTCTGCGGCATTGAGATCCCAATTGATGTCCGCCATGTTTTACACTTTGTTGAGAGAGAGAGAGTAAAGAAAAAAAAAAAAAAAAGAAAACTAGATGGCACAAGGTACAGAGTTATAACCAACAGAACCCAGAACCTAGCAAAGTTTTTACCCCGAACATTGCTCACCCACTCTCCTTGTATTATGAGTGTTTGAGTGTGATCATTCTCCCAACCCTATACAGTGGCCCAGATCCACCCTCCACGCATCCCATAAGTATAATTTATAAGCTCAATCAGAGTTTTAGAGTTCCACTCACCTACTCTTCCAGCTCATCTTGCCTCTCCTAGGCTATGTCTCACTTCCAGTCAGAAGATTGGGTTGTTGCTCAACTTAGCAACAAGTCCCAGAAGTGGTTCGCCAGTGTAAAGAAGTCTAAGGGTTTTTAGCCCATAGGTTCAGTAAGATGAAGAAGTGAGACAAGAAGTCCGAGGTTGTAGTTCGTCTGGATTCGGCCTAGGCGGTGGTGACTCAGCGAGTACCTAGGTCCGAGTATTCACTTTATTTTATACTCCAAAATCATGAATTATTCATACAATCAAACCCAGGAAATATTCCACTGGCTCTTCCCTTTCCCTCTAATTGGTTGAGGGAGAGAGGATCTTCCTTGCCCACACGCCGACCTCTGCTCCCCATGCAGAGACCATAAATGGAGTGCATGCAAGTTGGATCCCTCTCCCCAGCCTTCCCCCTCCCACCCCTTACTCATAGATCCCAGGGCTCGTGCCGGCCCTCCCCCCCCCTCCCTCTTAGCCCTTCCCCCCCTCCCGATAAACCCAGAGCAGTGTATAAGTAATTAGGTCGGGCTGGGGGAGGTGGGGTGAGCCCTGAGTGGCTCATCTCCCCCTCCCTCCTGGCCAGGCCATGTGTGGCGTGCATGCCCCGACCATGATCAGGGCTAAATAGGTCGGATCTTGGGTCTAAAGATTTCAGTTCTTTACAATATAGTGTTAAAGCAGGGATGAAAGTGGAGTTATGGCCAAAATCCTGAAATATTTCTGCCAAGTGGAAGACTGTTCAATAAAAACCAAGAATTTCAATTTTTGACCAATCAGATTTTCCCCCCCCTTTTGACAATTTTGACGAAATTTGGTTTGATTTAATGGTGGCCAAGTCACAATGGGAGGAAAACTGAATTCTTATGATTCTATTACTTCTATTAAGGGTGTTTTGTGGGTGACACATGGTAAAAATGGATGTCCCTGACCCCATGTCCTAAAAACCTGTATTATTTTTTAGAGGCACATGATGACTTTTGGGGGAGATTTAAAATTTTTTGGAAGGTTTAAAAAATACTGATGTCAGTACAGATACTGAAGGCAGGCCTCCCTGAAAGAGGTGTGAAGTGACGGCCCAACGCCTCCAGGGTTTCACCCTAAACTAACAACGTGATGATAAAAGCTCACCTACCTTTTTATACTTCCTCAATGCTCCATGATAATTCTTGGCATCAAAGCACTCTTTGCCGTCCCTTTTCTCAATGTCAATCACTTTAAGGATGATATCGATATCGGCTTCTTTTCTCTCAGATCTGGGCATGCTGAAGTAATCGGCCACCTCCGCGCGGTCAGTGAAGCTGATGAGTTCAACGCGGAACAAGACGGTGGCTTTAGGCGGGACGCGGGGCGGGCAGCCCAGGTCTCCCATGAAGTAGTCGTAGTGAATGAGGAACTGTGAGATCTCATCCTTCTTCATGGTGCCCACTGCCACATCCAGGCCTGGCAGCATCGTACCTGTAACACAAGCAGGAGTATTGGTTTTATTTCCATGTTACGAATGGTGTAACATAAAAGGTAGCGAAGTATATAAGTTTAAAAATGATGTTTATTCCTGGTAATACGATGTTATTAGGCTAGATCTATGGGGGTAAAATCCCATCTAGTGGATTTTATTTTGTAAGAACACCGAAGCTACTTCTGATTTAGAGCATTGTTATACCGTAGACCAAATGGAAGAACTATGTGCAAGATAACTACATTTTTAAGAGGGGGTAACTCCCTCTTAGAGGCCTGTTGACGTATCGGTTTGGGGAAAAAAGAATTTATTGTTTTACATTTAGATTATGAAAAAGAAATACACAAATTTGAAAAAAGGAAATAAAATATATAAGGGAGACAATTATTGAGCCATAGATCTGTAGAAGCCTGGGTGGCAGGATGCATTAAATAAAACCTTTTTAAAACAACTATACACCGTAGTCTACCGTAGACCAAGGTTTCTATATCTCGATTCCATCAAGAGGGACATAAGTCAGAGTGTGAGAGGAGCCCACTTACCGTCGCCCAACTTGAATGTTTTGGGTCTGCCGCCTTGCTGTAAGTAGGATGAGTCAAACGGTTCATCAGCATATTCCAGGCGGCCGCTGTAGTGAACTGGTCAAGTGGAAATAGAAACAGTTTACACTTCCATTCACTATTAATCATATATGCCCTTACTAGCAACACATTGAAATATAAACCTTTGGAGTTGTTTTTGTTTTTTTTAAAATTCTGAATCGCCATGAAAATTTAATAGGAAAGGAAATTGGCACTTGTATAGTATTAGCACATGTCCAATATAGCTATTTTATTTCACCTCTTAGAATAGTACTGAAAGGAATAGAATAATCTTTTATTTGTCAAAATTTACATAAGAGGTTGACAAAGAGGTCAACATGCTTCTAGGATGATCCAAGCTCTTCCAGCAGTTACCTTTATAGAAGAGGGTTTTCTATTAAGGAAGCTAATACATGAATAACAATAATTATATTAAAATACGAGTAAAGAAATGAGTTCAGCCTGTACAATACAGTACGCTGGTGTAGAGTCACACGGTACGGTGTAGTTTGATATAATATCAACTGTCCTGTCCGACCTATTATTTCTTAATCTTGGTGACGGACTGATACAGCACGGGCAATTCAATTGAGCACGAACATTATATACAATTGATGTAAGTTGATTCATCTAATATAGCAATATTGATGTAATACAAATCCAGTTATAGGATTATATTGTTTTATTTCATATCCTTTTCTTTCTCTATATGTTTCTTCATTTGAAATTTAATAATGCTCGCCCCATATGGTCACAAGGCAACGCACGAAGACACCCGGGTAGGGTACATTTGCGTCTTTTCATATATTGTTTGTACTTAATGTATGTGAGATGGCCTCAAATGAAATAATAAAAAAAAAAGTAATTCACTCCTGGCAGATCTAGTGTAGAAACATGTTTCTATGCTGGAAGGTGTGTACACTCCTTTTTCTCAACTGAAGAACTATTGTAATTGTGCTTTGAGAAATAAAATTATTTGTGTGTAATAAATGTTCTTACCTCTGACGACAGAGTCTGGCGGTACGACGCCCCCAATACCCGGCCTCACCAGCTCCTTCTTCACCTTCTGGTCACTGGTCACTGCGCTCATCTTCCTCGACAGCCGCTCAAATGGAGTGATGGTCTCACCGTCCTCGTCCTCGTAGTCGTTAGGGAATTGCGTCATGGCGTTCATCTCATTCACCCACTCGTCTGGCTCAAAGTACTGGCCACGTGGCGGCTTGGGCGCATCCTCCACTGTGTCAACCAACAAGACATAGTATAATTGAATTGAAAAAAACTTTATTTGTCCGACGTTATACAATAATGTAAAAAGATAGACAAATCGGTAAACAGGTTTCTGGATAAGATCCAGGTCTTCCAGTCGTTACCTTTTTTTTAAAAAAAAAGAAGTTGCTCTATTGCGATAAGACTGTTTTACAAGCACACTAAAATATACAGGATATTAGACATAAAACAAGTTACAAGTAAAAGTGTAAAAGATTTGGATACTAACTCTTATTGGAGTTAGTATGAAAGCATATGTGTCTGGGGTTGGGGACAGAGGCACTAGGGACGCCAGGAAAGTAATGTGATTCACACCTGCATACATATATACATCCATGCATACATACAGACACCATGTATACATTCATACACCCAGGAGGAGGAGGATGTCCGAGAGAGAGGAGAGAGGAGAAAGAGAGAACCTTAAGAGAATCGACCACAATATTAATTATTACAGCTAATTTACATCACACAGCAATGATTCAACCACCCATATTTGTCTCTTCTTTAGTAGAATATTTAGGATGGTAAGTTATTTTGGTATATCATAGATTTTTAAAAATTGAAAGAAGTACTGGACAAGCTGTCTGTCAATCTTTCTCAGTTACTAATGGGGCCTAAATAGCTGATAAGATAATGGTATAAAATTGATAAAAAAAAAAAAAAATCCGTCCTAATGGGATTCTTATGACATTTGCGGTTTGGAGCATTTCAATGGCATTTTGCAGTTGGGAGAAAGGCCCTAGACAATGTAGATGGAAAAAGAATGAAAAAAAAAAAATTCCGTCCTAATGGGATTTTAATGACATTTGCAGTTTGGAGCATTTCAATGGCATTTTGCAGTTGGGAGCAAGACCCTAGACAATGTAGATGAAAAAAATGAAGAAAATCTTTTTTGTCCTAATGGGATTTTAATGACATTTGCGGTTCGGAGCATTTCAATGGCATTTTGCGGTTCGGAGCAAGACCCTAGACAATGTAGATGGGAAAAAAATGAAAATTAATTGATTTTAATGACATTTGCGGTGGAGGAGGAAGAGGGATGGAGGAGGAGGAGGAGGGATGGAGGAGGAGGAGGAGGAGGGATGGAGGAGGAGGGATGGAGGGATGGAGGAGGGGGAGGGATGGAGGAGGAGGAGGAGGAGGAGGAAAGGGTTGGAAAACAGGGGCAAGCCCCATACCATTAATTAATGATCTTAATATCGTGTTGAGGCTATATCCAACACTCTTAAAGTAAACCAGAGTTACATAATATTCGAATCAAATAGTCAATTATTGTAACATTTCTTATGTATCTTCTATTATAGGTTTCTTATATGTGAGACTTATATGTGAGACTCACCTGAAATATATATTACTGATTTCGAAATGACTGTGTTATTCTTTATTTTACTGGTGACAAACCCTCAAAAGTAAAAGACAGCTCCCATGTATCAGAGGATCAGTATACTAACAAGTATAAACTGGAGAACGATAGGTTAGGTCAACCAATTTCTCTAGTCTCGTTGGGTCAACGTATATTAGCCAACTGAAGACAGGTGGTGCTACACAGCTCTATTCAGCGCCCCATGTATCAGCCACCCTAGCGGACCCTAGCGTATCAGCAACCCTAGCGGGGCAAGCTGTATACACCCTGGCGGAGACAGCCTGGACTGGAGGAGCGAGGTAGGAGGTACATAGTTACATATCCACCCTGTCCCATCCAGCTGGTATCAATTAACCAATTATGATAAGAGCGGTTGCAGGGATTGTAGTAAGCCTTGGGTCAGTACTTGTATTGTGGACGAGTGGACTGATGGAGGTACTCGTCCACAACCTCTGAACATTCGTCCATGGAGAACGAGAAGAGAGAGAGGGGTGTAGGAGGAGTAGGCAGAGCGGGGAAGTGGATAAGAGGGAGGAGGGAGAGGAAGAGCTCTAGTGAGCGGGAAAGAAAGAGAAATGAGACAAGAAAGAACCCCTTGGATTTTCGTTTGTCCCTCGCTCAAGGCATAGGGATCATGTCCTCTGTTTTTGTTTATTTTATTTTTGTCCCTACATGCCTAAGTAAATGTTTAATGTTATTTCATTCATGCATTATTCCTCCTTCTTTCTATATTTTTATTACATTAATACCAATAGTATAACACCCGTTTCGAATTTATTTTCTTGTTGTGTAATTGTGTAAAATGGTTTTAATTTGCCCTGTATTTGGTACTTGTAAGTGTGGACGAGTGCACCAGCAATGGTACTCGTCCACGGCAAAATGTACTCGTTATTTACGAGTACAAAGCCCTTACTACGATCCCTGGGTTGGGACTTCCCCAACGACATACTTGGCCTAAACTGTTGAGTCTCTGGGAGCCGGAGGCACCCTACGAAATTGGAGTGTTAAACCCTTAAATAGTCGAAATATATTTATCTGATTCATTAATGCTCCTGGTTATTCATTACAAATATACTAATCTATAACATAGTTGAAATTCAGAGAAACTTCCCCCAAATCGGGAGCTCAGTGATATGTGTCACTTTAATTATTAAGCAGTGAGCGGTGCGGCGGAGGAGGTGTGTAAGGAGGAGGTGTCAAAGCGCCCCCTAGTCCCCGACTCCTGGCGGCCAAAAACGAAATCCTGGCGGCCAAAAATGAGCCCACACCACCAGCCTTAGTCACTGTATACATGCACCCTGGACGGGGCTCCCTGGGGAGTTCGGCGCAAGGGAAGAGGCCCACACCTTATCAGATAAGGCCAACTCTCATCAGATAAGGCGGAGATCAAACGCGTGTGTTGAATCCGATTTAAATCTTCATTTATTGCAGAGAATTAAAATCCTGGGAACTCATACTTCTAACAGCATTCCACGGTGCCGTTAAATTAAATCTTAAAAAAAAAATCAGCCCTGCACCATTAATACTTTCTGCAATCTGAACTTTCTTCTCAACCTTGGGGACCCTGGATTTGTAACCTGATATGCCGGCGGCCACTTCCGGCAGGACTTTTTCAGTAAACATATAGAATCATATGCACACATATGCTTCAATAAGACAGGTTATAAAGTTAAAGCACAACATACACGTATTGGCTGATTAAGGTCAGAACTTAGGATTACTAGGTATAAGGATATTAATATATATAATTACTAGGTATAAGGATATAAGGAGCTCGAGTCTCACAGTAAGTAGTCTCAAGTAAGACAGGGTCTCTGTGCTTTTGATCAGAAGAAATTCAAGGCTTTTCCAGGCCCATATCAGCGATTGTAGATCCCTAATGACGGGACCAGGGGTTGTAGTTATTGTTGTACATTGGTCCATAATGAGTTTTATATTCAGATTTTATATGAGAAACCGATTATCTTCGATAGTTTAAAGGCCATTCACCCTGAGAAAATTTTGAATGTATATTCGTTAAATGATGCCTTCTGGTGCATTGGCACTGAATTATGAAGTCGATGAAGAAATTATCAGGTTATTATTTATTATTTTATTATTTTCATGTTCAATGACTTTTATTGAAATATACACACCTGAGACCTCCAGATCGTCTACATTGAACTGAGCAGGATCGACTTCAAAGCTGACGCCATCTTTGTCCACAAGATCTTTTGGTGCTATTCCATGCTTTATATGTACCGATCTATCAATGTATTCGTCCTCGTCGTCCTAGCAACAGATTATTATACAATAATTAAAAAGATTAGAAACAAATGCATTTCGTGGTTCCTACGAAAAATGCTGTGTGTTTCATACTTGGATAAAAGTAGTTGTCTGTTGAGGTAGACAGAAATAAAAGGCGGGGGGGGGGGGGGGGGGGGGTCGGTTGTTTTATGCTTGCTGAACAGGCCTGTCTTAGGCTATAATGTATCTATGTTCTAAACTCTGTTCCCTTCCCTCTTAGTTAGTAAATAGTAAATAGGTACATGTTGGAAGACCTGGAAAAACTACTTTCACAAACTGGTTAGCTTTATGAGCAGCCTCTCTCAAATAAAGAATTCATTCAATACTCGTATATATTGGCCCTGTCAGGGAGAGAAACACACTAGCAGGATGCGATACCCTTCTCTTTTTTACTATTAGGAATGGTTCTTTTATATGATGCATATGGCAATAGACAGCTATGTATAGATGAGCTAGCAACAGGTAGCAACTGTGAAGGCAATTCAGAGTCAGGGACCGAGAGATGGGGGCACGATCGTCCATCCCTCTTCAATGCCTAACGAGTAGCATAATTAATATTCTATTATGGTAGAAGGGGAGAATATCGCTGTATATCGGTTAGGGCCGGGGTGGAAATGATGAATCGATGTAGATATCATTAAAAGTTGTTGATTTTGATTTTATTGATTACACAAGCTTTCGGGCTATGGACGCCCTTCTTCAGGTGTGAAGTAGTAATATTTTATTAGTTTTTATTGGAATTGAATCTCAGGTTTCAAGCTTGGACTCATTGTTAAAACCTTCAATCTAAGTTAGATAGAAATGTAACACTAAGTCAATATTTTATTCTATTTTATCATTCATTTATTAAGTATTTTTAGACAAAGAACTCTTTTAGTCACTCAAACCTTATTCCAAAACACGGTAAATGTCGGAAGAAATGGGTCAATTCATCAGATTTTTCCCATAAGTCAGTTTTTCTTCCTCATAAGCAAAATATTTTTGTACATCTTTAAAGACAAATAAAAAACCTCTTATCTTATCTCATGTACAGTATAACGAGTTGTGTGTAAGAGGAAGAGTGTGTGAGTGAGTGAGATTGGTTGCTTTACGCCCTTATCAACACATTTGATATGGTTATATCAAGGGCGGGAGAGCTGAGAGTGAGTGAGTGAGTGAGTTTGGTTACTTTACGCCCTTATCAACACATTTAATATGGTCAAGGGCGGGAGAGCTGACAGGGAGGCAGTTGATGATCATACCCAGGAAATAGAGATAGAGAAGATCAAGAAGGGAGAGAGAGACAGAGAAAGAGACAGAAAGGCACTTAATGATCATACCCAGGACCAATGTAAGAGGAAGAGTTGACTTACATCAATGTTAAACCCTTCAGTCCATGTACAGTGTAATGAGTTGTGTGTAAGAGTTGACTTACATCAATGTTAAACCCTTCAGTCCATGTACAGTGTAATGAGTTGTGTGTAAGAGGAAGAGTTGACTTACATCAATGTTAAACCCTTCAGTCCATGTACAGTGTAATGAGTTGTGTGTAAGAGTTGACTTACATCAATGTTAAACCCTTCAGTCCATGTACAGTGTAATGAGTTGTGAGTAAGAGGAAGAGTTGACTTACATCAATGTTAAACCTTCAGTCCATGTACAGTGTAATGAGTTGTGAGTAGGAGGAAGAGTTGACTTACATCAATGAGGCGCGGCATGTTGTTGTCTCCATCAGGACCAGGCACGTGCTCAATGTTCTCCTGCAACACATACATTTAATCATTTAACACCTCATCATCTGCTCCTGGGGTGGATTAGTTACACTTCACGGTCACCTCCTTGGGTACAGTTAGTTAAATGTCTCTCATAGCATGGAGATACAAATATAGAGATTTGCCAACTTTACATTAGGCCCCGAACATTGGACTTGTATACAGTTACTACACATGTCTATCAAATTTGTCATGAAATGTTTGACAGTGTCCAGTGTACAACATAACTCAGAGACCGACGCCAAGGTCTCCACAGAATTTTCGTCGGTCTCTGAGATTGCAGGGATGCCAGTCAGGAGTTAGAAAAATAATGGAACTTCTTTGAAGAGCGTATAGCAAGCCCATATGACGAAATTCTCTCTCTCCCCCCCCCCCCCCCCCTCCCGGGTTTCCCCCAAGAACATTTTGAAGGTTTTGAAAACCATATTGTACAGTTGAGATGAATAAATACAATTATGAATGCTAAATGAATATCAAGTATTAACATGTTTCGTATCTAAACACCACAGACCCATTACAGTTGAGGCCTGTCACCTCTCTCTCTCTGTATGTCAGATAAGACACTCCAGCTGGCCCTATAGGCTGAGACACAATGTTAGGTCCATAACACTATCTTCTCAGGCATCCCAGATATCTTTTTATTTTGCCTATACAAGTTCAGTAAATGTAATTATAATATCAAAGCTTACAACCATTTTTAGCTCTTGAATCATAAGTATCATTAACAAGTATAACTAAGATAATTAATCGGGAATAAAGTGTAGACAACCACATTTTAAAAAGTGTCCATGCTATGACACCTATGACCTATAGTTCCCAGCCAGTGACTGAGTGAGGGGACCGGGACTACTTGGGTTACATCCCGGCTATGGAGACAGGTTTGCCGAGGCTTCCTCAGCGACTAACCACTGCTTTAATGCTTCCATGAATGAAACAACATGGAAATTCAACCAGGGAAACACCCGGTCTTTAATGGAGGAAGGCCTGCCGCCTATACCCCACTCCTGACGGGGCCAGGATGACCAAATGCGTCGGCACATGTTCCCTATTCCTGGCCTTACTGGGCTGGGTAAATATTCAACAATGCTAAAATACATTATGTATTACAATGTAAAAGTGAAAATATGGGGTTTAATGGAGGAGAAAACTACTAAATACAATGGAGATTCTGAACATTTTTAGAAGAATGGAAATAATGGAAATTCATTAATTCATGGAAGACTGGCATCCCTGAGATTGATATTTGTCAGGCCCCGACGGTCTCCAATGAAATATCCAAGTGATAATAAGTTTATATCTATATATTCTTGTCGATTCTGAGTTTGTCTAGAGAAGTTCCAGATATTTGTCCTATACATGTTGGCAGCCTTGATTGTGTAGTAACTTTATATACTAGTATATTATATGATAAACCTTAAAAATACTTGTAACATCCCTTTACTTTGTCGCTAAGAAGTCATTGAAAAGTCATTAAATCCTGTAAACCAGATATCAAATTCACTATATCGCACACTGTAGTGTATTAAATGTACTGTAACTGGCATGTAGAGTCTGTTATACCGTCAGGTGGCGGTGTTACTCCCAGAAAGGGGAGGTAACGATAGCTATTGCATCCCAACATGCATTGCACCGATATGCACGTCCCCTATTGGTGGAATCCCGACACTAAATTGTATCTAATGTATGGAATATAAGGTTGAGTTTGTCGATACTGGGAGGACCGAGGTGGTTGTGTAGGTATGGTCTCCCGAAAATGGAAAAAAAGCTGGTAAAGTGAAAGTTTGTAACATTAAAGCTTGGGAAAGTTATGATAGTGATAATCAGGGGAGTAAATTCGCTCTGCTGTGTGGGTCTTGGTCATTTGATCTTGCCCATAGGGTTTATAAATCGCTCTTAACACAGGAAACTCGGAGCATCTGTTACATGTGGGTTGGTCACTTCTGTTTTAAGTTTCTGGGAAAGCAAATGAATGTGAAAATGTCCGCGTTTTTAAGAAAAAAAGGGGTGTTTTTTAGGGCTCAAAAATCAGCGTTTTCATGGAAAAACAGGTACTTTTTCAGCTCAAAATCCGAGGAAAAAGGTATGTTTTCTGTTAGGTTGAACGAGCATATGTCTAAATATAATTAATTCTATCAGGGCACAACGAAAATTCATCTTCGGATGAGCGTGCTATAGTTGTTGTAAAAATTTCCTGAATAAATAAACTTGTGAACAAAAAATATGTCCTACTTTTTGTATATGAGTGCGGGGACCGGTCTCCAGATAATGAAATTCCCCGTACATTGAACATTTACTCTGTAAGGCGTCTCACTCACAGTTCAGAGATCCCACCTTTCCGCATCATCAACTGTTATTAATCAATTCCTTTCCAGTGTCGTAAATACAACTTTAATAAATTCACCAAACCACATTAATTCAAGGCAAGCACTGAGAGACCTCAACTGATTTAAGATGTGCATCTCTCACAGCTAAGTAACAACATACCGCAGACTCATAAATGAAGAATTCTAATCCTTATCAAAGTGATTAATTCAACTAATAAAATTATATTATTTATCTATTACGAAAATGGTGCTACTTCGAGAGTTGTAGTCATGCATTTGATAATTGTGAAGCTTTTTGAGTTGGTGGACAATGAATTCGTTTAAGTTATCCGCATAGGTTAGGCTTGTTGATGCCATCGCGCTCTAACAATTAAGGCTTGTAGGCTGGCCTGGCGGATGGGGCCCAGGGCCTAATAAGTTATCCGGTAGAAAGTTTTTCAGGCATAGAAGAAACCTTTTAAAAATGAGATCGCTCATTCGACTGAGGAACTATATGATTATCCCAATATATTCGTAGACTTAAATTAGTAATACAACAAGGTCACACACAATGTAGGCTACGTATAGACAAATAGACCTCCCAAATTTACCTCCCAAATCATGAAAAAATATACCACAGACACAGTGGCACAGTTTGAACTTTACAATACGGTAAATGTTAAGTACCGTAATTACTTTCATCCTTTGGCTCTTGTATCTAATAATTGGGTAGTTAACTGTTTGCAGTGATCCTATTTATCTTAAGTATTACTGCAATGTTTCTGAAGTTCCTAGCCCTAGCCTAGGGCTAGGCTTAGACGTAGTCTTAGTATAAAATAATAGTCTTCCAGCGCTACTGACCTCATCTCATTCACAATCAGCGCTGGTCAAATGTCGGACCCTTTTTATTTCTAAAGCCTGGTCCATAATTATACAGTAGTCAGTACTATAGTAGTCTATTCGACAGTCCCAGATGGGCCAGATGCCTTGATCTGAAAGAGAAGCAGCGTCCCTCGCATACGGACAACAAAACATGGCAGACGATGGAAAGAAGATGAGGCCGACTCACGCGCGGGACAACATCCAAAGGAAATGGGTTTATAGACAGATGCGTTCATGCCATCCATCCAAATCAACCCTAAACCAAGCAAATCGATCCATTATCTTAATGAAAGCAGATATTGATTGAAAAACTAACCATGGTGTCGGGATTTGAGTTTGTTTTCCTCGCTGGGCTGGGAACAGTCTTCAACGCGCTCTAAATTTACCGGAAATTGCACCTCGTGTGTTCAGTGAAAATGGTGCAAGTTGTGGGTGACTTTGATGTAACGGGTCGTACACGGGTCTGCCGCAAGTGTTGATGGCGCAGCAGTCGATAGTGTCTATTTTTAGACTGCAGCAGCTTCGCCAAGCCTCTCGCGGCTCTCACCGGTTCTCACGCAACAAAACTGCAAAATTCACGGATAAAATCCTACTATTTCCTCTATAGTTTATTGCCGATGGATCTTGGGAGTAGATTAGGTTGTACTTCAAATAGGATGGCAAAATCCTACCCAAAGAAAAGCTGGTAAATTGAGAGTGTGTAGACCCATGTAGAGATTTTATTCACGTTTTAACCGTCCCCCACCAGCCAAGGCCGGTTAGCTCAGTTGGTTAGAGCGTCGTGCTAATAACGCGAATGTCGTGGGTTCGACCCCCACATTGGCCAGGCTAAACTTTTTCTCCAAATGCCCCCAGATGCTGTTAGGAGAATATATATGCCGCTGCCATAGATATGAATAAAGTATACATTTTTTTTATACAACGTTCTTGCTCTAGGAATTGGCCTAAATAGTGCAGTTTGATTAATTTTACGCCATATTTCAGGCAATTTAGGCATTAAATTTAAAAGGCAGAAACCCGGCAGAAACTGAAAGAATGTTAATTGTTACCGGTATAAGCTTTCACTTTAGCCTATCTAATTTTATTTGGGTTTCGGGAGAGGATTTTCGTGTAAGAAAAAGCCTCACAAATGACAAATCTCATGCATACATTAATTGATTGATATTTGGGAGATTGAATTAATTCTTTTTTTTTAAATCTAAGTTTTATTCATGATAATTAAGGCACTATCCAGGAATTTCAAATAGGATGACAAAATCATTCCTAAAGAAGAGCTGGTAAATTGAGAGTGTAGACATTTTATTCACGTTTTTTATCCGACCCACATCAGCCAAGGCCGGTTAGCTCAGTTGGTTAGAGCGTCGTGCTAATAACGCGAATGTCGTGGGTTCGACCCCCACATTGGCCAGGCTTAAATTTTTCTCTCCAGATGCTGGTAGGACAATATCAGATATGAGCATACACTAGATCTATGCCATGCCACTGCCATGGACAATCTAGATCTAATCTTCCGAATATCAATCAATTAATGTATGAGATTTGTCATTTGTGAGGCTTTTTCTTATACAACAATCCTCTCCCGAAACCCAATAAAATTAAATAAAGTGAAAGTGAAAAATTATTAGGCTATAACATTCTTTCATTCTCTGCCTTTTAAATGTAATGCGCCTTTTAAATGTAGATCTAATACCTGAAATATGGCGTAAAATTAATTCCTAGAGCGAGAATGTTGTATGTAAAAAATGTATACCTTATATTACTAGCTCATATCTATGGCGGTATATTATTATATTAATATATTGGTATATTATTATTAGCGATACTGTTACTAGATGGTAATTAAAGCCTACTTTTATCCCTCTAGGCCTATAGGGAAGTCCTGTGTTACGGTACTGGTGGCGGCGCCGTCGGCGGTAAAGCGAACTATGGTCGGCCGCCATTGGGGGACATGAGTCAATATACACACAACAGTGTTATAGCATTGCGGGAGTGTAGCTTTGAGACTTACTTATGTTGAAAAGACTCAAATGTACACGAAATATTTGTTTTACATACATGAAACCTTTGAGACATATAGGCATAGCTTTAAACTTTCGAAAACTGTATTTAATCTAATATATATTTTGACCAGAGTCCAGGAAATAAGCAATTATAAACGTCAGGACAGGCTATTAAATAATCAGGGATCGTAGTAAGGGCGTTGTACTCGTAAATAACGAGTACATTTTGCTGTGGACGAGTACCATTGCTGGTGCACTCGTCCACACTTACGAGTACCAACACAGGGCAAATTAAAAGATAGTAAATTCTCACAAAAGGTTTCATTGAAAATAAAATCGAAAAGGGACATTAAGGGCAAATGACTTCCATGGGTTTTTTGGTCTCATTGATTTATTTCAACACTAAAACCTACCATGACTAAAGTACTAAACGATCTTAAAATCACCCTAAAGGAATTTTCATTCTGTGTGTAATGTGGCACTAGAAATTATTTTTTTAACTTTCAGGGTATTCGTTTTGAACTTTTCTTAAATACAGCATTAGTTATGCCTCCTCACTATTCAACGATTCATTTTAAGAGCAAACAAGTATTTTCCTTAATGCCCAATTTCATTATAGATTATATTTTCAATTTTAGATTTTACTTCTAAAGATTAAAGTAACATTGGGGAACTCTCCGAACTCACATTTGCCTGCTTCTGAGAATTATTTAAGTTGTATAAGGTAATAAAGATCAGAAAGTCAGTACTATCTGGTACTGTCTGTACATTAACGTTTCATGAAATAGTTTCTTAGGTAGGTAATTGAAGGTGCACTTATGTCATTAACTATAATGATAATCGAACTATTCCATAACTTATTTACACCCCCTCTCATACAACCCTCTGTAAGAAACTGAAAATCTCCAAACATTCCAATGCCGTTTAAAAGATTCCAACAGGATTCAAGGCCATGTGATGATATTTCAGGCCCTTCAACCTATATGTTACCCTAGAATTTATTTGCCTAAATTCTCGAAGCTCCATTATTGGGATACAGTTGATAAAGTGTACATAAAAGTATATTCCATAGTAATAGTGTTATAAGAATGTAGTTCTTGTGTCTTTTTTACTTCTATATGTGGACGAGTGCTGATTGGTTGTGGATGAGTACCTCCATCAGTCCACTCGTCCACAATACTAGTACTGACCCAAGGCTTACTATTACGTTTACGTTACGAATTACGTTTTTGTTGTTAAGTTTTTGTTGTTTAAAGTTTGCTTTTTTTTAAAACCTTCGGATTCAACTTCATTTGATGAGTAATGTGACATGTGTATCACAAATAAAAGTGGTGAATTGTATCGAAATTTGTTACTATATTATTTTGGTACAAAGAAAGAATGGTATTTTATTATTTACCTGTGTGATTGAAATCACCTCCGATTTCTGTCATTAAAGTGTAATTTGTGGGCGGGTAAATTTATGTGTGGGCGGGTAAATATCTGCATTTACCCGCCAAGTTGGTGGGTGGGGAAAAAAGTTAATTTCTCACTCTGATTTCTCTATTCTATTCAGAATTCTATATCTAGTAAAATAATATCATTGATAATTAGGAATCATCTCTGTATTGTCTTTGTCTCCTGTCTATCTGTCTGCCTGTCATTTGGCAACAATTGCACTGTTTTAGTGTTTAGTTCATTAGTATGTGCATGAAATAATTACTAAACAATCTAGTTTGCAAATACATACCATTTAAATATGTCTAGGCCTATATCTATGTGATGCATTCACACATCATAATTACAGGCTCACACCTACCAGTCGCGCACCCCTCCCTGGTACTTAGACTTATATGGGTTGAGTGTTACTCTGACTGAAGGTGTTACAGCTAAACAACTGCGATTTTTACATGCCAAATCGCCAGGGTATGCTCTTATATACTTGCCGAAGCCCTAAGAAGGATGGAAACTGTAGCTTGCAACAGTATAAAACAATAAGAGCATGATAATTTAAGGCCGCCGCCACCTTAGCTATGCATAGCCAATTTTTAATTGCCTGATTCTGTCCCCCAAGTCCACTGCGCATCGTTTTCGCGCACAATATGGCGGCGCCCATAGGGTAACACACAACTTCGGTATACTATGACTATATGATGAGTCTGTGAAATATCCCATGTACGTGAATTCACATGTATTTATTATATACGCATTGCTCTGAGAACAGCGTATCTTGATATAGAATATGAGAGCAGTGTCTAGGAGGCCGTATATGATGCCCATAAGTTTTTACTGACCTGAGGATCTCTCGAGAGGCCGCTAGGCCTTGAGTGAGATCCTCAGGTCAGTAAAAACGAATGGGCATCGCATACAGTCTCCTAGACAATGCTCGAGTTACATTCTATTTTTATATCATTGTGTAAAGGACGTGTTTAGGGATGAGATATTTTTTATGAATAAATATAAATCATGTAAGTTTTATTGCGCAAAACAAAATTTACTGTTGCATCAGATCAAATTTCATCTGGTTCTCCCCTAGCGAGTAGTCCATCGGGCATTGACCATTAGGAATCCTCTAAAAAAATATGCCTAAATTCACGCGTGGTTTCTCTGACGCTATACGATGGTCGGTTTTCACTCTGTTCCAGGGTATACAACCCCCGATCGTGATATAAAGAGTGAGTTATACAGATCGTATTTCACTAGTGAGTTATGTGTGTTAGTCCTAACAACCAATGCGTTTTTACCAGGTTAATGGCCCAAATTCAAGTTTAATACTCTACAAGGTTTTCTATTTAAAATTAAATAATTTGGCCTTCAAGTGAATACAAAAAAAATGTATATTATTAAAAGTATATAATAATAAAAAAGTTAACTAACTCGTTGGCTTCAGTCACTTAGAATATTGCACGAGTTGCATAGCAACGAGTGTAATATTCACACTCATTTAACCAACTTGTTAGTTACCCTAGGCCTGTATTTATTCTATTTTATGAAAAGATAAATTTCCATTCTACCTCACAATGTCCTGTTTGGAAGTCTAATGCTTTAACCACTTGACTAAAGAGGAATATAGAAGGGCACATGTTTATAAACACTTACATTGATTCATCACATTTTAGGTTTACTTTAATCCCCCATTCTCCTCATGGTGATTGAGGAGAAGGGAGAAATACATTATCTTTGAAGGTCCCTGTGTTCGCTGCGGGCGATTCAGTGATTCAAATTAATCATAAAAATATATCATGAGTCTGCAATCTATTTCTATAATATGCAAATGCAGGACCTCTAGGTCTGCACGCTTCCTGGATTGGAAACAGTTTAATTCACATTCACTATACAAAAAATGCAGTAATTAGCGAAAACTTGTGGGGAATGAATCTTTATTGCGTAGACTGTTCAACCAGTTATACTATACATTCGAAATAAAAAGAGTGACCGGGAGTTTCAAAATTATTTACTCCCTAGTATGTGTCCTGTCCAGAAAGCCCTAATGACCCCCTAACTTTTAGGGATCAGGTGATTCCCATTAACACTTTTGGCCTTAGTTTTAGCCTTGTGGTTAAGCTTATCGCTGTATGCGGTGAACTGCAAGGCTCGGGGAATGTGGCTTTCTGGACAGGACTGAATGCTGGGTACATCAAAAGAGAATAAGGGTATGCAGGGGGAAAAGCTAATTAAGCAATTGAACAAATTCTAGTACAGCCACTTTTAAGATACTTAAAGTAATTGTATCTATAAATAATAAATATATTTTATAATAGCAAATGAAACAACACTCGAATCATCTCATTCTCGATGATTCTCTATTACTACTATTTAGTGGCCAGTTGCCTACATGCCGGTGTCACATGTGTCGTCCCAACCTATCCTCTCTCCTGCAGCTTCATTCTCTCTCCTAAGATACTCCATTAGGGGACGGAAGTATGACGTAATAGCACCGACGTCCATGTCGCGCGTTCCAAGAACCTGCTCCATGGCGTCCTGCCACGTCATTGATGATCCAAGTTGCATAAGTTCCCTGTGTCAACAAGGTAGTAAGTACATGTTTTATAGCTAAAGTAGTTATCATATGTATTCGTAATATGGAAGATATTCTCATAAAAACCTAGGGCTAAAATTTCCTCCAATATGTATAAATTGCCCTTTATTTATAATACTTAAACGGAGAGAATATTCATGAGTCGTTCATGTCACATAGTTCTAATTTGTATCATGTGTCCCCAGTGAGGGAAATTATTTCAGAAAGGTTATAATCTTAGAATAAACATTTGGTAGTCTTCCTCCTCCCTATGACTACTACGTTTTCAAGGCTTACTATTGAGTAAAACCAAATGTTATATACTCAATGACCACACATTATATTTGACTTAAACGTATGCCTCCAGCTAGCTGCATCCACCAACTTTTCCCGCGCATTAATAAATTTGCGAAAAATAGAATTATCGATGAAGCCGATTTCTTGTAAGAACTTGCAAGAGGCGGCGGGCTTGAAGAGACGATTCCTCTGCTCAAACTTGGCATTTGCGGTTACTTGGTATACCCGGGAATTGACTGCATGTAAACTTCATTAATCATACCAAATAGAAAAGTAAAACTAAAGAAGATTTAACGTTAGATTTACACCTATTAAAGGACATCATACCTGAAGACTTTGCCGGCTTCCTTGCTGTTGTAAATATCACACCTGTGAAGGGGTCTGGTGTTGCCCGCCTTGGCACACAACTCTTTGTGAAGTTGGAATTGCAGCAAATGGGCAATAAAATATCTGAAATATATTTATAAATGCATTTAATATATAATGTTCACAAGCAGTACATGCTACATTCAATCGCAATCTACCCACACACCCACACATTTCCATTTAAGGTTGAAAGAATAATAAGTCATAACTAACTGATAATTGATAACAGCAAGACCAATATGAACCAATATAATAATAATATAATATAATATTATATAATATTATATAATATAATAATATAATATAATAATAAGTAGGTTATTTGAATGAGGCCATTACTAATTAATTAATAATTAGGTAATTAAAATAATTAAAAAGGGTAATTTCTGATATGTCATAATACGTCCTAGTTACTACCGTGGCAGGACCTATGTTATAATTGTCCGGAAGGGTCTTTCGAATCGAAGGAAATAAAATAAGGTTGACCCTAATTAAGGTCATGTGCTCCGATCTCCTTTCCATTTTCCCTTCCCCCTCTCTATCTTTACAAGATATTGGCAATATGTAGCATACCCCCATCATTCCCTGCCATTCACTATACTAGAATAGTGTGCCATATATAATAGGTAAGGGCCTACAGATGAACGATTATTATGTCATATCAAATCATAAGTAACAAATACGTCTGTATTTCTAATTTCACCTTATGTATGGTGTGTTGTTCGGAACGTGGAACTTAGATCCAGCGTCAAAGTCAGAGGCGTTACGAGCAACCGGTGGGGCCAGTCCTTGAATATCGCACCTAGAAGTAATTTCACACAAAGGTCCATGCAGGGTAAATGCAATTCCAAAATACTTTATTAACGTATATGTAAGACAATCAATTAAAGCAATAAAACAATTCAACTCGAACACACATAAAGTAGGCCTACAATGGGACATTAACATAGACAGACATATTTCTTGATTCGGCAATTTAGGCGCAGGGTATGATAATCGAAATTTTCTACGTGTTCAGTGGCAGGATGAAATTATATTGCGAAATCAATATTTTGGAAAATAATAGTTAGATTTTATTATTTACCCGAAAGTAACTTCATAACTATTTATAGACAATTTTTTGTAAAAATGTATGAATTACCTTGAAGTCAACTTTCTAATGACCTTTCTATCTGAACTTAATACCCGATCTTATTAGCCGATCACAGTGCTCTATTTCATATTTATTTACTGCATGGTAACTATGGTTCCCAAAGCTATACATTTTCCATATACCCCCTAAAAATCATAATGTAACTATTCCCTGATGAAGGATCATTGATCCAAGGATCCGAGACGTTGGTATCACAAAAATAACTACACATTTAATATTCACCACTTAATGAAACTGCTGCAATACTAGTTCTGATGTGACCTCATGTCAGCTTAAAATCTTAATATTTATATGCTTTTGGAATAATGATAAATAACACATTAATAGCCTAATATTCATTCTAGATATATATTATATTCACGGGGTTTATCTGGTTTATTTCAGAACTGATCGATATTTTCCGTAACCATGGCACAATATATTGACAAAGCTATAATACAATAGAACAAATTCAACCCTAAGTACACTGCCAGACTGTCTGATTTGCAGCTCACATTGCAACTATAGCTGTGTTATATGAAGATTTGTCTAGCTTTGGATATTGAATAGTCGTAGAGTTATTGTAGAAAATTGTAATAAATATAAAGAAGAAGTCTAAAGGCTGTGATCCTAAGACCTAGAATGAATGGTTATTGTAGAATAGATATACAGGTAGTGTTTGGTCCATGTCGCTATTGGTCATTGGAGGAATATTAAAGTAGGTGAGGGTGCTACCTGAGCCTTCATATGCTACCGTAATTACCGCAATAAATCCCTGGTTAATGGTGACTTATGAAATATGAACATGTTACTAATTTAAAATATTAAATATAATAATAAGGGGCAGGATATCTTGAATAAAACCTTTTAAAAAAAATATATAATAATGGTAATTACTGATCATAAAGTGATCACACCCTGTTGTCATTATTACGTAACATGATGTAACACCAATAGGATGAATGCCTATAGTATCTGCTACTGTCGAAATGAACAAAAGATGTTGGTCTAGAAATAGAGAGTATCTGAAATAAGAACTTCATGGATATAAATGTAAGAGTTATATAAATCTGGGTTTTCATGACGGGATCCACATGAAACAACTCTCAACCGAGTGAACTTAGTAACACATTTGTGATGTGTTCCAGGAAAATGAGTCATAAGTCGCAAAAAAATGGAGTTTGAGATAACATATTTGAAAAGATGAGATCAAGCCGATTCCAATGATAGGAAACAATAGGACATAATACTACGTATTTCTATATTTTAAGTGTGATATTTTTATTTTTGAAAAAAACCCTGCAATATCTTTGGTGGACATTTTACTAGTAAACTAGCTAAACTAGCTAAATATACTCTATAAGATCATCTTGGGAACGCAAGAATATATTTAATACACTGTCTTGAAATTTGGTAAGTGTGTTAATGTTTAAAGATTATTTTATGTGTTTTGAGTTAATGAGTTAATTTATTGTTCTATCATATTAAAGTGATTAAGGTACCTAAAATTAATAAAGTATTTGAATGTATTAATTGTATTTGGCCATAGTCAGTCAG
The DNA here is from genome assembly GCA_942159475.1 of Sthenelais limicola. NCBI lineage: Eukaryota > Metazoa > Annelida > Polychaeta > Phyllodocida > Sigalionidae > Sthenelais > Sthenelais limicola. Next base: position 125,336,210 of record OW804098.1, on the reverse strand, counting down.
TATGTTATCTGTTATCGCATTAGGGCGCGGTACTGAGGCATTGCCCCCTCATGATGACATGAGCCAGACCTGCCCCTCCATAGATTTTAGGTACATTGCATCAGAGATGAGTCGCTCACGAGATCGTCTCTGAACTTCCGGAATGATGCAAGGGATCCTTCTATTCCTTCCATACTAAGTAATTCTAAGGCAATGGTACCAGGGGCTTGCTAGAATGTTCTAGAATATTGCTGCAAGGCCCAGTTAAGATGATGAAACTCTAATAATATATAAAGACCCCAGGTCCTTTCAAAGACACTCTCAACTGTTACTGAACGACTACACTGCGACTATCCTACTGCTCGAATACACTTTGGTATGAAGACCTAGAGAGACTATTCTGATTTGACTGAGTGGACTGGACTTTAAGAAGTTTACTGACTAGACAGACTTAGACTGCGCGAACTGACTATGGTCCACCTTTGCACCTAAGATATTGACTGATTGACATGTTTCAAGATTGGACCCAATAAAAGCTATATTCAGCTCTCCAAACGTGTACCTACACTCTACTCGATTTATTATTACACAAGCTAGCGAGATCAACTAGAATCAACACGATCCACGAGAATCTACATTAGTCATTACCTGTGATTGCTCAACTCCCTATTGTATCCAATATAGAGGTAATTCATTAAGTGTCGGTCTACCCGCTCCCCAGCAATATAGACAGACATTTACACATGTATTGATACGGCGTCAAGCACTACATACTCCAATAATGAAAAATTCCATCAAAGCGATCTTGCAAATAAATCCCTTCGGAAATATCAATTTTGCAACTTGTGACTTATTTTCCTGTACATCACATCTATGTTTTTTCAATAATGTTCCAAAATAGAACATACCTGAGTTTCCACCAATCGCGGTTGTAGTCTGCCCTGGGTGTGTCTGCCGCGAAGACGCTCCATCTCCATTGGTCAATCAGGTAACCAAAGGGAAGGAAAACGATCTTCCTCAAAGCCATTTCCATCAGGAAGTTTAGGTCCATTTCTAAGAAAAGACTTCTGTGTTAACATCTTTTCCATTTTAAATAGCCTGACATTTAACAGTTTGAAGGAAGTTTGTAACGAGGAAAGTCTCATGTTTCATGTTTTTATTTGATTCAGTAGTGGAACATAACGTTTCCCCCCTCAGAAACAATGGTAAATCAGAAAAGAATAACTTCAAATGCTGTATGGAGTGTGCAGGGAAAAAACAAGGAATTAAAAACTTCCAGCACAGTCAATTTAAAACTTAATCAAAGTAATTGTATCTATTAATGATAAATGTATATTATTTTATAATCATCAGTTTTCTATATACCTTCACTATCACTGTAGTCTGGCAGTAAGCCAATATCATTGAGATGTTCTGGGGTTGATACGGATAATTCTAGGACATCGCCTATGGCTTCATGAAATCCTGTGAGATGGGAGAGTGAGATCGTCTAAAATCAGGTTTGTGCATACATCTATAATATTTTTGTATTTATGCTTGATTCACGAACTGAAATTCATCAAAAGTGTCCGCATGGTATTCTCTAGACTGTATAGTGTAATTAGAATGTTAACCCAGCACGTGATTGTTTGTTCATGCTCTGAAATAATTATAGGCAAATGTTAATTGTAAATGATGGAATACATCATTCAATGACACTAGTTCATCGTAAAAAAAATTCCTAATGACAATTCTAATTCTAATTTGACATATTGACTACCTGGATTAGCACCATCTCTGAAGATACTTGGTTGGTTCTTGTATTCCATGAAGTAGACAATGTGACCCATTTCATGATGAGTTGTGAACAACCAGTCCATGTTTATTTCAGTGCATTGCTTTACCCTGCATGTATATATATATAAGAAACTTTATTTCCATTTTGTTATACAGACAGTGATAAAAGTTTTCTACATGGAAATCGGTTTTTGTTCTCTGTCCCAGACAGCTCTTCCGAACAAACCTTCTGTAACTACATTTCTAACTACACGTTTATAGAAAAATAAAACAAAATATTACGACTCGTACAGTGTACAAAATTTCACTCCACTTTTGGAGGGCTAAGTGTCCTTGCAGTTTTTACAGTTTTTGGACCAGGACTTACGCACCTGCTTTTGGTTTTGAGGCTTATAGCCTCTTGCTCACCTATGCACAAATAAATGTGTAGTACAGTAAACAATTGACAAAATAAATAAAAATAGTACAGGAAACGCCGGAGGAGGATGAAGGAGGGTGACCCAGGCTTCCTTAATCTTAATCCTCTAACACATATCCTCTTAGGAAGGTTCTGAATTCCTTTATACTATATGATTTAACCTCATTTGCGATGCTGTTCCAAAGTATTGGTCCTCTGTATATCAGAGATCTTTTTATTTTATCATTTTTGGGATTAGGCACTTTTAGGTTTTTCCCTGAAGTTAAATTCTGAAGATTAATTTTTCTCCGGTCTAAATTTTCTTCATTGTTGCTCATTTTGTAAGCATATTCTAATAAATGTGATTCTCTCTTCTTGGCAAGTAGAGGCATTTCTAACTCTCTATGGAGCTGATTTACATTTGTCCTTTTTTTTTTTTTTTAAATATTTTTTTTTATTGGCCTACACATTTACAAATGATAATAAATTATACTTTCAAAATACGCATTAACTGACCACGCAGCTATATTTCAAGCGTTGCCTCTTCTTTGCTAAGGTACAATAAAGGTCCTTTTGTTTAGACCTTCTGATATCCTTAAAGCTGTATTCTGTAACGTTTGTAATTGGTTTAAAATGTACTTTGGGGCAGCATCATACAGTGTGTCCCCATACTCGATGATAGGGCTGATAGCTACTTTATACATCATTCTTATGGTACTAGGTGTAGCAAATGGCCTTAACTTTGTTAGGTGGTGTATCTTATTTTTGGCTTTTGTTATCTTATTCTGCAAGTGTGCTGAGAATGTTAGGTTCTCATCAATTGTTACTCCCAAATAGGTATAACTAATGGTTCTTTTGATTTCCCTATATAAATATTCATTGGATTTTCCTCCACTCTTCTTTTTGATTGTGTTACAGCCATTATATTGCTTTTACCTACATTTAACGATATTTTGTTAGTTCGACACCAAATATCAATATTCATCAGATCCTCTTGTAAATTTCATTCTGCTACCTTTATGTCCTTATGTGCTGTATAAATCACTGTACCATCTGCAAACATCTGTATGTTACATCTCTCTATAACTCTATAGATGTCATCTATGTAGATCAAGAACAAGGGCGGTCCAAGGGTTGTGCCCTGGGGCACCCCACACGTTACCGTTCTCTCCCCTGAAAGGCACCCATTTGTGCTAACCCTCTGTTTTCTATGTTCCAGATAATTACCAAACCAATCTAGTGCTTGTGGTCCGATGCCTAATATTGACATTTTGCTTAATAGTATTGAGTGGTTTACTGTATCAAATGCTTTTTTGAAATCCAAAAAAGCCAGATGTGGCTATTGTTTAAATTATGATAGATTGTGGTCATTAACAGATGGTGGGCATCTGAAATAGATTTTCCAGGTCTAAATCCAAATTGATTTTTGTATAGCTTATTTTTGGACTCAAGATAAACTGATAATTGGGAGATTGGATAACTCTTTCTAATATCTTAGCTGGAAATTTAATTACACTGATTGGTCTGTAGTTGGTGGCCTCCAATTTCGATCCACTTTTATATAGTGGTGTTACGGTGGCTTCTTTGAACTGTTGGGGGAATTTTTGTGATCTTATTGAGATATTACAGAGGTGGGTGAAGTGGTAAGATAGAGCAATGAAGCATGGTTTTAATATTCTTGTGGGTAAGTGTGGGATGCCAGAAGCTTTTTGTATACTTGATTTCATTATTTCTTTTACTACATCAGCCTGAGTCACCTCCCTAAACACAAACTTCTCTCCCTCTCCTGCCATTTCCTGTTTACACAGTTCCTCCAACATTGTCTCCTCCCTTGGGTTTGGGGGGCATATTGATTGTGCAAGGTTCGAGCCAATATCTGTGAAAAAGTTGTTAAACACCTGAGAGACCTGCTTGTCCTCTACTATATCACCTTTGTGGTTTGTCCTAATGACGTTATTTGTTTTTATTTTCTCCGGGGTCAATAATGGCTTAATAATCTCCCAAAATTTCTGACTGTCACCTTTGGCTTTTCTTAGTTCCTCTCTTAGATGTTGGTTTTTCATTTGTTGCTTTTGGAGTTTATCCTATTTCTCACTACTTTTGCCTTGTCCCAATCTTTGGTTAAATTAGTCTTCCGCGCTTTTTTTGAATGCTTTGTCCCTGAGTTTTCTTAGTCTAATAATTTCCTCTGAAAACCGGTCTGGCTTCTGTTTTACATTGCTAAAAGTTTTCAGAGGGCATATATCATCTACTTTATTTCAGGGTAGGGAAGACCCCCTCTTGAATCCCGTTTCCCGTTTTTTATAAGCTCCATTTCCCGAATCACATAGGTTTTCAATTTGGAATCCCGTTTTTCTATTTGCAACCCCTACCTGAAAAAATTAAATCTGGATCTGAACCCCTTTCCCGAATCCCGTAGGCCCTTTTAAATCCCGAATCCCGACCTAAAATAGGCCCCAATCCCGGTTCCCGAAAAGGTATTCCCTACCCTGTTATTTGTTATTTTATCTAACATTATCTTCCAACATTCATCCACATGATCTGAGGCAAAGAATGAGTCCCAGATTTCATACATTAGAACATTTTTCAATTTGTTTATGTCTAGGGCCCTTGAGTCCCTTGCTGTGAATGTGGTTCTGTTGTAGCTGTTTCTTTCCTTCTTTGCCATTATGAATATTGGTAAGTGGTCACTAGTGTTGTTGTTGATTGGACCATGCTGTATGACTTTACTACAGTTTGTGTATATCTGATCTAGGGTATTTTTCGATGTACGGGAGATTCTTGTATTCTGTGTTATTTTGGGTTTTAGATCGTACATGGTCATGGTTGAGGTGATTTTGTCCAATTTTGCCTGCCCTGGTTATCATTGGAACGCATTATGAAAGTGGCTTACCAGTATTAAGATAAGGTTTGCATTGAACCTCCAGTCATTATTGTAAAACCAGTGAACTAAACAACGCTATTATTACAAAACGAGCTCCTGGGAAATCATTTACGGTTTATACCTGGGTTTATATGTGAGATTTGAATTAAAATATGCCCAGTTGTGCTACGTACGAACAAACACTATACCTGAAATCCTTTTGGTTATGGAAATCCCAAGCTGAAGCATGGCAGACAACTGATCGGTCGGTTGGTTTGGAAAGCATAGAATCTGGCCAGAAACTGTCAACCATTTTATCACACCCAAGAGATACAAAAAACTCTTCACTAAGACGGAACATACGATCAACATCATATCCCTGAAAGATTCATGATTAGAGAGCACAGTCAAGCAAAGGCCAACAGGTTTCCATGTATCAATTGAGGATTTGCATAGCCGCCATTTTGAATCTTGATTCTCATTGCATTATGGGACTAATGGTACAGTATAAAATCTACAGAAAACATGCCATGTTCAGCGTGGACTATTTATCAATGCTCTATTTTCAATATCTATTTGTTATCCATGTTTCCATGACACAAGTCCCCATCTTTACCATCATGCATTTGGTTTTAGTAGATCATTTACATAAGCTATGATATTGGTGAAAACATTCTTGCAATTTTCGATAAAAATGTTGCCAACTGTTTGCATGTCAGATTTCATCAGAATCTATCCCAGGATCCACTGCAGTAGACATGCGCAGTGAGACATGCAAATCCCCTATTGTTCTCTTTTTCATAAAACATGATTATATTTTAACCTACTCATATTTTAAAATATACGTATTGTATAATATGCCCTGGAAGACCTGCATGGATTGAATTACAGAAGGACCTCTCTTTTTTGTCATACTTGTGGTACGAATAAGATCTATACATTATCATTATTTGTATGTTGCCCCATCCTTTCTTCACGTCTCCCCATTTTTACTCATTTCCAGTTTGAAAATAGATTCAATATTCCGTTTTATTAATTGAAAGTCTTATTTTGGGGTAAAGATCCTTCTGACTCTATACTAGTGTAACTATAATTGTATATAATATACAATTCTTTAGGAATAGTTTTAATTCATTTACTCCAGTTGTGGCTAACTCACCTGTTTAATCATTTCCTCTGTTACATCAACGTTTGGAGCGTCGGGATATGGTCGTGCTATTTTCTCTACATTATTCCATTGCTGAGACCACATGTTTCCTGTCGAACACCAGTTAAAAAGTAAAAAATGTCAATTAGGACAACTATTGAGGTTTGATTAACAATTTGAGTTATGCATATATATACATTTAGGAGATTATATACCAACATTTATCGTTGATGACCCCTAGAAGCTATTCATATATAGATGGACAGTTCTATATATAGGTCTGTATATGTTCCCCCTCCCGGACAAACATATACATTACTTTTTTACATTCTACGGTATTTTTAAAAAAAAAAAATTCGTGAATGTTAGTGAATTGGGTACCATTCTGTCAATCATCCTGAGTAGCAAGATCATGTGATACATTTTGAGGTGTTGGTTGAGGATTGGTGCGAGGAGTGTGGACACTTATCTGGGAGGATATCTGGATGCCCATCTCTGTGTGATGTAATTCACGCCAACACTACTAACTTTGCACTTATGCAAGGACTGCTTGATTGACAACCTTCTACCATCTCTGCAGTAAATCCCTGAAGGCCAGTGTGACATCCTATTGGTTGACATTTGGTGTATTCTATTGGCTATCTTGGTTTGATTGACAAGTTGCCACTTAAGGCCACTTAATAGGTTTTGAGAGGAACCCATTTAGAGAGGACCACCCATGACTGAATCTGAGTGATCTACACCTACTACACCCTTTGGGATTTCTGGGTTTCAAGTTTTGGAGACAGACAAGCTTGGAATTGCAAAGACTAAAAGACAATTGTGTATTATTAGATTACAATATGTTGTTTGATGTCTTATGTCTAATTCCCTTGCATTGTACTTTCATGTTTATCCAACTGCCTTTGTAAACAGGGAGTGTGCAACTTTCCTAGTTGATAATAAACTGAATTTTACTTCCACTCCTGTGTTCTTCTAATACAGACATTCGAGGCATTTCAGATTACAGTACTTCTGATATTCATAATCTAGCCATTGCGCACAAATAGTTGACCGTAGAATTCGTTTCCTTTGGAAACGCACAATATATACATAAACTTAAACTGATTATAAAGTTAAACAGAAAAATGGTTCATTAAATGATTGATTAACTTAATAAACTTATAACTTGTTAAAAATAAATTTTATTGACGGAATTTTCACATAGTGATATATCTCATTCGTCGCGTAAATATCTACTCACAAAAATGACTTGATTTAACCTTATATATTTTAAGTCCTATACTCAGTCCTTACATATGGATGATTCTGACATTGTTAATTCGAATGTACTAGATTTCAACAATTATTATTTTAAAGCATAACCACATTTTCTACATGCCCGACTAAATGTAATCACACAAAACAATCCGCTACACTGAATACGGAAGGTAAATAGATATCCCTCATGGAATCTCAGCAAAGGAGCTTCACATCGACTTTATCATTTCGCCTACACAGCTCACTTGATCGTCAACATTTGGATGATGTTGCTTGCCTTCTCAGAACAATTGTAAATATTTCTACTCTATCTATAGCCCAGGCCTTACTGAACCAGGTAGACCTACGTTAACTCTAATAGGTCTTATTTATTCTCCAAACTAACTTTATTCCCGTCTGACCTCTAGCTGCCCCTGAGAAGACTAGAATTGTCTTTAATGCCAACTGTGTTTTGCATTGTTGAATATTTTTTGGTAGCATTGATCGAACTACATATGGACCATAATTATGATATCCACTCACGCATAGCCTATATTATAGAGACTGAAGTTGTATCACCCATCATTAGATAATTCACCTTTCATTTAATCCTCTTAAATATAAATCTATATTTTTTTCTAATGCAGGGACTCCACTATGAGAAAAACGGCTGCGACGAATTTTTTGCGACAAAATATATAATCAAGTTAGATATTTTGCAATTGTTGGCTACAAATAAATATGTTGCTGACAACCTATTTTACCCCTCTTCCACTAGTGATTTTTGTGCGCCGGATTTTTAGGCATGTCGGCGACACGTTTTGCCTGTCGGCGCTGTTTTTTTTTCTATAGTGGAGTCGCCCTATTATAGGGTAAATTTAACTGTGACATAATTATTAAATCCATTGATCCATCCCACTGTCGGTAAAATAGATCTGAGGATCAGCACATGAAGAAAACCATTCCAGGGAATATTCCGGGTGTTTATTTTTATTTGTACATGTTACCTGAATAAAAATCTGTTAAAAAATATATATCCCCCGACCCCCCCCCCCCCCCACACACACACACACCACTACCACCACCACCACATAAATATCTAGATCAGTTCCCTGGGGGAGGAGGTCTCTCTATATATAATAAATAGGCTGGGAATTCCAGGTAGAACTATATTTATATTCACCTAGAAGATGAGCTGGGATATGTCCTGATGCAGGAAATGTGTGGGAAGAATATTTCTCCCTGAGCTTCCTCCTTACATAAGCGTGAATCTGTTGATACAGTGGCCTGACTTCACTCCAAAGATCGGCCACAAATTTATCAAAATCTGGTGTCTCATACCAGGACCGCCAGTAGTCGCCACCATCTTCATACCCTGAATTTCAACACAACCATGTTTCATCAATAGTTGATAAGAATGTGATATGTGATGTGTTTCAGGAAAATGAGTCATAAGTCGCAAAAAATAGATTTTGAGATACTGTTATATTTGAAAAGATGAGATCAAGCCGATTCCAATGATAGTAAACAGTCTAATAAAATAATAAATATTTCTAGATTTTAAGTTTGATATTAATTTTTCGTTTTTGAAAAAAAAAGTTTCCAATATTTCTGGGGGTCACTAAACAGTAAGTAACTAAATGTAGTCCATATGAGGACCTTAAAAACGAAAGGATATATTACATAGATTGTCCTGAAATTTGATACATTGATTGACATAACTATAAGTGATAAACTCTCCAAAAATCAGAACATTTCAATACTGTGATCTTGTGAAAAAACCTTTGAAAAATATCAATTTTGCGACTTATGACTCATTTTCCTGAAACACATCACATATAGTTACCTAATGTGCATACAATTCATGTCACATTGTCCGTTGTATTGAGATTTCTGTGAATATTTTGAAATCTCATATAGATCTATTGTTATGATGCAAAGTATTGAATATTCATGATTGTTCCCAATTTTCGATTCTTTTACGTAGTGTGTTATGTAACCTTACATAATATCATCTAAGCTAATTAAACCACATTAATAAGTAGGCCTACACTTATCATTAATGTAGTATAGATTTCTTCTTAAAGATAATGCATATGATAATTGATAATAAGTATATGATAATCGGCTTAGATGATATGTGATCCGTTTTAGGAAAATGTCCTAAAACGAGTCATAAGTCGCAAAATATGGATTTTGAGATATCACCATATTTGAAAAGAGGAGATCAAGCTGATTCCAATGATAGTAAGCATTCGGACATCTAATAAGTATTTCTATATTTTAAGTTTGATATTTCTATTTTTGAAAAAAAAATTGCAATGTTTCTGGATGGGTAATTACCAGTAAAGTAACTAAATATATCCATACGAGGGCCTTCAGAACGCAAGGATATATTTGATACAATGTCCTGAAATTCGTTACACAGATTTATACGACTATGAGTGCTGAACCCTCTAAAAAGCAGAACATTTCAATAAAGAGATTTTGTGATAAAAAACATTTCGAAAAATATCAATTTTGCGACTTGTGACTCATTTTCCTGAAACACAGCACATATATTATGTAATATGACAGCAGAATTCGCAAAGGGCGAAATGGACGTGATGAACATAAATTATCTTTTATCATAATTTCCCTGTCTAAAAACTATTTTGGCTTTGATAAGGATTAGATATCCATATTTGCGTCAGTAAATAATTCATGATATATTTTAACATTTTCAGGCGCAGATCAAAAGAAGCATATATATCTGATGCGAGTTGAGAATGTTAAATCCAAGACGGACCACAGATCCATTGCCCTGAGAATCAAGTTATAAGTATAAAGGGAGTCAGTCAAAAAATTCAGGGCCATTCACTATGGGGAGAAAATAAACCAAAAAAAGGGGGGAAAGGGGAAAAGTGGAGGTTATATATATATCCGGGACTTAAGTGACCGGTTTACCACGGTATGATAGGAATATTCCTGAAAAACTGATGTGTATTGTATACTGTGACCTGTACCTTATTTCGTATGCACAATATAAGGTGCTAGATAAGCTGGCCTCGCTTTGTAAGGAGGCATTGGTATAGAAAATCTAGAAAATCCAAAAAAATCTCAAAAGAGCGATTAAACATATCGTAAGAATATAACAAAGCGATTTAAGAAATAAGATAGGCGACGCGAGAGCGATAGAAGTGTAAAAGCCCAGATGGCAGGAATAAAGAAATAAAAAGCAATGTTTACAAAAAAAAAAGAAAAAAAGTTATAAGTATAGATAAGAGAAAACCTACCATTAATGGTTGCAGCATCATTCTGCAGGCTCATATATTCCTCGTAGGCAACTATCATGGGTGGTCCAGTGGCGTCTCTCCACCCCTGCCACGCCCAAACAAGTTCTTCCCAATCTTCCGATGTGGCCATAATCTGTGTCAGGTCTAGAGCATATTGTGATGAGTTTCAGGGAAATGAGTCATAAGTCGCAAAAAATAGATTTTGAGATCCCATTATATTTGAAAAGATGAGATCAAGCCGATTCCAATGATAGTAAACAGTCTAATAATCCAATAAGTATTTCTAGATTTTAAGTTTGATATTTTCGTTTTTGAAAAAAAAAAGTTGAACCACATTGAAAAATACCAATATTGCGACTTGTAGAATTACCAACTTGTTCTCTATAAGAGAGAGAAAACTACCAAGTATTTTCTATAATGTGATGTGTTTCAGGAAAATGAGTCATATATGTCGCAAAAAATAGATTTTGAGGTACCATTATGTTTGAAAAGAGGAGATCAAGCCGATTCCAATGGTGGTAAACATTAAGGACATTAAATAAGTGCTTCTATATTTCAGTTTAATATTTTTATTTCTGAAAAAAAGTTTTCAATATTTTTGGGTGAACAATTACTAGTAAAGTAGGAAAATGTACTCCATAGGATGGTTTGAGAAATGCATGGATATACTTAATATACTGTCCTCAAATTTGGTTCATGTATTCATAAGACCTAACTGACTGGATACTCCAAAAATGAAAACATTCCAAAAAAGAGATCTTGTGAATAAATGACTTTGAAAAATATGAATTTTGCGACTTGTGACTCATTTTCCTGAAACACATCACATATATTGTGTGACTGATGTAATTAGTCCATGGCTGACATAACATGCCCTTACCTGGGTCCAAAGGATAGCATTTATTAGATTCGTCTCCTGGTTTATTGCACACTTCAGCAGTCGAATATGACCTTTCCAGTTCTGCCGCCAGGTTGTTTAACTAGACATTCCGCAGATAACAAATTTTACAATTAGTTGTAATAACTAAACCAGTTATATTTGTCTTTACTACAGCAGAGGAAGCATAGATTCCACAATTTACAATCTAAATACAGGGAAACTAACGAGTTAGTTGAAGGAGCCTGAGTATTATATCAGTTAATTTATTATTATTCTGTTTCAATATTCTTTGTATGGTAGGCTGTATAATAGATATTGAGCAGCAACCTGTATTAGTGTCACAGTGTCACAGGACAGAATTTGACAAATGTATATGTATGCATGTATACGATGTATGTCAAAATATAGATTGTTTTTGTACGTTGACATTGCCCACCATCCCGCCCACCATCCTCCAACCTCCAAAATCGTTTAATTTTAGTGTTAAATCCACGTGCAAACCATCACCGATGTTTTGCACATCATACGGTGGCGCCACTGGTGAGAGAGTGAGAAACCATCTCCGAGTTTACCCGAACTTTCACCGAATCATGCCGAGCGTGCGAGATAGATCAAGCATGTTGTCATGGCTTTGGAACTGTGTCCCTAGAACTGTAGCGTCAACACGTGAGGTCTGGTATGCAGTAATTACACTAGTAACACCTTAAATTCCTTGTTTAAATCGCTTCCATATGGTATAATTTGGACAATGAGATAGTTGAAGAGTCTGGCCACTTAGTAAATATAGCATTATGTTGGCATCTGAGCGGATCCTGTCTAAATAGTAATCGCCTAGAGGCATGGGGCAAATTGTCTCTTGCTATGGTTGTTATGCAGTGCATAATTTTAATTATGCCATGTGTCGCCTCCTTGTCCAGAGTATAACCGCGAGATATTAGGATTTGTAGAGTTTGCTATGGTTAATGTTAGGTTATATGAATAAAGAAAAACATTTGCCAACGCATTCCCCTCCACCCAGCCGTCCCGTTCTCCACCCCCCCCCCCCCATCCCCACCCTCAGCACTGTTTGCTGCGAACAGCGCTTGCAAGATCATTATAATATGCAGGGGCGCTTGCAGCGGTATTGGGAGACACCATTTTCAGCGCTTGTTGATATATTTCGCGGCAATGGCTGTCAATTTGAATCTTCCCAAGGCGATCTTTCAAGCTATACCTGACCCTACCGTTGTATATATACAGTATTGATGTATCGATTCCGGCCAAAATTGCGAGGAAAATGTCTTTAGATTGTCATTATTGCAGGTAAAATATGCTTAGGAGTATGATCGTGTCTGCAAAGATGGCAGTAATTCTCGTTTCTCCATCTATAGGCGCCCGACCGTGATAGCGGGTACGACATTTATGGGAGTGAATAATTAGCCGATGGCGGCTTTTTTCAAAAGCGGTGGTCGTGAAGTATCTAGTGTAGGCTACCTAAATCACTCCTAATCAATATGCAGGACTTCCATTATATAATGAGGTAACCATGTTTGCTGCATAATTCCATAGCTGCATAATATTTTCACATAAATAACCTATTTACGCTTTCCCTGCATTTCTCTGGCTAGCTATATTTCTACATATATTATATAGGGAAGAGGCCAAAGTAAAGTCCTTATAGTGAATAGGATAATGGATATTATCCCCCATTTTCTGCTTGCTGTTGTGGCCCTATTCCCCAGCATTGGCCCGAGCAGACTCTGATACTCGAGAAATGCGGATCTGAACTCAGAGAACGTTCTTAGAGAGAGTTTGGGATGAGTTCTTACATTTTTAAGAATCCACAATAAGTCAGAGAGAATTTTTATATTTGAAAATATCTGCAATGATGTCATGGGGAACTCTTAGAACTGCTTCAATAGATGCATAAGTATGGCTTTGGTGATGGAGGTGACATGCTTGGCCACGAATACCCACATAGGAGAGGGAGTGGAAAAGACTAAAAGTGGAATTCAGTTAAAAATGTAATTGTAAATCGTTCCTATTAGCGAAGTTCTCATGATTCTGGTTTAATGTCCAGATATATAACCGTTTAATGGGGATAACTAGCGGACCCATAAGTTTTAAGTAATACTCACCCGACCTAGCTTCGTTTCATTTAATGATGAAAAGCCGATATCGACGACTTTGGAGAACTGTCGACGAACAGGAGCAGAGAAGCTCTGCCAGTCAAAGGTCATGGCTTTGTCAGAGGATGCGCTTTCAAAAACTGCTACTCTCTCCTTCACTTCTATCTAAGATAACAATAGAATCATTTTATATCACATATCCAGCAGAATTAGGCTAGATGTTTCTAGATTCTAGCCATCTCAACATAGGGTTTCCATTATCATTACACATAAATTAACCATCCACATATTGTGTTAGTGAACGCATTCTTAAAAGGGTCAGATTTTCAGAAAATGTACAATTGGCAGCTTTATACATTTAGTAAATTCTGCTAAATAAGGCTCCAATTTGGCCAATACAAGGTAAATTCGAGTATATTCGGCATTGCATTAATTCTAGCTATCTGTTTGGTTAGGTTGAACTGTATTTTGAACTTTATTTTCGTCTGAAATTTGGGTTATTTGAGAGGATTGGCGAAGTTGAATTGTACATTTTTTGAAAATCTGACCCAAAAACGTTATCCTCTCTATTATTATTGCTTCACCTTTAAACGAGGTCTCTAGCCAAACTCGTATATCAACACTTTCTAGCTGCTTACATCACCACGTATCAGATTTGATATCAGTCGACATTGTCCATAATATTATTATTAATGTAATCTCTTCAATATTATCATAATATTACGTGACTATTGAGTTTACGCTTCTACGCTTCTACAGTAAGATGATCTCGTACTAAACCGATATCATAATTGCTGGTTTAGGACGTCGTGTTGATATAAAAAGAACATATAAGAAAGAAAAAGAACCTCGTTATTAAAACCTATATTGATATTATATTCGCCTCATATTTGTCTTTATTTCTAAATCTGCACCTGAAAATTGTCTTTTATTGAATTTAACAATAAATGGTAATGTAGAGGAATAGTTCAAGAGCTAAGCATTCTCTACATCTCATCCAAGTTTACAAATGACACTAAATCCAGGTTTGTCTACAAAATAAACCGTATCCATATTTCATATCTCATAATGGTGACCGATCGAGCACGACAGATGCTGAAGTAAAAAAAACAAGTCGGGACACAAAATAAGTATTGCAATAAAAAATACATCTTGTAAAATATAACAGGGATGACCTGGGATTCGTACTCACTCCAAGTGAAGAGATATTTTTTTAAAAAAAAATAAACACGATTACGTACTGGCTCTTCTTCGCCCTAAATATTTTGAGACTAACCGTTTTTTCAAGATTTTCATCGGTGAGGTTTGTATTGTAATTCCAGTCGGCTACTGTTAATTCACACATTGCTTCCATGAGTAATATGTTATGCTGGGCCAACCATTGCTTTCCTGCTTCTTCGTCATTCTTTTGATTGTCGCTGGCTCGCCACAGGGATCTACCCCCAAGGTCGCAGATGTCAAATGGATCGGAGCGTTCGGATGACACCCTGCCTGACCCTAGAGTTACCAAGGCAAGCAGAGCACAGGAGAATAACGATACTTTCATCATATTGTAGTTACTGCACTAACCACACTGTGGAAAGTTGAAGGTTAGGAATTATATATACCGACTAGTATGTTCCTGTTGCACATGTTACCATTCACACAGTCGAAATCGATAAATTTATATGTAGTTCAAGTACCATATGATAAGAACTAAGGTGTGTCCTGGGATATGACTTTTTCTATTGTGATCAATTCATACAGGTCTCGTTGCATTCATTTCTTTAGGTAAAAATGCTTTGCCTTCTTTTTCATGACGACCGTATGAAGATCATCTGCCCAAATGTGATGTGTTTAAGGAAAATGAGTCATAAGTCGCAAAAAATAGATTTTGAGATTCCATTATATTTGAAAAGATGAGATCAAGCCGATTCTAATGATAGTAAACAGTCTAATATTCCAATAAGTATTTCTAGATTTCAAGTTTGATATTTTTATTTTAGAAAAAAAAAGTTTGCAATATTTTTTTGTGGTAGTAAACAGTAAAGTAACTAAATATAGTCCATATAAGGACCTTTAAACGAAAGGATATATTACATACATTGTCCTGAAATTTGATACATCGATCGATATATATATATATAAATGATAAGCTCTCCAAAAATCAGAACATTCCAATAAAGTGATCTTGTAAAATAAACACTTTGAAAAATATTATTTCTGCGATTTATGACTCATTTTCCTGATACACATCACAAATAAACCTCTAGATCTCTATGCTAAGGCACAGACGAAATTGAGATTCACTGAACCTTACTCATACTTTTAAAATTGTCACGAAGATTAACTCTTTCTGTCGATAGGAGATAGCGTGTGTAAAATATAATTAAATTCATAAATTATGCTTCATTATTATGTTCAATACTGAAAGCCTAGAAATGGTAAAACTGCAAAGAAAATTGGAATGGAATGGAAAGGAATGGACACAACTTGCATCTTGACAACTCCACCCCTTTCACACACACACACATTATATATTGTCATTTGTGATGTGTTTCAGGAAAATGAGTCACAAGTCGCAAAATTGGTGCTTTTCAAAGTCATTTATTTACAAGATCTCTTTGTTGGAATATTTTCATTTTGGGGCTGTCCAGTCCTTGTTGTTGTATGAATACATTTACCAAATTTCAGGACCGTATATTAATTATATCAGTGCGTTTCTTGGATCATCCTATTGAGTATATTTAGCTACTTTACTGGTAATTATCCACCCAGAAATGTTGCAAACTTTTTTTTCAAAAATAAAAATATCTGACTAAAAAGATAAAAGTACTTATTAGATGTCCTTAATGTTTACATTCATTGGAATCGGTTTGGTCTCATCTTTTCAAATATGATGATATCTCAAAATCCAAATTTTGCGACTTGTGACACATTTTCCTAAAACGGATCACATTTGATTAACACTTATTTCATGCCTTATCATATTATATCTCATTTTCCCGGAGTCATGAAACGGTGTGTTACTAGGACAGCTGTCACACCAGACATGAGGCTTGCCCCGTCCTTTTGTATTTACATTAACAGAGTAGCACATATAATGTCCATAGTTAGAGGATGAATGGTATCATATTCATTAAAAAGAAATGGCATAAACTCATACTAATTCAGCCCCTGTTCTCCCAGAAACTCACTAACTCTCCATCCCATTCTTTCTCAGACATTTTGTTTTCCTATTTTTCCGCCTTTGTCTTCCATAATTTCATTCCGTTTGGAAGCTGACATAGTGAGTAATGTTTCATGCCTTCTTGTCCTTGGAATGATCCTGGTCATGCTCCTTCTAAGCTATGATGACTGGCATGTGTCGAACATGATTTGGTGCATACAATGGGAGCTAAACCTAGACGTGTCCCAGAACATGTCACTAGCATTGACTAGCATGTTCTGATACCCACCACAATTTCCCCAACTAGATTACCCAGCAATACATAGATGGAACCTAGCAAGGGGGAAGTCTGTACACTTGTTATTGACCGAGGGAGCGCGGGAAGATAGAGGGCGTTAGCCCGAGATCTTCTGCGCTCCCGAGGTTACTAACAAGTGTACAGACTTCACCCAAGCTTTGTTCCATATTTATTACACCCCATTAATAAATAAAAAATATAATTAATTAAAAATAAAAGAAGTAATTTAAGTTTTTGGTGGACCTACTTGTTGTATGCACCAAGGGTGACATAACTCACATGTTATGCACCACTTTGACCAAGTGTGACATACAATGCTGAAGGTATAGGAAGCAACATCACAGGGGAGTAATAAATGTATGGGGCTTCTTGAGTAACCTCTCAACTGAAATAGGTACTTTCCTAATGCCCCGAGACAATTTTCTATCAATCCTATACTTCTCGTCTGTTAAAAAATATCATTAATTTTATTAAATATATATATCTGTAGTAGTTCTGCAATCCTCCACAGTGCAGCTTATCCAGAAGGGATTAGTGCACTTCATTAACTCTAGAGGTGTTGCAGTCTGTAAGGCTTGCATTACATGTCATTTATCTCTAAACCTCTATTATCTACCCTTTATGTTATGTTCTGTTACAAACCGGACTCGTGATGTATTCCGTTTGTACCTCTTACATTTACTTCAGTTTCACTGCTGTTTTATACCTTATGTTTTACCCCACTATTATGTGCTGATCCTTTGGATCCCTTGAGAGTCTCACACCAGTCATGTGTGCAGATCCGTATGCCCTACCCTGTGGTAGTGGATCCGGATCAGGGTCAAGCCTTGACCATGGAATTGGACTAATAAACCAGAAGGGGAGCAAACACTCTTTGTTGTCTCTTTGTTTATTCGTGTTAAGTTGTGCGAATCACTACAATTGGTGCCGTGACCAGCCCTTAACACACTGTCCGGTTGTGATTTGAATCGCCTGATTTTGCTAAAATCTGCGATTGTGCCTTGTTTTTGCTTTTTAGGAGACCGAGATGGCCGCGAAGTTTCCGGAGGACCGCCCGGACGCCCGGACGGACAAGCCAGCCTCTCCGAGATACACCAGACCTACAGGAGTCCAGCCTTTGGTCGATTTGGCTGTGGATCGCCTTATAGACAGAGGTACTGGCGTGTCGGATTCGGAGGATTATCGGACCGGAAGGGAAGATAATCAGGGTGCCTGGACGGACTACCGGGAGCGACGGGCTGAGACGGATTCTGATGATCAGAGTTTGTTGAGTACGATTCGTTTGCAATTGTTGCGAACTAAACGTGATTTGCAGGCAGAGAAGACCAAATGCCATGATTTCGTGTCTGAAGTGACACAACTAGTTTTTCAGAACCAGGATCTGCAAAAAACCCTGGATGTGGTAACTGCTCGTTCCTCGCAGTACACTGATAGACTTGAGGTGGAAAACGAGAAGTTAAGGTGTGAAGTTTCGAGGATGGATGATTATTCTCGTTTGCAGAACACTGGTATGGAAGAGTCGGTTGAGACTCAAACTGATTTTGAGCTTCATCCACTCCTCAATTTGGCAGAGACTCTATCAAAGCAGTATCAGCCGCTTGATTTGAGTAAGTCTGCACCAGGGTGTTCCACCTTTGCAGATGGACGCGCTGGCCAGAGGCGTAGGGATCCATCATTGGATTTCTTTGCTTCTCCGGTGGGTCCGGGCGGGGATTCGGCCAAAAAGGTGACGTTCCAAGAACATCGTAGTTCTGGTATGTCCACCTCCTCCCCTGCTAGTGATAGTGTTGGTAGTCAGACCACAAGAGATACTTCGTGGACTGTTCCTGAGGCGGGACGGATTGTTCCTGAAAGGAGGAGTTGTCCAACCCAGACCCCCAGGAAACCAATGGTTACTGAAAGAAGGATGGCTTCTCTGAGTTCGGTTGGAAGCCAAACTACTGAGGTCTCTAGTGTGAACACTGGTGACGAGAAATCGGCTGGGACAGAGGATTTCGATAGAGGACGGATTCAGGGGGATGTGTATGTCCCTAAGAAGACACCTAAGAAGTCACCTGGAAAGATAAAGGCGCCGAAGAAGAAAATTGCGTCAGGTGGTGCGGGTGATCCGTCAGATCCCTCCAGCGATTCGGCAAGCTCAGAATCCTCTGACGTCGCAATGAAGGAAAGAAGGAAAAAGAAAAAAGCAAGAAAGGCAAGACGTGTCGATATCACACGTAGGGATCATTCTCTTGTGCAGGGAATGAGTTTTGACGGGTCTGAGGACTCGGATGATATGTTTGATTACTCTCCAAGAGCAGGTAGACTACATCAAGCAGGAAGGTTGCCAATCATCAAACCGTAGGAGCAGAAGGATCCGTGGCGAGTTTATCTTGCCGAGATGAAGGTAGTAGCGTGCGCCTACAATTGGTCTGCAGATGAATTTTTGATTCAGTTGCAGTGTGGGTGCAAGAGACAGCTAGCCGACATGGGGGACTTACCCGACGATTTGACGCTGAAGAAGTTTGTTGCCCATATGGACACAAACTTTGGGGAACGCTCTCACAGCAAAAAGCAGGCCGAATTTTGGAACTGCAGGCAGCAAGTGCAAGAAACTCCCCGTCATTTTGCGAATGAGGTAGCGAAGAGGGGCCGTTATGCTCATGGAGTTAAAACGGACAGTACGTTGAGAGACACGGCCCTCCGAATTTTCCTCAAAGGGTTAAGCGATCCGGAAATGGCTACATGGGTCCGTTTTAAAGAACCTCTCGATTTGCAGGAAGCCTTGCATTGGGCTGAAGTATACGAGGGTTGTATGATGGATTCAAGTTCACGGGTGGTGATTCAAGAAATTGAAGCCACACCTGTTCCTGCTCTGCTTCCTCCTCCGGTACCGATAGTGGAGCATGCCACGGGGAAAAAGGGTTCTAGATCCCGACGGAGATCCGGCTCAGCAGTAGCTCAGCTAACAGAGGCTTTGGAAGATGCTGGTGTGTCTTACCCTGACTCTTGTGAAGACGTCTCTACCGTAATTGTACAGGCTCTGCAGGCCTGGAAAGACCGGAGAGCTAAGTCGGACTACAGCAAGGAAGGATCTGGAGATGATAGGAAGAGATACTCCGGGAAATTTGGTTCTCGTAGAGTATGGAGGACTGGAAATGACAAGTGTTGGCTCTGTGGACTTGAAGGTCATTTGGCAGCTGGCTGTCCTAAGAGCAAGGTCTTCCAGGGGCTTCTGAGATCCGCAGAGGTTCCCGCCTCTAAGCCGGATTCGGAAAACCCCAGCCGACCCTTGTAAGAAGCGAGATGGGGGTCGATGATAGGACACCGCTTCATAGTGCTACAGCTCAGACGGATTCTGCTAGTAGTATAGGAACTGGGGGTGTTGCTCAGGCGGGCGTTGGTAAGAAGTTAGCCTTCCCAAGTGAACAGGCGCTTCCGAAGACGGATAATACTAGTCTCCTGCCGGAAAAGGACACCCTTCCAGGTGGAAAGGTTCCCCTGGATAGCCCGGATCTTATCTCAGATGTGAGATGGGGCCAATCCGGGTATCAAGCTGTTGAAGGACAGATCGTGGTTGTGGGACAGAACCCCAACAGGACTGCCCGGATACAGAAAGTTTCTGTACAACAGTCGAAAACGCTGAGGATCACGGATAATTTGATTATCCGTGAGAGATGGTACGCCCCAGTGGGGTTAGGTGGGGGAAAAGGAGACTTTTGGTAGATCCGGGAGCTACAACTAGCCTGGTTACTAAGAAGTTCTTTGATTCTCTTTCCCAGCCACCACCTCTGGTTCCGGTCCAGATGGTGTGTGCAATGGGGAATGGCTTGCCTATAACCACTCATGGGAGCGCGTTGTGTCCTATGGTGATAGGAGAACGGACATACATGATTACATGTCTGGTGGTTTCTGGCCTGAAAGGACCAGAAGACGGACTTTTGGGGGCGGATTTTTATTACGTCCACGAATGTAATCTTGACTGGTCTGGATTGCTATTCCTAGAGAATCAGACAGTTTCTGTTATGTGCAAGCAATGGAAGCACATGAAGAAAAGTCTGAGACAGTCCACTATTCAGGCTGTGGAGGTGTCAGAGTTCATTGATGGAGGTGAAGTCAGGTTGAAGGAACCTGTAGTCCTCAAACCTCGGTCCGTGACTCTCGCCAAAATAGATCTGGGTAGAGGTTCTGACACATCAGAAGGTCTGATGTTCGAGCCTGATCAGGGATTGTTGAAAGAGTTTGCCTTGGGAAGCCTGAACACATATGTGTCGGGCAATGTTAATTCGGCCGTGGTAGCTTTCTCCAATCCGTCCGACTCCTCAGTGAGATTGAATGAAGATATGGTGGTTGGGAGAGTTAGTATTGTGACTTTATTGTCTGATGCTTCTCTGCCTGATGGGGAAGATGATGAAAGAGTGAGAACTGCTATCATCAATTCCGTTCAGGTGATGGATTCACCAGTGGCGGATGATGAGCTTCTCGCTCCGTAAATAGTTGTTCCAGCTTGTGCCGAAAATCCGTTGGATAAGTTGTTGAGGGAAACTCACCTATCCAAGAAGGAAGAAAAGGAGTTAGTTCGAAAACTGCTCTATGATTTCCAAGATTGTTTCTCCTTGCCTGGTACCAAAGTGGGGTGTACTCATTTGGTTGACACTGGGGATGCAATCCCTGTCAAACAAGCCTATCGCAGGTTACCAGTGGCTAGGCGGGAAGGAGCAGAGGCGGAAATTTGGAAAATGTACAAGGAAGGACGGATTGAGCATAGCAGTAGTCCGTGGGGTGCTCCCATTGTTATGGTGGCTAAGAAGGATGGAACCCAAAGGTTCTGTGTGGACTACAGACAGCTGAATTCGGTCACTAAGAAGGACAGCTTTCCCCTACCCCGTATTGATGAGTGTGTTGAAGCCCTAGGTGGGAACCAGTGGTTTTGCACGTTGGATTTGGAGTCCGGATATTGGCAGGTTGCAATGGATGAGGGCAGCAAGCACAAAACTGCTTTCTTATCCAGTGTGGGTCTGTTCCAGTTTAAGGTGATGGCCTTTGGACTGTGTAACGCCCCTGCCACTTTCCAACGCATGATGGACCGTATGTTGGACGGACTGCGTTGGAAGTCCTGTTTGGTTTACCTGGATGACGTGGTCGTTTTTGGATGTTTTACTCAGAGATGTAGCGACCTGTACTTGTTAACTTTGTAGCTAGGACACAATATGCTCCTTTGTGTACTTTTACTAAAGCTTTATTTAACTATTTGGTTACAGGTCCGCAATGATAATTCTCTTGTTCTTATATATATATCCATTTTGCTCTTACTTGCCGATTTTTCAATGGGGTTTTTAAAAATCTGAAAAAAGGGGGGGTATTGTAGTAGTTCTGCAATCCTCCACAGTGCAGCTTATCCAGAAGGGATTAGTGCACTTCATTAACTCTAGAGGTGTTGCAGTCTGTAAGGCTTGCATTACATGTCATTTATCTCTAAACCTCTATTATCTACCCTTTATGTTATGTTCTGTTACAAACCGGACTCGTGATGTATTCCGTTTGTACCTCTTACATTTACTTCAGTTTCACTGCTGTTTTATACCTTATGTTTTACCCCACTATTATGTGCTGATCCTTTGGATCCCTTGAGAGTCTCACACCAGTCATGTGTGCAGATCCGTATGCCCTACCCTGTGGTAGTGGATCCGGATCAGGGTCAAGCCTTGACCATGGAATTGGACTAATAAACCAGAAGGGGAGCAAACACTCTTTGTTGTCTCTTTGTTTATTCGTGTTAAGTTGTGCGAATCACTACATATCCATATAAGGGCGATTCTGTAATCAAATTTGTTAGTTGAAGGAGTTCAAATTTTTGAATTGTTTTATAGTGTAATCCTGTTGATAACGTAATTCTCATGTTTTATTCTCCCGAAAAAATAACGCTTAAAGGTATCACGTGGAAATCCGGTAGAAATACATGCATATATGGCTTCCTCTTTAGACATTTATTGAGCATTCAATTAATGTAATACATAATACATTCCTTATGGGAAAAAATATCAGCCCGGGTCAGCAGTATAGCGCGTACGTTTATATTCCCCTACGAATGGTATAAAAAGTCAATTTCCCTTTGATCTTTCTATGTCGGCACTTGAATTTTGCGTTTGCCGGCCCGAGGGCTAATCCCTTTCTATTTTTCGTCTTTTGTTTGGCGATGGCGATGATTGAGTTGTCGGATGAGTTGTTTATTGTAATGAGTATGAAGATGACGGTTAATGGGATTATTCTAGACAATGGGGGTTATATGGTTTGTTGAGGATGAGCGTTATATATTTGGTGAAGAATATATTGAGATGTTAAATGTTAATGAGCCTTAAAGCCCGCGCACACAGGGCCGATTTAAAAAATGGCCCGATTTGGGCTTTCCCGATGAATCGGCCCTGAAATCCTAGGATTTTTAATTTTGTCAGAAATGAAATCGGGCCTATTTTATAAACCCACACAGAGCCGATTTCAGACCCGATTTGGGTAATTTGTGTCCCGATGAATCCTCAAACTGAAATCGGTTGTACTTGACCCACACAGCCCCGATTCTGGGGCTTACACATAGCCCCGATTTTGTGATGTTTCTCATAATATTAGGATGAAAATACTCTCATATTCTGAGGAATCCATACATACCATATACGGTATCATGGCTCTATATCATATAGATCACCGTTTCCGCTTATATGGGTCAGATTTTCAGAAAATGTACAATTGGCAGCTCTACACACTTAGTAAATTCTGCTAAATTGCGCTGAAAAATGAAGAATACCGGGTATATCTGAATATATTTGGTATCACATTGATTTAAAGTATCTGTTTAGTTATGATAAACTGCATTTTGAGGCTCATTTCCGTCTTAAATGTGGGTTATTTGAGAGGATTGGTGAAGGAGAATTGTACATTTTCTGAAAATCTGACCCATACACTCTCGTCAAAGTGGGCTTGGCTTATTTGCACAGGACACTTTCACAAGGTATAAAAGTGCGAGCAAACTCTTGTCACCTTTTAGTGTCTAGTGGAAAGCCAAGCAGGCAACATGTATTATTAAACTTATTAACCATTATTACATGTACTTAATAATTGCGTATTAAAAAACTTTTCTTTAAATAATTCACCTTGTAACAATTGTGGTGATTTCTGAACAGAGAATAAGCTCTCTTTAAGTTTCACCTTAGCTTTCAAACGTGTGAAAAGGATACCACACACCCATGAGTATGGATAAGCGAAATGGGGCATTTGCCAAGTGTTAAAACTTAAATATGTGACATTGCTGCTATACTTTAGGAGAGTGTATTCACAGAGGCCTGTTGGCACACATCAAGATAGAATCAGGCAGAATCCGGTAACCTCCTCCAGGAACCTCAACCTCCTCCAGTAACCCCCTCCAGTAACCTCCTCCAGTAACCCTCTCCAGTAACCCCCTCCATTAACCTCCTCCAGTAACCCCCTCCAGTAACCTCCTCCAGCAACCCCCTCCAGTAACCCCTCCATTAACCCCTCTAGTACCAGTAATTAATTAGATGAAAGGGGATAGATCTATAACCTCCTCCAATACTGCCTCCAATAACCTCCTCCAGAACCTCCTCCTGTAACCCCCTCTAGTAACCTCCTCTGGTAACCTCCTCCAGTACCAGTAATTAATTAAATGAAAGGGGATAGATAGATGAGGTGAAAGCTTTCACTGAAGCATAGCAAATCTATGCGAGAGGTAACATGGTTCATGTATACATCTAATATGATTTGTTAATAGATCTAGGCCCTAACCCATTGAACATACCAGGTAATGCCAAAAACTGGAAATACCTTGATTTTAACTGGAAAGAAAGCTCGTAAATCCTCTCTTAGAATTGTCCAATTTGAATAAATCTTGATTTTTATCAAAGAGCAGAACCTCCTTGTCTTGTCTATATATGCTGGCATGTTGCCCCATCTTTGTTAAGGGGGTTATTGAGGGCAAAACATAGGTGATAAATTTTAGACCAATACATTGTTCACAATTGCTTAAATATACGAAAACAATCTGAGGAACAATCGACAACTACTCTACATGAATATTCACCAAACGGTTTCTTGGTAGGTATAGAATCAATAAGACCTAGCTAGCAAAAATTACAATAACTGATAATATTTTTTCCATAAATTCACATAAGTATTTGGAGATTATTTAAGACATCATATTGGTGACCAATGGATTCTTTCCGACCTAACGAAATAAACCTTACTAGCTACAATAGCGAGAAGAGGTTGAAACAATAGCTCTTTATATACCTGGTAATACCAAAAAGGGACATTTTAAATGGAAAGAATAAATCTAGATTTTAATCAAAGTGCAGAACCTCCTTTGCCATGTCTATGTAGGATGGCACACTGCCCTACCATAAATAAGGGTGGTAATCAGGGGCAATACATGGGTGACAAGTTTTAGACCAATACACGGTTCGCAATTGCTCAAATATATGATTATTTATTTGATGTTTTTTCATAATCTAATCAGGGCCTAACTAGCAATATGTTGTGTTCAATAAGTTAGCTTCTAATGTCTCCTACATCGTTGACTTGGTTGTTTTAAGGTATCCTAGAAAATGGAATTTATATGAATTCTTTTGGAAAAAAATAGAACATATTCATTAATTACAGTACCTCTTCCAGTGCCTCCTCCAGTACACCTTACAGTACATCCTTCAGTACCTCCTCCAGTGCCCCTCACAGTACCTCCTCCAGTACACCTTACAGTACCTCCTCCAGTGCCCCCTCCAGTACACCTTACAGTACCTCCTCCAGTACCTCCTCCAGTGCCCCTCACAGTACCTCCTCTAGTACACCTTACAGTACCCCCTCCAGTGCCCCTCACAGTACCTCCTCCAGTAAACCTTACAGTACCTCCTTCAGTGACTCCTCCGGTATCCCTGCCAGTGTCTCCTCCAGTACCTCTTACAGTATCTTCTCCATTACCCCCTCCAGTACCTCCTCAATTACCGCCACAAATTGCCGCAATAAATTCCTGGATTATGTTACCTTATGAAATATGAACATGTTACTAATTAAGATTATTAAATACGATAATAAAACTAATGATAATTACTGGTGATAAAATGGTTACACTGTGGCATCATTATTACATAACATGATCTAATATATGACTATCATCGAATGGAGCCAAATTACCAGATGTAAATTGCTGTCAAATTCTATCATGTGGAACTTGAAATAAACAATATATATATACATACATACATACATACAAATATATACCCCCTCCAGTACCTCCTCCAGTACCCCTACATACATACGTACATCATAGATACATGCTTACAATACGTACATACCAACATACATGTATACATACATATGTACATGTATACATACATACATACATGTATACATACATAAACTTACATATGTATACACACATACATACATATAAATACATACATTTATATGCGAGAAGATGCTAAAAGATGCGCACCCTAAAAAATGCTCGTAGATTGGACGCCTACTGCGTCATAGCTTTCCCCGGCCCTGAATTAGCCACAAATCTCAAGTCATGTCGGTGATTGGACGCCTACTGCGTCATAGCTTTCCCAGGCCCTGAATTAGCCACAAATCTCAAATTATGTCGGTGATTGGACGCCTACTGCGTCATAGCTTTCCCCGGCCCTGAATTAGCCACAAATCTCAAGTCATGTTGGTGATTGGACGCCTACTGCGTCATAGCTTTCCCTGGCCCTGAATTAGCCACAAATCTCAAATCATGTCGGTGATTGGACACCTACTGCATCAATGGCTTTCCTGGTCAAAGTCACCAAACAACTGATGCAACACCAAGGGATAGCACCCCTGGCGCCATCTTTGTAATCGCTCGGTACTAAAATCCTAGACCGCACCGATGACTCAACTCGTCACTCCCGATGATTCATTATATTGAATCATCGGTACGCTATTCCCGATCAATCGGTGGAGCCCTGCAGATAATCGGGAGCAGAACCCATCAGAACCAAGTTGAAATGACACATGATTCGGGGCGGCTTAATCCCAGGAATTTTGAAATCGGCTAGAAAGTACCCCAAATCGGGACAAAAAAGTAGCCCGATTACTCCCCGATTCATCCTAGATTCTCCCGATAAATCCTAAGTAGACCCAAACAGGCCCGATCCCAGAAAAAAATTTCTAGGATTTCGCAGTAAATCCCAGGACGCATCGGGACCTGAAATCGGCTGCAAAATCGGCCCTGTGTGCGCGGGGTTTTAGTCACTGAGCCAAGTGTGTTTAGTTAGTTTGTTTTGATTTTTGAAACTGACTACATTTGGGTGTTATTGTGTGTTTGAAATGTATTTGGAATGTAACTCCACTAACCCTGATTATTGGACGAACCCGGGGAAAAAACGGAAGAAAAGTTGAATTTAGGCAGTACCTGGTATAAGTGGCATTGGAATTTGGGTATGGGACGCCGTTCGTAATGTTTTGGAAGAAGCTTCACTTTTGCATACAAAAGGCGGAATTGGCGTGATTGGTCAAGTATGTAGGCTATGTCATAATTTTTTTTCCGCTTTTACAATTTTATGCGTAAAAAGGGGGTAATAATTCCATCTGTGAGAAATCACAGGTGTTGAGCTAGATCTATAATGTTGTTCAGAGATCCTATTCACACAATTATCACTCTGGAGTTATGCATTTGCCAAAGTTAATGGCGGGTATATAATTGCATACGAGTGCATATATTGTGTTTGACTTTTACAGTGACGTATACTATACTTATATTCAGTGCGTATTGCTCATGATAAATAGACTCAGGGATAGGACTGTTTCCTCTGCTGAGCAGGTCTTCCTGCCCTTAAAATAGCATCACTTCTACCATTATTGTGAGCCCTGGAAGTGCAGTAAAAATACCAGAGAAATAAACTGAGTGCCTCGAGGCATCTTGCTTGGGTGCTCGTCTATATTGTAAACCATTAATGACAATTATTCTTACTGTCAACCGAATTAAAGCTGGATGTGATAAATGTTTTTTTGTTGTTTTAAAAAACATATTGTATTCACCAAATCATGCCATGTTATGTGGTGAAACCCTTACAATTTGTCCAGTGTAGACTCTTATAGTCTCTACATACAGTCCCTGACAGACTAATATACCAAAACCTATGTAATCCTGTCTTCCATTTGCATTGAGAAACAAGCTGAAAGACATAATGCTCAAATGACAACAACTGACAGTGGAAAATGATTTAATGAAAAAATAAGATTTAATCATGTTTTATTCAAAATATTCAATGTACATTATTCTCAGCTGAATTACAATAAACGGAAGGACATTGAAGCATCTTTATGGTACAAAATACTACAATAATTGTCAACATGTGCAAATATTCGGCAGTTTGATATGATTGAGGGAAGCGGGGAGGTATCAACATGTATAAAGGGAGGATAGCTTAACCCACACTGAGATGATTACTGAAGAGCTGCTGAGACATACTTATGAGTCAGATTGTCAGAAAATGTACAATTGGCAGCTCTACACATTTAGTAAATTCTTCTAAATTAGGCTGGAAAATGATGAATATCAGGTATATCTGAGTATATTTGGTGTCTCGTTGATTTATGGTATCTGTTTGGTTAGGTTAAACTGCATTTTGAAGCCCATTTCTGTCTTCAATTTCGGTTATTTAAGAGAATTAGTGAAGGTGAATATTGTACATTTTCTGGCGGTTTCATCCTTATAATATATAGGGGCTGCAGTGTCTCACAATCAGTAATAGCGTGAAGTCATTTATGATGTGTTACAGGAAAATGAATTACAAGTCGCAAAAAATGGATCTGAGATGTTATTATATTTGAAAAGATGATTCCAATCTAAGGGCGTCTAATAAGTACTTTTATCCCAAAAAATTTAAAAAATGGAAAAAAAAGTTTGTGACATTTCTTGATCGTCAATCACTATATATAGTCAAGTAGAGATTTAAAATCTTCCACCCTAGGTGGTTTTAATCATTCTGGGGAGAATTTCTTTTTATATAGTCAAGTAGTTAAATATACTCCTTAGGATGACCTCAAATAGAAGTAGATTCATTCCATGATATATAGTCTTGAAATGTGGTGCATGTTATTCATGCTACTAGAAACGCCAAACACTTCAAAACGAAGATATTCTGACCAAGCATTCCTGTAAAAAAATACATGAAAAATATCATTCATTTTGCGACTTGTAACTCATTTTCCTGTAACACATCACATTTTCACCTGTTAAAGTTCATGAAATCGTCAACGAGGGAAGTAAATGAACGTCGGAAGGTTATTCAATCGCTTTAAGTCCTTAGGCTGTACATATACGTTTTCCAAATCAGCAATAATGACGGGCAATCTATGTAGACTATAGCACCAAGTCCCCCAGCCTATCTCATTGGGCACATCAGGCTGGGGCCTGATTTGTTCTGGTATAAAAGGCCCTAGATTTCATTTAGATAAAGATTTGGTTTCTTAACAATAAAAGTCGAAGACTTGCCCAACTCTACTACAATCAATGGCAGCATGCAATGGGAGCCCAATGTTTATCACATTATTTGATTTCAATTTCTCAAATATTAAGTAATTTATCCTATCGTTTTTTTACCACAAATTCATTCAGACAGGTTTCCGAGGATTTAGCTATAACTATGTTAGTTCCCTCTTCCTAAGGCATAATTTTAACCCACTGCCACCGTTCCCTATATTACACGTTCCTGAAGGAATGGAGCCACCATTTTACCCCTTGTTGGCTGCAGTAAGCATTGTACCAGAACTACTATACCTCTCACAGAGGCCTAACGTTGCACGATCCCCCCTCCCCCCACCACTCCCCTTCTTCTCCACTTTCCCGCCACTGTCCCGGCGGCCAGACTGTGAACTATTGGCGGCAAAATACAAATGTCCAGTTGAGCTGGCTTTCCCCAGTTTCCGCTGCTGTGCCAGGAACTGCTGGTAAATGTTAGGATCTGTTATAGTAAAGTCTGTCGCCGTCGCCGTGGAACACAAAGTTTGTCTAATATCGCCTTCAGAGCGTTTTTTGCTCATGGCCTGTTTACTGATCCGGTACTGCGCCTGCAAAGTTCCGACACTCTCCGATCGCACCAGAGGGCGCTGCGGAGACTTGGATGGTGTATGAGGAGGTGAGCTTGTATTCAGTTTATTCCCTTTTAGTGATTCTGAATTAACAACTATTTTCACAGGTAAAGGAAGAGCCATCCTGGTAGATCCTATATCAGGTAGACTGGGAGTGCTTGTGGATGTGCTGGTGATCTGTAATTGTTGCTGTAGTTGTGGGATGTGGTTTGGCTGGCGTTTAGGCGGCGCGGCGTGAGGGAAGTTGATGGTTTTGACGGCAACGCGACAGTCGCGCACTGGTGTCAGGTTGATGGCCTTCCTGGGCACCTGACCCCGGATGTGGAGGTCAGTGGACAGGGACAGAGCAGAGTGGGTCGACTTGGCGGAGTTCATCACACGCAGGAACGCACCCTCATGGCTGCAAGTATAATTACACAAGGTTAAAACAGATAAACTTGATTGTAGTCTTCTCCGCAGAGATCTTCCACATACAATATATAACAATAAAATAAAATAAACTTGATTGTAGTCTTCTCTGTAGAGATCTTCACCATACAATGTATAGGCTAACAATATATAACATTAAAATAAAATAAACTTGATTGTACACTCTATTTAAGAACTACTTGCATGGAGCGGTTCGCCATAGGGTTACCATTGGGTCGCTTTGATGTTTACTCTAAGTAGGTCTCAAACAGAGTGTAGTCTTCTCTGCAGAGATATTCACCATACAATGTATAACAGGTTTATCCACAGAGGTCTTCCACCATACAATGTATAGGTTAACAATATAGAACAGTGAAATAAGATCTTCTACATACAATATTATTATATGTATAACAATACAATTAAGAGTATTAGAAATGATTAGTCCTAGTGGCTTTGTGACAAAACATGACAAACGTATATTAGTGGCATATGAGTCGGTAAACCATGAGGGGATATGCCCTGTGGTCATCCCTGAATAGATAAAAGCTTTAAAAAGATAATATAATATAGGATTTCATTCTATTAACGATTTCTTCAACTCCCCCTCAAATAAATTCATTTTATTATATGCCCGAATACTATATGAGGTGTGAAAAATAGCTAGGGGCTGCAGTACAAATATCCATATGTAGATATAGCCCCTTGTAACTCCTATTTTATCTGGAAATCAGAAATGACATTTGTGAAATATTTGAAATTAGAATTGAGGAAGAATTTCTGTTCATATATTATAACACTGACAAATATGTCCCTATCCACTTCAAACGTTTTAACAAAAAGGCTTTAGCGCGATACAACAATCTGTAGTCTATAGGTCTCCGAGCTCTCTTAGCAAGTTCTCAAAACTTTACAGAGTTATGTTATCAAAGCAATGTTGATTTTAAGGTCCACTAATCATATATTTGTAATAAAAGGTCTGGTGGAAATGTTGTTAACCGTTCATTTGCGTTTCCCTTGCAAATATATTACAATAAAAAGGCAACAAAACATTCTCCAAGCTCATGGAGGCTCCTCTAATTCCTATTACCAAGCCTAATCATACCCGATCGTTTACCCCCCTCCGTACCTCTTACCTATAGGAGGGTTATCCGGGGTATTTTTAAAAACCAAAATTCAAAATAAAAAGCAAGCTGGCATAACACTTTTGTCACACCTAAGAGACCCTAGGCCACTGCGCCGATTCTCATGCACCGCAGAAGACGCTTTTCCACTAAATTCCGTGAGAATCTCATGAGAATCGGGTAAGTGGACAAGGCCCGTAATAAGTCGCACATGAAACTGTTAGTAGTGCATGGAGCCGTCGTATTTAACCCTTACACTGTGGGTCTCCCAACCGGTGGCATAAATAAATAACTAAATAAATAAATAAACATAAAATAATTAACTAGAACTAGTCTAAAAGTGGGTCTCCAGGCAATCGACCTTTTCACAATATTATTCATTCTTCAAGGATGTCTGTCTGTATATTCAATAATCCCTCTTACTCCTATTAACCAGTATGTGTAACTAATTAATTAAATTGTCTTCATTAAAGTTCATCTTCTTTTTTAAAAAAAAATCCCTGTTACGTTCTGCCTTTAAGGTAGTGTTATGTATTGATATAATAATATAGATTCTACAAAATATCATATTAATTCCAAAATAAAGATAGTCCAGTCAATCGGCCATCTTTAGTCCGATGGTGCAGTAACTGTTTGTTGATGAAATAAAGCGCGTAATGCTCACTCAAAATAAAGCCAATTAAGCCAACAATTGAGGCGTTTGATTTGCATGGTCTTTCCCACTCTCACTCTGACCTTTTCTTATATTTCTCCACAAGTTCCTTCATTGTGTCGGTTCTTTTCTTATTTTTTGCCAACTTTTCTTCTGGTAAACGTGGGAGAGTAGACTGTGCCTTGGAGCCTGAGTTATCAGGCCACGCCTCCAGGGGTGAGTGACTCCTTGAAACATACACACATGTGATGTGTCACGGGGAACATGAGTCACAAGTCGCAAAATTGATGTTATTCAAAGTGCACTGTAGGTTCCAACCGATATTTTCCGGCTCTGACGAGCCAATTATGTAATACCATTCGGCAAATGTATATTATGTATAACAGGCCATTACAGCACCATGGCCGAGTGCACTCTCACACCTAACCAAAACCATGTGTCTCTCTCTCCCTTGTATAAGAATCCACCCACTCACAGTCACATCACAAATACAAAGCTTTAATATCTTTCCTCATAGTCGTCACACATTGATGAAATAAAGATGAGAATAGTTCTTATGGCTAGGAGAATACTTCCAAAAACGATTTAGTTAGTATATTTCACAATTTAAAAAAAAGTTTAAAGATGAATGGACCACCTGCTAATTGATACTGACACCACTTGCATTCGGGGACTAATTGATACATGTTTGTGTTAGGGATTAGGGTGGAGGAAACTTCCCCCTGCTGATAGTTCTCTGCGGACAAACCCTAGACTGAGTGATTTATTCACAGCAACCCTTGCTCACAATGTTTCCATATTTGGAGTGTTTAGCGCTGTGTGTAACATGGATACATGTACCAAATCTGAAGACTGTGGGTTGAATATATCTATGCATATCTGAGGTTATCCATATTAAGAAATATATAATAACTTTACTATAGTGATTGACCATCAAGAATTAGTGCTCACTTTTGAATGAATATATAGAATTACTTATTAGATATCCTAATGTTTACCATCATTTACCATGATTTCATCTTTCAAAATAAGATGTTGTATCTCAAAGGGTTTTTTTTGCGACTTGTGACTCATTTCTCTGTAACACATCACACATTGTGAACAATCTGGCAACTCTATTAAAACTTTATTTGGTCCTCCAGGAATAAAATCCCCTATTGAGCCTCACACTGACATACAACTCCCATAATTCCATGTGAATCAAGTTACAAGATAGCGGCCATGCAAATCCCCTATTGAGCCTTACTCTGACATACAACTCCCATAATTCCATGTGAACCAAGATACAAGATGGCGGCCATGCAAATCCCCTATTGAGCCTCATACTCTGACATACAATCCCATGATAATCACGAATCGAGATGGCTGGCATGCAACTCCCTTATTAGGGAGGTTCAGCTATAGTCAAACCTGTGCGTAAACGTATCCGTATCTCTGATATATGATATACAAACAAAAATACGTTAAAATGAAGAAAGAGGTTCAGCAAAACATGGCGGGGAATCGTAACATTAAATATCAAGCAAAATGTTTCATCTCCAAATTTATTTTTTCCCTTAAAAATGCGATTTAATTCACACAAAAAGATACAAATACGGATACGTAATTGAGATAGTTTTGCTTGCCTCCCTATTACCTCAACCCTGTACATGTATGTATATAGTGCAGTATAGGATTGCCCCCAAACCCTTCCACCAGCATGGCCTAGTGCCCAGGGCCCAGTGCCCAGGGCTCGTATTTCATTACTCAGTATTGATTTACTACAGAATGCGCCCTGCAGTATCGATTCCACCAACAGTCAGTGGTCTCCTCCACTTTCTCTATGTCTGAATAATGGAAATGTATTAATGTTCGCGCAGCATTTATTTTCGCTATTTTAGCGCACCCAGCTTTGTGCGTGAAAATAAATCCTGTGCGAAAGGTATAATTATTGCATAAACAAGGTTTGAGGCTTCTTTCCTGTGCCAATTTAAATTCGTGAGAAAAGGTGTCCGGATTTCAGACGGATGAATAACATTTTTCTGTTGAAAATTCTTCTAAAAACATAGCTGTACATGCACGAAAGAACAGGGTCTATAGTACTTAGTGCGAGGAAATGTATCGGCGCGAAAATAAACACGTTTAGAGTAAAGCAGGAGGTATATACCTGGGTGAGTGTGGGTCGTCATCCAGTCTCTCCCGCGCATATGTAGTGAACGCCATCAACCGGTCCCACAAATCTCTGCAACGTCAATCAATCAATGGAATTAAATACTTTGTTTTAAGTTATATGCAATTCAACAAATAGGTGACCAGGCTTCTGGGTAATATCCAGGTCTTCCAGCCGTCACTTCAAATAGAAAATATATCCAATACTGACAGAGAGACTGACTAATAAGCACAAATGATACCAGGACATAAAACAAGTTAAAGTTATCAAACAAATCATTACTTTATAAAACAAGTTATAAAACAGATAATACCCAAACTGACTAATATCACCTCTCATGATACATAGCACCGTCATTTAATTTTAAATGCTCCTTATATTTGAGTATTCACAATTTACTCCATATTCTTATACAGTATAGTCCAGAAAGCCACATTCCTCGAGCGTTGCAGTTCACCGCATACAGCGATAAGCTTAACCACAAGGCTAAGACTAAGGGTAAAAGTGTTAATGGGAATCACCTGACCCCTACAAGTTGGGGGATCATCAGGGCTTTCTACTACTGACTGTACAATGATTGCATTGTTTTATTGCCATTAATATAGTTGGCAACAGGTTACACACATCTGACTGCAATAGTCAGGTTGTCTGGTGTGTGCACAGACATATAAATGTCGTCTGCTGATGTGTGCTCAAACATATAAATATCGTCTGGTGTGTGCTCAGACATATAAAGTGAAAATTAACAATACTTTGGGAGACGTCGCCTGAAAACTTTCATGTTTTTACCTTCACCAATTCCCTCGAACACCATTTAAGAGAAAACATGTGGTTAAAATATAGTTGAACATAAACGAAAATATGTAGGCCTATACATACTAGCAAATATACTCTCAGCTATATCTAGTATTCTCTCATTTAGCAGAATTTATTTAACGGGAAAATAAAATATAATAAATTAATAAGAAACATAATATAAATCCCCCTGTAGGTTAACTAATTTCTGATGTTTCAGGAAACCACGAAAATCACTCTCATGAGTGAGCGTCTTTTGTGACACATCAGTAAGAAGAGAATAACCCGAGAAGAATTAATCACACCATCCTTGGCTACAGAAAAGCTATTCTAGTCAAAGTACACCAAAACTGTATTTACATCATTCTATATTCGATTTGATATTTGATATATTTAACTGACCCCAATTTATAGACGCATATGTAATTAAAACTAGAATTAGTGTAGAAGGGAAGTCTTGGAAGAGCTATATGGTTGTCATAGTAGGGGCTGCTGCCCATTTCCAGATATATTATTATTGCCACTATTTTGAATGAAAACATGAACTGCAAATAAACGATATACATACATTATATGGGTCAGATCTTCAGAAAATGTACAATTCGCCTTCACCAATCCTCTCAAATAACCCAAATTTAAGACAAAAATAAAGTTCAAAATACAGTTCAACCTAATCAAAGCGATACCAAATAAACTCAAATTTACCCGGTATTCTTCATTTTTCAGCAGAATTCCCTAAATGTGTAGAGCTGCCAATTGTACATTTTCTGACGATCAGACCCATATTCACCTGTATAAAAC
The DNA here is from genome assembly GCA_942159475.1 of Sthenelais limicola. Lineage (NCBI taxonomy): Eukaryota > Metazoa > Annelida > Polychaeta > Phyllodocida > Sigalionidae > Sthenelais > Sthenelais limicola. The sequence goes on along the minus strand of OW804098.1, from coordinate 125,300,070 downwards.
ATCTATACAAATAAACAGTTGAGCATACTTACCCACATTGACTTAGTTTTGCAAAATACGGGTCCGGGGTGTCCTTCCCCAGTACAGGGGGTCCGCAGGGGTCCTCCCCCTGGATACAGATCGTGTGCTCCTCCCGGTACTGTCGCATGTACAGCGACGTGTCGTCGTAATGTTGGAAGCGATAACAATCCTCCTCCTGTAACACATCCCGGTCACGGGTAAAATAACCCTTCTGGCTCCCCGCAGACCCGTATGTCCGACCCGTGCCCTTAGTCTTACTTGTTTTCTTAGAAGTTTTAGTTTGGGGAACTTTGTAACCGATGGACACAGCGCCCCACGCCCCAAACGAATCCAGGGCCGAGGATTGATCGGGCGTGACGTCACAGATGCACGATTGGGTAAAATCGCAGTCACATTCAATAAGTTTCCTGACGTTGTGGTCGTGCATTCGCATCCGGTGGTAATGACGTTTGTGGTGACGTTTGTGGTGGTGTTGATGACGTAATCGTTCGTCGGGGTCTGTTTCCTCCACAATGCCTCTGACCAACTCCGTCTCATTGTGCGGCTGCAGATTGGTTGACATTTCCTGTGCCTTTGTATAGTCGGTGCTACGATTGATTTCTTGTGGTGCCATTGCACTAACTTTCCGATCCATGTTTTTCTCCAGATGCCAGGAGAAACTAACTGACTTATATAACACACTCTGGTCCTATTCTAGACCTCACAGGCCTACATATTCCAGTATTCCACTGAGTATATCCACTGTAAGCTGTTAAAGCATGTTTATTACCTGTATACTAAGATCACTGTAGATATAGCCGACTTCAGTCAATGATTGCAAGCAGGATTTTCGTCTGCTCAATAATAAATATAAATATAGACTGAGAGGATTGAAAACCTCCCATTTGCAGGACAATCCTCTCGACTGTAGTCGAGTACGGAAATACAAGTTTCTCAATTCAAGTCCATGAAGTGATGAAGGACTTTGTTGCAATGTTCAATCTACAGTTAACAAATGCATCCATGTTGATGGCAAACTGTCCTTCCTGTGCACGTTGTTCCCATTGTATCCCAATCAAAACAACCGCCACGACTCACCAGCAATCCATGCACATACACATACACTTGCTTTAATCCAGTTCTCTTTGAGGTGTGTATAAAACCTCAATTAACTTCTGAGAAAGATTGAGAGAAATGCCACCAAGGCTTGCATGTTGGTAAGAAGCTTAAAGGTTAACACTAGTTGTGTTGTTTGACTCTTCCAACTTTTCCACTGGACGCGACTCTTTAAGACGTTTGCACCTGGAACTGGATGTTATGCTGTAAATTAACTATTGTTTGACGCGCCATAATGTTATTATGATGTGAGCGGGGGACCTGGCATGAACTTGGCAAACACTAATTAGGTATTGTATGGTGCAGGCTGCCCATATGGAACGAGCTTATTGCGTTACAACGTCTGCTATCAGCTGGTCGCCGGGTGTTGGTGTTTCCTGGAGATGTTGCCTACTCACAGAGTCTGCGGGAGTCTTGTTCAAGTTTGCCCTTTATCGCTCAGAGTCTACTGATGATGATGATGTTTTTTATAATTTGTGGGCATGGACAAACAACCTCCTCGTCCCCTTGGTGGCAGGAGTTGAAGCGAGATATGATGACCTTTCCTGATGTGTTAAGTTGCATCAGATTTCCTGTAAAATAATATATTTAATTTTTATTCCAGTATTAAGAGAGTTACATGGAATAGGGGTATAAATTCTATATGGTAGATCTTCCATTCTGCCCGAAATAATAAAAACATAAGATACAGAATGATTTCAAATCTATCAGTACCTGCAATTCTCCAAGACTGGTGTATACACAATGTATTTTTGATTTACAATCTCCAATTTATTTTCCGGATTATTTACTCATTAATTCAAAGAATTCAGCTACTCGATATTGGTCCTAACATAACAACATTACAGAAGATAAAATTATGATGAAAGTTAATTATGATTCATATAAATAGAAGGTTATATTATGAGCAATAATACTAATGGTTCTAACATAATTATGTGATCAATTATGTGTTCAAGTTTGCCCTTTATCGCTCAGAGTCTACTGATGATGATGATGTTTTTTATAATTTGTGGGCATGGACAAACAACCTCCTCGTCCCCTTGGTTGAAATCAAATGTGATCAAATCTATAATTTAACTCTTGTTATGTAAGTTGTAAACTGTTAATATTGATATTGTAAACAAAAGTAACTCAAGATTCGGGCACTCGACGGAAGACCTTCTTAGACATTTGTCTAATTAGAATGTTGAATAACCTTATTGTAATGTCATCGAAACAATAAAGAATTCTTGAAATGAAAATGAAATGATCCGTCTTAGGAAAATGAGTCATAATTTAAGTCGCAAAATATGGATTTTGAGATATCACCATATTTGAAGAGAGGAGATCAAACTGATTCCAATGAAGGACATTTAAGAAGTGTTTCTATATTTGATGTGTGATATTTTTATGTTTGAAAAAAAAATGTTTGCAATGTTTCTGGGCGGGTAATTAACCAGTAAAGTAACTAAATATATTCCATACGGAGGCCTTCAAAACGCAAGGATATATGTAATACAATGTCCTGAAATTTGTTACATGGATTTATATGACTATAAGTGCTAAACCCTTAAAATATCAGAACATTTTGATAAGGAGATCTTGTGGAATGAAAGCATTGAAAAATATCAATTTTGCAACTTGTGACTCATTTTCCTGGAACACATCACATGTGGGTTATGTAATGATCGGAAAGAGCAGGGTATGGCATCCCGTTAGCATGTTCCCCCTCCCCCAATCCAATATCTCTATCTTTGATCAATTGTTTGCTCAGTTTTATATGCAACATGCCGCCTGTTGGTCGTCTACTGCAGAACAATTATTACCATTATAGCGGAACTCCATTATAGGTAAAAAACGGCGCCAACAGGCAAAATTTGTTGCCGACATAACTAAAAATTCAGAAAATTCGACATGACTAAAAATTCTAGTGGATGAGGGGGTAAAATAGGTTGTCGGCAACACATTTATTTGTTGCCAACAATTGCAAAATATCTAACTTGATTAGATATTTCGTCGCAAAAAATTCGTCGCAGCCGTTTTTCCCATAGTGGAGTTCCTGCATTATGTACGCTGTGTTACAATGAAAATGACATTGAGAATGGATTGAGAAAAAACGATAAATTGAGGAAAAATAGAGACGAAATACTGACTGCTTTGAGGAATGAATCAAGATTGCATAGAAAACATGCTAAATATATATATCTATTTTCTGAATGCTGTGTCTGCCGTTGGACCCTTGCTACCATGTAACGCTTATTTCTATTTTCCCTATACATAGTATTCACTGACGTCACGGCGCTCGCCGCGGCTTGCCATAATGTGGGTCAACTTTAGCTGGACATGAGTGCTCCAAGCCTCAAAAATGCAGTTTTCACCTCCGAAAGTTTTAGAGAATGTTATATATATATACAGGTTATATGGTCATTCTTTAGTGTGTCATGATGGAATGATGAGTATAATTTCCATAAGCAAACATTCGAAACGGGAAAACCTGTCGATCTAGTGTCTCCCGCTATCTATGTTGCCACACATTATGGCTGCCAGTGAGGATAGCCGCTGACTGGGGTGACGTCATGTGAATACTATGTATAGTTATTTCTTTGGGCAGGTATACTTACACACACACCACTAACAACCCCTTGCATGTGTGGCCTATTCATGACCGAGTATTTACAGCACAGATTGGTCGAGTTGCTGTTATCCCGTGATTCAGTCTAGGCTCAGAGCCTCTCAGATCAGATGGTTTGCCAGTGATTGGACGCCTACTGCGCTATTGCCTTTCCTGGCCCTGGAGTAAGCGTAATTAATGGGATTCTACTGGCATTTAGCGGTTTGGAAGGAGAGGCTTTCCCTCCGTATGAAGGGACTCTCTCGATCAACTCTGAGCCTAGAAGTATTTCTGCACACAGCACAATTCCTTGTGGATAGAAATGAATGTTTATGCCTATGAACGGCCCCAGTATTCAGGGACTGTTCATAATTAACTACTGGGGGGGGGGGGCAGGGGGCAGCGGAGAGTTTTCAGGGAGGCCACCTTTTTTATGCAGACTCTGAAAGGGGGGGCACCTTTTTTGGCATAGACTCTAAAAATGTGTGGGTGTGTTTTTTTATTAGAATGTTTAGTAGACACTGCTAGTGTTTTTTAGTTTGCACTGGCAACAGGTTCTATCTCATTATTTCTTTGGGGATGTTGAATATAATACTTTTTTATTCTTTTTATTTATTTTTTCGGGGAACCAATTTTGAGTTTTTTCCGAATCTGCAAAACTGCACAATTAGCTGGCAGTTCTGCATTGTTTTGTGCAGTAGAAGACAAAGTAGGCTATACACTTATTAAACTTTAACTGAGTTTAGATGAAAATAACATATTACTGATATTTGGATTTCTTCTGTATCCAAAGACTAGCTCATCTCTAAAATGTCTGTGATATAAGTTTTGCAGGTTTTTATATGTGTTTTTAACAATTTCAGTGTTTTTTGTGGAGGTTGCATTGTATACTTTCCCTTCAATTTGTTATCTTTTTTATTGTTTTTTTTCGTCTGAGGCTTGATCTAATATTTGTTCTATTGGATAAATTACCATATTTTCCTCTGCAGTATAGAATACATCACTGAAATGCTCAGCATCTTCTTTTGCACAGACTCAGAACTACAACAATGTAGGGGGGGGGGGGTCATGAAATGTACCAACTTTCAAGGGGAAGAATTTAAAGAACACTTCAACTATATTATAGTTAATGGCGATGCTTAACTTTAAGCCTAAGTAATGTCTGAGATGTAAGATATATCATCTGTATAATTTTGAAATTCTCTAATTATGATAATATTTGTTTTCTTTATATTTGTTCATTACATATTGTTTTCGATGACTTGAAATGTACCACTAGTGTGGAATTGTTTGTCGAAATAAAATATGTTTTAAAAAAAATAATACAACTTTATTTCGCATATTCTCCTCCCCCCAGTGGTAACTATAAACAGTCCCTCATATGCCAGAGTTGTGTGCGTTATGCTGGTATGAATCAATGCAAGGTGTGTACAGTCAGCATTGCCTCCCTGTGTAAACCACTTGTAGCATATAATCCCGCCATTAAGTGCGATGAAGTCGGCCACAATTGGTCTAGTTGGAGATTAACTGTAGAGACCGTCCTGTAGAGGCAGATATTATCTCCTGTGATTAGTTCAACAAGTGCTGGGTACAGTTCTCTGCTTATCGCTCCATCGCACCTTTCACTCAGAGTATTAAAGGCCAACAACTCAGCGTAGGCGTTTCTGGTGCAAGTGAGCTGAAAACTAGGCGCACATATGTGTATTTGGTTGCCATGGCTACCAGGTCCCTTGTAGAAAAATATCATGAGTGCAGTTCGATTCGTCTTTAAGAATGCTTTGATTTGATATGCAACATGGTAATAAAAAAAAGAAGAGAAATTAGTCTGTTATGTGTGGTGACGAGGTGCTGAGTGCCATATAGCGCGGGAAGCGTCCCTAGCAACGAGCAACAATACAATTCAGGTGTCACAACGATTAATATATACACATTATATATTTAGTAACATATAAGGTTACATATATAATAAATCTGCTATCTAACTCGGTGGTTTCAGTCTTGCACTCATTAGTTAACCTATATTTATACTACGGGATTTCCTGTCAAAATGAAACAGGAGAAGACTAATAAGACCTTTCAGTTCTCAATTGTTCGACATGAAGTCAGAGCTTTGGATCACTGCCATGGACACAATAAGTCAAGACAGCTCTACACAAAAGCCTGGCTATATTTATAGAAGGTGATTTAGTACCTCGTCATTTAATATGAGCAAACAATCTCACATGGATCAGAGTGTCAGAACATATATACAATTGTGATGTGTTTCAGGAAAATGAGTCACAAGTGCAAAAATGATGTTTTGGATTCACTAGATCTTTTTGTTTGAATGTTCTATTCTGTGAGGGTTCTAGCGCTTTAAGTCATACAAATAAGTGCACCAAATTTCAAGACAGTGTAATAAAAGAATCCTCGTGTTTTCAAGCTCATCCTATGGTGTATATTTAGTTACTTAATTAGCAATTGCCCACCCAGGAATATTGCAAACTTTTGTTCAAAGGCAAAAGTATGAAACTTAGAATATAGAAATATTTCTTAGATGTCCTAATGTTTATTATCATTGGACCTTGTTTGCAACTTGTGACTCATTTCCTTGTAACACATCACATATGAACACTAAATTATTGTAGAACTATAACTAAACGAAAAGTCCACAATTTATGTATAAATGTATAGAACATTTTTCACAACTGCTCTACATAAATATGTCAAATTTTCAAATAGTTAAGTTCACGAAAGTTACCAAAGTTGTGAAATGCTTTGAGGGTACATATTTCAATGGCCTGATTCATAGTAGGGGATTTTGATATATTACTTGATATTATGTGTAGTTACACCTGACATATTGTCCCCCCAGGAGAGTACAAAGCGTGGCGGGGAATCCCTGCAAACATGGCCTCTTGGCTCTACACCGCGCTGCAGAACAGAAATACTCTAATTGCAGAAGACTTGGACACAACTCAAAGACAGCTGCCCAACATGTTCCCACTGAGAGTTATTAGATGGTCCTACAATAGGGGATTTGTATGTCCACCATTTATTAGATGGTGCCACAATAGGGGATTTGTATGTCCACCATTTTGGATCCAGATTCGAATGGAATTATTGGACTTGGATGTCAGACTGATTTAATTGAGTCTTTGAGAACTCTGTGTTAGTAATTATCCTTATTCCTTTATTCTCTTGATTGGATGATTTTTTTGTTTTTTTGGTTTTTTTTGTTTTTGAAAACATTTTTATTCAGTCTATCAACAAATAGCCTTTCTCGAACCTGGGGTGGATAACATCTTTTCTTTACATCACACCCTCTACTCATCCGTGCTTGATTTTCTGGAAGGTAAGGTATGGTTATTTTTGAAAATACATGTAGATAATTTGTGCAAATGAATAACTATTTTATAATAAGACCATTTAATGGTTGATAATCTTGATTGGATGATTACTTATCTGTCCTATGCTTGGATTCTTCCCAGGCTCACTCTATTGAGAGGCTAGTCTCCCACTCAGTGCACTGAATTCATGTAGTGTAACTATGAATCTTTCTACTTTAATACAATTTGGGCCACACTTAGGCAGAGTGATTACCCCATCAAATCCCTAAACTATGGCCACAAATCTAAATTCTTTATTGTAATATATTCCCCTATGTAAATCCAAGGTTTTATTTCTGGGAAATGACTCCCCAGTGGAAATTAAATCTTTAAAAAAGAAAAAGAAGAAAGAATCTAACTAAATCTATCATTAGATTGGCTGCTGACGACCAGTGATGTGCCAATAGGCTGAGAGACTCAGTGCTCGTCTAGCCATATGGGTCAGATTTCCAGAAAATGCACAATCTACAGTTCCTTCACATGCCTCAAATTCTGCTAAATTAGAGTGAAACATGATAAACACTGAGTATATCTGAGTGTATTCTGTATTGTATTCATTCAATAAATCTGTCTGGTTATGTTGAACTGTATTTTGAACCTGATTTTCGTCTTAAATTTGGGTTATTTGAGGGGATTGGTGAAGGCCAATTGTACATTTTGGGAAGACTTAACCCATATACAGATCCTCCTCTGGATCTCCTTGTGCCAAAGATTGCGACCTTGATTAATATTTTATTCCCTCTTCTTTAATTAATTATTTCCGGGTGCAATGAACCAGTGCAATCACTGTATGTCTCACCAACGGTCGATAGTTTCTTACATCAAGTTTTTAAATCCGGGAGCGTGAGTAGATCACCATGATATATTCCAAGTTCATCAAGTGTAAAGTAAGATTATATATCATTATAATGTCCCCATTACACATTACATCCCACATTACATTAATTTATGGACGTCAGTTAGCCATCTGATTAACAACTTTCATCTATTAGCGATGAAAATAGCAAGCAGGGCACAATATCTATAGTAGTAGTCCTAGGAGTTATTGAGAACGAAACCATTAAGAAACCAAATTGATAGATATGAAATATTGCCAACAATAACCCCAAATATATCATCAAAAACATAAGAAATGTACCCAAAATATATTCAAAATCCAAATTCGCATTTTCAGAGAGCTTCTGGAATGTGATACTTTGTACTTGTGAATTTGATATTGAAAACATTTTATTGCAATAAGTCTATTGCTAATTAAAAGGGAGTTCTCCAGCATATGTGATGTTTTCAGCCCATTTAGTTTAATTACAATCTTCTGTTGTAGATTAACAATATCATCTCAGTTGTTGACTGGCAATGATTCTCTACAAGTGATTCAGTTGAAAAGCTTTCATTCATATAAAATATTTTTCTTGCCAGATATTTATTGACTTGGCTTGAGTTTTAAAGATCTTTGATGTGTTTGATTTGTTTAATTCTTGGAGATAAAAATTGGCTTGGGGCGATGGTACTCAAGGTGCTGCATGGAGCGTAGTGCAATACGAGAAACAGCAGTATTTCTATTGTTAATCATTAATGGAAATTCAATAAAGGCAACTTCCTGGTTGAAACAATGGCAATGTTTCATTCATGTGCCTTCCTCATTCTTACACTAGTATACGAGTTAATGTTCAGGATGGTCCTAGAGCAAGAATACAAATTGTTCACACATTATTTATAGATTTGTGCATGCTAAGGTGCTGATCAACCCTTCGTGTATGAACCCTGCAACAATAGGGCATTTGCATAGCAGTGCATTCTGGGATCGATTCTGATGAAATGTGACATACACATATTTGGGTGGACTAGTAGATGTCCACCCAGAAATATTACTAACTTAAAAAGTACTTATTAGATGTCCAACTGTTTACTATCATTAGAATCTGCATGATCTCATCTGTTCAAATATGAGTATATCTCAAAATTATTTTTTGCGACTATAGTGGCTCAATTTATTGAAACACATCACAAATAGGATAATATAGCTTAGTAAATCTGTAGTAGAAAAATGTATCTAAAAGCCAAGAATCCATGCCAATAAAAGAACCCCAGGACAGGATATTATATTATTGTTTGTGGTAAATCGGGGTTAAAATAATAAAAAGCGTTCTCTCTTTTAACCGTACAGAATTGAAAGATAACATGATAAACTTTCAAACGAAATGAATCTATACACCGAATGGGAGAGGCATTAATTGAAATACAGGTCTTGGAACGCATGCATACTGTCTACCTCATTCCTTCCTGGTATTAATAAGAAAAACTTTTACAAAAACAACAAAATCAATTGTGTGTGTTTTAGTGGCCTACAGCCCGAGGCCTTCTATCAGAAGTTCTGGCCTGAGTTGGATACGTTCCCCAACAGCCAGTTTACATTTAATCAAGCAGGTTACGTGGGTGATGTAGTCAGCAAATGTACAATTCACCTTCACCAATCCTCTTAAATAACCGAAATTTCAGACGAAAATAAAATTTAAAATACAGTTCAACATAACCAAACAGATTGCTAGAATCAATGCAATGCCAAATATACTCGAATTTACCTAGTATTGACCTAATTGCAGCAGAATTTACTGAATGTGTACAGCTGCCAATTGTACATTATCAGAGAATCTGACCCATATGTTCTCCAACAGTGAGTTTACCTTTAATCAAGCAGGTTACACAGAGTATATTGAAGAGTGACAATCGGTTCCAAACGCCTGCCCTTTCCCCACGTACTTAAACCCGCCCTAAAACCATTACAAACACAAATAGAGGGATCCCCATGGCTATGCCCCATAGAACACACTCCAGAACGGCTCTAAACCCACTTCACTTTACTACAAGTTCTATAGATTACCACAGGTCAAGTTCTGGCGAGGGTGCACTTTGGGCAATAAGATTTAACTAAGTTGTTTCAACATATGTGGGTCAGATTTTCAGAAAATGTACATTTCACCTTCACTAATCCTGTCATATAAACCACATTTAAGACAAGAATGAGCTTCAAAATGCAGTTTAACATAACAGAACTGATACTTTGAATCAATGCGATACCAAATGTACTCAGATATACCCGGTACTCTTCGTTTTTCCGACTAATTTAGCAGAATTTACTAAATGTGTAGAACTGCCAATTGTACATTTTCTGAAAATCTGACACATATGACGTTTGTCAAGCTACGGCTTCAGTTCTTGCCAACGTAGGTTAGCTCCCTTATTTTTATTCAAAAGAATTTTTTCTTAGGATGCTTTTAATTTAACCTATTTCAATGTTCGGCAATATATATAACATCCATTATGTACAAGTAGAATATCTGATCCAATACTTGTGTACGTTAGTGAGGTATGAAAATACTTGACAGCTCCACGAGCATGTGTAAGAAAGGTAAGAAAATTCAAAAAAGAATACAAAATACAAGGGACCCGATTTAACGGTCATTAGAAATGTAAGAGCCTCGATGGCAGGTTATGTTGAATAAAACCTTTAAAAACAAAAACCATGATATTCTCAAGTATTCAAATACATTTTAAGGAAAAGGTACATAATCACAATCATATAATCGTATACCTGCATTGAATTAAGTTATGCATATGAGCGAGGTGATAATGGTGATATAGTGCGATTGATACTAACTCCGAGGTCAGTCAATTAGACATACTAATAATGAATTATTTACTTTGCTAAGGTAGTACATGTACAAAAAGGAACAACACCGGTAGTGGGTGAAATTTCCAGAAAATGCATAATTCACATTTAGAAACCCTCCTAAATAACCCAAATTTAATACAAAAATGAGACTCAAAACACAATTCAACACAACCAAACACATCCTTTGAATCAACTCAATACCGAATATACTCAGATATACCCGATATTCTTCATTTTTCAGTTGAATTTAGCAGAATTTACTAAATGTGTACAGCTGCCAATTGTGCAATTTCTGAAAATCTGACTCTTGTACACTTCAGATTTTAAATCTGGTCCTCCAGTGCGTGCCACTAAGATAAGATATTTCTATTTTAGGCTATGGTAAAAAGCCTGAATGTTCAGACAGTAAATCCAACGTCAATGTAGTCCTTTTTCTAATTGTGATATGTTTTAGGAAAATGGGTCAAAAGTCGCAAAATAGGTTCTACCTACAGGGTTCACTGGCCAATGATTTGGTTATTTGAAAAGACGAGATCAAGCCGATTCCAATGATGGTAAACATTAGGACATCTAATCAAAATGTATGTATTGTTCTAGACATGAACAAAAGTTAGCTATATTTCTTGATGGTGAATCACTATTAATATATAATATAGGATAACCTCAGATATGGATGAACACCTTCAATGTATAATCTTGATATTTGGTACATGTATTCATGCTACTAGCACTGCGATAAACACATCAAGAATGAAAACATTCGCACCAAGGCTTCCTGTGAAAAACACATTTGGGAAAAATCATCTTTTGCGACTTGTGGCTCATTTTCCTGTAACAGCTTATATCTCGTCAGTCAACTTACTGCTCTATCCACCGTTCTTTACTCCTTACATTTATAAGCAGTATTTAATCTTTTAATAAGTCTTAATGCAGAATTACTTTTCTCTAAGATACGAACAAGAAAAGCAGCCCAAGCACATAGTTATACGGACTTGAGCTGAAGTTGATAATCCGAATACGAAACAGTTTTTACAGCAAAAGTTGGGAATGAGTTGTTGAGACTCGCCGCGTTCATCTGCTATAATGGGTCAGATCTTCTGAAAATGTACAATTCGCCTTCATCAATTCTCTCAAATAACCCACATTTAAGACAGAAATGAGCTTCAAAATGCAGTTTAAGACAGCAAAACAGGTACTATAACTCTACGCGATACCAAATATAGTCAGATATACCAGGTATTCATTATTGTTCAGCCTAATTTAGCAAAATTTCCTAAATTTGTAGAGCTGCCAATTGTGCATTTTTAAAAGATCTGACCCTAATACCCTTCATCTCAGCACCAGCAGGCAATAGGGGATTTGCATGTGCCACTGCGCATGTCTGTTACAATGCATCCCGGGATGGATTCTGTTGAAATCTAACATGCAAATATTTGGCAATGTTTTAATCGAAAATTGTAAGAATGCTTTCACCAATATTATAGCTTTTATGAATGATCTATGAAAACCAAATGTATGAATGGAAAGATGGAGGCTTGTGTTACAGAGACATGTAAAACACATGAATATGGACATTAAAGAACTGATAAATATTCCATGCTGAATATGGGATATTGTCTATAGATTTTATACTGTACCTTAGTCCATAATTCCACGCGAATCAAAATTCAAAATGGTGGTTATGCAAATTGCGCTATTGGTCTCGACACAAAGGTGGATTTACCTCCCACCGATAATCTCTATTATTAAGCATAACGTCTGCCACAACATTGACTCTCCTGAGCCCGGCTTTCCACAGAAGGCTCCAGCAGTCAGTCCCAGTCAGCCCCAGTCAGCCCCAGTCAGCCCCAGTCAGCCCCAGTCAGCCCCAGTCAGCCCCAGTCAGCCCCAGTCAGCCCCAGTCAGCCCCAGTCAGCCCCAGTCAGCCCCAGTCAGCCCCAGTCAGCCCCAGTCAGCCCCAGTCAGCCCCAGTCAGCCCCAGTCAGCCCCAGTCAGCCCCAGTCAGTCCCAGTCAGCCCCAGTCAGTCCCAGTCAGCCCCAGTCAGTCCCAGTCAGCCCCAGTCAGCCCCAGTCAGCCCCAGTCAGCCCCAGTCAGCCCCAGTCAGCCCCAGTCAGCCCCAGTCAGCCCCAGTCAGTCCCAGTCAGCCCCAGTCAGTCCCAGTCAGCCCCAGTCAGTCCCAGTCAGCCCCAGTCAGCCCCAGTCAGCCCCAGTCAGCCCCAGTCAGCCCCAGTCAGCCCCAGTCAGCCCCAGTCGGTCCCAGTCAGCCCCAGTCGGTCCCAGTCAGCCCCAGTCGGTCCCAGTCAGCCCCAGTCGGCCCCAGTCAGCCCCAGTCGGCCCCAGTCAGCCCCAGTCAGCCCCAGTCAGCCCCAGTCAGCCCCAGTCAGCCGATTAGTGCTATAAACAGGCAATAATCAGCTGCACTTGTAAAAACTAAACTATACGTGTGTGTCACAAGCAGCTAGAGCTGTCGACTGTCAATGAAAGTGAGCTTTTTTTGTTGCATTTTTTTTTTTTTTTTTAAAAGCCTTCATTCAGATTCCTGCCATCTAGGGGTCTACATTGGAATATCAGTAACATGTCAAATATCAAAGTGGTTTATTTTGTGAGGAAATTTAAAATATAAATCTGGCGGTTACTTGACACTTACATGACCATTCTTTAGAATTGTATAGTCGGTTGTAGGCGCAAACTGTGAGTCATATGAACACATGTACTAAATTTCAAGACAGTGTATTACATATATTCTTGCGTTTCGAAGGTCAACCTCTGGGGTATATTTAGTTAATATACTGGTAATTGCCCACCCAGACAGAAATACATCAAACATAACATATAGAAACACTTCTTAGGTGCCGTTAATGTTTACCATCATTAGAATCGGCTTGATCTCATCTATTCAAATATGGTGGTATCTCAAAATCCATTTTTGCGACTTGTGACTCATTTCCCTGTAACACATCACAGTTGCACACGTTCTGACGTGCTGTCTGACCCATGACCAACTTTTAGGAGGAGTTGTACTCGGATTTAGAGTCAAATGACTCGTTTATGTTTCTCTGTGTAATTAATAACATAATAACAAGGAGCTATGGTATATTATATGCATGTAGTCCTGTTGGGGACTCACGGGGTACTATACCTTGCTACTACGTACATGGGTAAGATTTTCAGAAAACGTACAATTGGCAGCTTTACGCATTTAGTAAATTCTGCTAAATTAGGCTGCAATTTGGTCAATACTATGTCAATTTAAGTATATTTGGCATTGCATTGATTCTATAGCAATCTGTTTGGTTAGGTTGAACTGTAGTTTGAACTTTATTTTCGTCTGAAATTTCAGTTATTTAAGAGGATTGGTGAAGTTAAATCGTACATTTTCTGAAAATCTGACCCACCATGTACAGAGAGCAGATTGGAACTAGTCCTGTTCCGGCTCCTTTCACTTCAAACTTCCCTCATTCTCACTTCAAACTTCCCTCATTCTCACATCAAACCGCCGCATTCGGTTGTATATCGATTTTAGCAGGTTTTATTGTCTTTAAAATATTAATTCGACGACGGATTACTTCGGTGGAGAATCAATTATTTCCCAAGGTTCCCACCATTCACACCTACACAGTCGTTCTACAACAGTCAGGCTGGACAACAAGCCACATTTCTGTTAAAAAATGAAATGTAGAACTATTTCCCCTTTTTGCCTGACCATCTCGCAATCATTGCGCAATAATTATTGCGTGAAAAGCGTCCACTCTCATCACAGAACTATGGCGAGATGATTGCGCATTAAAAAAACGCGCAGAATCGCGTTCATTTGCCCGTCGGGTTCTGGTCCATGTAATTCCCAGGCAACTGATCTGAGAGTCTGAGAGAATATTAAAAGATTTTTTAATCTTGTTCTTCTTGATGTAAAACATAATGGTCCTCCACAGTATATACTGCGGTGTGAAATAGGTCCAATATCGCTCACTTTCATCTTCTTAAACCTAGGATCTTAGATGCACTCAACAATGTTAGGATAACGCTCATTCATTGGAATATTTGTTGAAAAATAACAAAGATTCTTTTTAAAAATTGTTGTTTTTGTTTTTAAAAAGGTTTTATTAACTGGGGTGTGCATTATGTCTATGCAATATAGCTCACTTTCATCTTCACAAGCCTATAGAAGATCTTAGATGCACTCAACAATGTTAGGATAACGCTCATTCATTGGAATATTTGTTAAAAAATAACAAAAATTCTTCAAAGGAAATTAGCTATATGACTATTGTGATGTTGAACAATACGCTGGTGTTGGTTTTGTTCTTACTCATGTACTCGTATATAGTAATATTCTACTTATTGCTAGATATTGTATAAAATTGTATCGGTAAACTGATTAAAAGATTGTGACTAGCTCAGGATTACTGAATAAAGTGTACCTGTTGCATAATGCAGTCACTCAATAAACACACATTAAATACAAATACACTGCCTTGATATAGATATAATTTACAATTAGGCCTACTTATAATTTTTTTTATTTTTTTTATTAACTATTCCTGCTTTTTCTCTAACTGAACTTCGATGTAATGTAATTTAAAACAGTAATTCAGGCTATTCTGGAAATATTCGTACTGAGGTGTGGAAATGTATATGTCCTGAATAAAATATTTTCAAAATCAAATCAAATCAGATATAGATATAGCACGAGGCTGACACTTTGTACTATTATAATGTCCTCCACCCCGGATTGTGGACTGTAGAATAGCAAACTTCTGAGAGAAAACATCCACGAACTCATGAAAAAACAGAGGAAATCCCTTCCACCCGACATAGCTAATGATCAACGAAAAGAAGAATAGAAACAATAGTTTGGGGTAGATTTAAACGGGACTGCCACTTTAATAAGTGCAGTCAATGAGAAGCTGTGGAAGTAGCATTCCACTGTAAATGGGTCAGATTTTCAGAAAATGTACAATTCGCCTTCACCAATCCTCTCAAATAGCTCACATTTAAGACAGAAATAAGCTTCAAAATGCAGTTAAACATAACAGAACTGATACTTTAAATCAATGCGATACCAAATATACTCAGATATTCCCAGTATTCTTCATTTTGCAGCCTGATTTAGGAGATTTTACTAAATGTGTAAAGCTGCTAATTGTACATTTTCTGGAAATCTGACCCAAATAAGACGTTAATCTTGGCATTACAGGTTTGTCCTGGACAATCAAATGTAACCATTGAGCTGTAGTAAACGCCCCCAACGTGTTAATCCAAATATATACATACCACACATACACTATACACCAAACAGACAAGTCAATCTAGGGGTGGTATGTTACCTTCCACTGTTTGATAGGGAACAATATTTATCTATACTCTGTCCAATAAGTAGCTGACACTGCCTAAACGTACTTCTTTAAGAAGATAGAAAATGGGGAACTTTTGACTTGAAACCTTTGCCTCAGATTCGCCGTTTGTGATTGATCATGGTAAAATATACAGCTGCATTGTACAGCGCTGTCTATGTTCCATGTGCAGCAGCTGTCTTTCCCCTTCCATGGAAGGAAGATCGAGTTGCTTATACCCTGTTTTGTCATGGTTGATTGCAAAGAGCGGCTCGCAGGGCAAAGGGTTGACAGGAACTTATCATAAATAGAAGTAACAAATCCCCCACTTTTCCCTCTTCTTAAAGAACTCCGTTTAGCCCGAGTCAACTACTTGTTGCACAGAGTATAACACACTCGCTACAGTTACCTACCTTCAGACGTAACAAAATGCATTAAATCCCTTTTGAATCCATAGAATAACCTCGTGGTATATATACTTCCACTAGTGCCCAGTGTAACAGTGCTGGGTAGCCATATCATGGGTATGTCTCAGGTAAAGGCGGGGATATAGAACCTCCTGTGTTTCTCCAGTGTTGGTTATCTACTGCCGTGTGTATAGGCATGCTGGGCTCGTATAGAGTAAGGGACTGGTCATAGTTAACTACTGGAGGGGGGGGGGGGGATCTACTGGCGTGTGTATAGGCATGCTGGGCTCGTATAGAGTAAGGGACTGGTCATAGTTAACTACTGGAGGGGGGGGGGGGATCTACTGGCATGTGTATAGGCATGCTGGGCTCGTATAGAGTAAGGGACTGGTCATAGTTAACTACTGTAGGGGGGGGGGATCTACTGGCGTGTGTATAGGCATGCTGGGCTCCTATAGAGTAAGGGACTGGTCATAGTTAACTACTGTAGGGGGGGGGGGATCTACTGGCGTGTGTATAGGCATGCTGGGCTCGTATAGAGTAAGGGACTGGTCATAATTAACGACTGGAGGGGGGGGGGGGGAATTTGTGAACAATTCTGTCTGACCCCCGCCTTAAATTCTTGTGCAAAATTTCCTGCCCCCCCCCGCCCCCACCTACACATATTGAAAGTTTATAAAAAAAAATCGTGACCCCCTACCCCCCCCCCTTGTAGTTCGGAGTCTGTGCAAAAAAGATTCCCCCCCCCCCCCCACCACACACACTTCTAGAGTCTGTGCAAAAAAAGGTGCCCCCTTCAGAGTCTGCACCAAAAAGGTGCCCCCCTGGTTAATCCCCCCTCCCTAAAGGTTAAAAATGATCAGTCCCTAATAGAGAGTGGGCCCGCCTCCCCACGCTATACACTGACTAACTGACTGACTGACACACTAATACAAAGCCACAATCCACAATGGAATATCTGCTCATGGTTTTGATGGGGGAGTTCAGGGAGGAAAGTAATTGAAGGGCGATTTAATTACACTCTCAGCTGTTTTATATTATTATGGTGTTTTAATTGCGGTGGTTTATTTTCGCGCTAATTGTGCGATTAAAGTACATTGCACGAAATTATGAAGTTTACGAAAATGGTAATAAAAGTTTCTTAGGTTTTAAAAAACGTCAGAATGTGCAGATTCAAGAAAACCACAAAATAATCTTGATTAAAAAATGCACGATTAACCTTAAATTACTACCTTATTCTAGTCAACAATTTCTAGTTTTTTTCTCTATCCTTAATCATAATTTTATATCAATACTTGTAATAGAGTTGAATACCATGCAGGCATTGTCCAAGTATGGAATGAAGATTTTTTTGCACATCGATTTTATTCAAAATTTCCTGCCATCTGGGCGCATACACTGCTAAAACATATCGGTAAAAACATTAATAGCAGGCGTGGCAGGCACTGCAGCGTTTAAAAGCGACACATTTTTCTCATTTCGTTTCTCAAATTATAAATCTATATTTTATACAGGTATTGTTTTTTCTTTTTACTTCTATATACAAGCCTTTATTTACTGTAATATCTTATTAAATACTGACATAATCAAATTCCATAGTCACAATTTCATGGTTTTACAGAATAAGCCTCATTTTGGTTTTATCTACTTTACATTTACGACGTTTCAGGTTTGATGCACAATGGAAATGATGGAGTCTTGTGTGATGGAAAGATGCATGCACATGCATATTGACATTAGAGCATTGGCAAATATTC
Source organism: Sthenelais limicola (assembly GCA_942159475.1). NCBI lineage: Eukaryota > Metazoa > Annelida > Polychaeta > Phyllodocida > Sigalionidae > Sthenelais > Sthenelais limicola. Next base: position 125,281,828 of record OW804098.1, on the reverse strand, counting down.
CATGCTGAAAATGGCATGTTTTCTATAGATTTTACACTGTACCATTTAGTCCCATAATTCAATGCGAATCAGGATTCAAAATGGCGGCTATGCAAATCCCCTATTATAGTGTTACAAGTAATAGCGACACACAATGATATATATTTTAGGCTAATACTTTTTTTAAAAAAGGACCAAATAAATATCATATAAATACTGATTTTCCACTTAAATTGAATCGAAGAAAAAGGTAATTAATTCTTGCTGTTACAATGTTAGGTTTGGGGTATAACATGTTGCGTTTGTGAAGCTTCTTGAGAGATTAAGGTTTACGAGGCTGTGAAAGCGAGTATTAAGGGACTGTGTAGGAACATGTTACAACCCTCCTTCAGAGTAAACTATAGTGACTCCATGTTTGTTTATACATAGACTAAATAGATTAGTGTGAATTAAACACCCGCGCACTGTAGTTATGGGTCAGTTTTTCAGAAAAATGTACAATTCGCCTTCACCAATCCTCTCCAATAACCCACATTAACGACATAAGTGAGCTTCAAAATGCAGTTTAACATAACAGAACTGATACTTTAAATCGATGCGGTACCAAATATACTCAGATATACCTGGTATTCATCATTTTCAGCCTAATTTAGCAGAAATTACTAAATATGTACAGCTGCCAATTGTACATTTTTCTGAAAATCTGACCCACGTACTGTAACTGTGGGTGAACCATGCCTTGTGACAATATTGTCATGAGTCATATAACATGTATGTGACATGGAGCCGCTTGGAAACATTCATATATAGAACATGTGCAGTTTAGGCTCAGAGCTGAGAGGGTTCCTCCAAACTGAGGGAAATCCTCTGTAGTCCAGGCTCAGAGCTGAGAGAGTTCCTCCAAACGGAGGGAAAGCCTCTCTAGTCTAGGCTCAGAGCTGAGAGGGTTCCTCCAAACTGAGGGAAAGCCTCTCTAGTCTAGGGTCAGAGCTGAGAGAGTTCCTCCAAACTGAGGGAAAGCCTCTCTAGTCTAGGGTCAGAGCTGAGAGGGTTCCTCCAAACTGAGGGAAAGCCTCCCGAGTCTAGGGTCAGAGCTGAGAGGGTTCCTCCAAACTGAGGGAAAGCCTCTCTAGTCTAGGGTCAGAGCTGAGAGGGTTCCTCCAAACTGAGGGAAAGCCTCTCTAGTCTAGGGTCAGAGCTGAGAGGGTTCCTCCAAACTGAGGGAAAGCCTCTCTAGTCTAGGGTCAGAGCTGAGAGGGTTCCTCCAAACTGAGGGAAAGCCTCTCTAGTCTAGGGTCAGAGCTGAGAGGGTTCCTCCAAACTGAGGGAAAGCCTCTCTAGTCTAGGGTCAGAGCTGAGAGGGTTCCTCCAAACTGAGGGAAAGCCTCTCTAGTCTAGGGTCAGAGCTGAGAGGGTTCCTCCAAACTGAGGGAAAGCCTCCCGAGTCTAGGCTCAGGGCTGAGAGAGTTCCTCCAAACGGAGGGAAAGCCTCTCTAGTCTAGGCTCAGAGCTGAGAGTTCCTCCAAACTGAGGGAAAGCCTCTCTAGAGTAGTCTAGGCTCAGAGCTGAGAGAGCGCCTCTAATCTGAGGGAAAGCCTTTGCAGTCTAGGCTCTGAGCTGAGAGAGCCCCTCCAAATTGAGGGAAAGCCTCTCTAGTCTAGGCTCAGAGCTGAGAGAGTCCCTCCAAACTGAGGGAAAGCCTCTCTAGTCTAGACTCAGAGCTGAAAGAACCCCTCCAGTCCGTATCAAGGTTGTATAACCAAATCATCTCCCAAGTTTTTTATATTGGCTTTAAATGAATGAAATATAATTTTTAAAATGTCGGTGAACATTAGTAATCTATGTTTTTACCCCAAATTGCGAAATACAGGATTCAGTAGTGAGTAATCAACGAAGCCTAAGGACTTACGATACCCCGGCTTGAACTCATTAGGAGATCCATCCATTACAAAATACCTCACTATTGGAATAACCTAAAAACCCAAACTCAAACTTCTGATACTAGTAAATCGTTTACAACTAAAGCCCGGAAAAATGAAATAGAAATTGATCAGAACTTTTTATACTGATAGTATTGATCCATCCATGTTGAGTCGCTCATAGTTCATACTCCCCCCCCCCCCCCCCCCCACCCTCTCTCGCCTCTGCCCCGGTTTCTCATGATCTCTTCTCATTTATTGGTTCGTCTATTAGACAAAAAACCATATCCTATACTGCATTTTATGTATATTTATTATAGGAACTATTATACCAGAATGTTCCTTATCCCCTCGAATTACTCTCTTATCTTATCTTAACCTGCTGCCTCTCCTGTACTCAGGAGGGGAAGATTCATTTCATTTCAATTTATTTGTGTAATAAATAATTTATTCATTAGTGTAGCTGCTACACTTGCGGTTCTTGTGCTCCGCCTCTTGCCATACACACACAAATATTTAATGTAATTGAAATACCAGTGGTAAGGGCCACCCATGTGTCGTCGACGCATGGGTGCATTGTTACCCTTACAAGTGAACCTCATAATCACTTTCCGGTAGGGCTTGGGATCCTCCCTATGAAGGGAGCTTGACCCACCGATTGTATCATTTAAAGATAAATAAAAGTATCAACAACAACAACAACTTAAATTGTACAACCTCAAAAGCTAAGGGCCAGAGAAAAGAGTTTATGGCCAATTTAGCTGAAAGCACATCTTTAAATTAGGTTGAATTATATGATGGTTACAATATTCGATATGCATGAGTGTTCGAAATATATATGTGGACTTTTATGAAGCCCTGCATGTAGCAAAGACAATCCGAAGGAATCCTTTAAAAAGTTTGGTCAAATGACCATTATACGAGTCGGAAAATGTCGGAATACAAAATTAAAACATCTTTTTGACCGATGTTAACTGAGAGAGCAGTTGTTTTATTCATTTTTATTTTCTCTTTCTTCTGCGTTCTTCTCTGTCTTTCTTCTGTCTCTTTCTTCTCTCTCTCTCTGATCTCCAGGTCTTCTTCTTTCTCTCCTCACGTTCCTTGTTCTCCTGCTTGTCGTGTCTGTTCTAAAGTCTTCTATTCTTTACACACTGTATATATTCTCTCCATCTTCATTATCTTATCTTGTATCTGCTCATATCTCCCTCTATCTTCTCATATTTCACTTTCCCTGTCGGTCCTTCTCTTCATATGTGTGACTGTAGTGGCTTGCAAGAACCGCACTTGGACAAACTGTTGACTACAGTTTATGCCGCGTCATGCACTGCGTGAAGCACAATAAGCCAATAATGCACTCATAGTACTCATGGTTTGCCTGAAATATGTGAACTACATTCTTCATTAGCTACTAACTATACTAGGGCAAGATCGTTGGCAAATGTACAATCGGCAGCTCTACACATTTAGTAAATTCAGCTCAACTAGACTGAAAACTCAATACTAGATATATCTGACCATATTTGGTTGTGTGTTCATTCAATACATCTGTTTGGTTATGTTGAATACCATTTTGAGCGTACCTTTTGTCTTAAATTTGGGTTATTTGAGAAGATCGTTGAAGGTAAATTGTACATTTTCTGACGATTTCATCCACAAAGTACTGAGGTTTGTTCCTGGCATGGAATGTTAATACTACCCACTTGTAAAGGTGCGGAGAACTTACTGTAATCCATCTGACAGTATCCGTCTATCTTGGAACAGATCAAAAGATCGTTTTGTTTAAAATATTGATGCGCATAGGATTAATTTAGCGAACCTGCACCCGAGGCTTCCGTGTGATGTGAACTAATGGGTTCATAATTAACCACTGGGGGGGGGGAGGGGAGAAAGGAGAATTTCCGAAATTGTATACCCCCCCCCCCCCCCTTAAAGTCTTGTGAAAAATGTCTTGTCCCCCTTGAGAGTTTTGTGAAAAGATTCATGATACCCCCTACATCATTGTAGTTTCTGAGTCTGTGGTTAATTGTGATCCGTTATAAGTCGCAAAATTGATATTTTTCAAAATGACTTTTTCGAAAGATTCCTTTATTGAAATGTTCTGATTTCTCGGGGTCTAGCACACTAGCAACCTATAGGCCAAATTTCAGGACATTGTATTAAATATATCCTTGCGTTTTGAAGGCCTTCATATTGATGATGTTTTGTTACTTTACTGGTAATTACCCACCCAGAAACATTGCAAACTTCATTTTCAAAAATAAAAATATCAAACTTAAAAATATAGAATATGCATATACATATTAATAATATACATATTAATCGGCGGGAAGAAAATGAGTATGTATGTGTCGATCTAGTATACTTAGATTATCTGACCAGGACATTTATTGATGTATAATTACATTGATGTATAGCAAAAGTCCCATCATTAAGTAAATTACATATGTAGCTACTTAATTTCGTAGAGTCAAATGACAAGATGAGTCTCAGATTAAATCATTTCCTTGCTTTATTTATAACAGGGAAGGTTTCGTTTCATTGAAATGTATCACTAATGAGAAATATGTCTGGAAATAAAATCTGTTTAAAAATAAACACCAAAAAAAACCCCAATGGCTCTAATCTACCACTCAAAGATGCTCCTCTTCCTGGCCTTTATTTCATATCCTTGCTCCACTTAGTCCATGGGTCCGATTTTCAGAAAATGTACAATTCACCTTCACCAATCCTCTCAAATAACCCACATTTAAAACAAGAATGGGCTTTAAAATGCAATTTAACAGATAGTTTAAATCAACTAGATACCAAATATAGTCGGTTATACCCGGTATTCATCATTTCTCAGCCTAATTTAGCAGGATTTACTCAATGTGTAGAGCTGCCAATTGTGCATTTTCTGATGATCTGACCCACAGACTCTAGCCCACGCAACCCCCTTTATTCCCTATAGCAACCATGGACCAACAATGGGAACCACTTACTAATTCATCCCCGGGAAAATGTTGCCATATTTTATTCATTCCCCTCTCCGGCAGTGGAGGAAGGAATCTAGTATGGAGAGCCAAATTGTATACTAATGATTTAGAAAGAGAATCCATGGGTTCCCGAGAATTCCTGAGAATTCCCATGTGTTAATGTGTAAGTATATTTTATGTGTGTTTCGGGTTAAAACTATCTTATTGCTTTGAAGTTAATTGTTTAAGAATGGCGTAAATGAAGTATTTAATTGTATTGAACAAACTTGGCCATAGTCAGTCATTGTGTTATCTGTTATAGCAATATGAGGGGGCTGAGGCATTGCCCCTCATGATGACATGAGTCAGGTTATTGCGCCAGATCTGCTCCTCTCCATATGTTTAGAGTGCATTGCACCATGGGTGAGCCGCTCGCGAGCTCATTCTTGGACTTCCATCCGGATGCAAGCCTCTATGGTATCCTTCTATACCAAGTAATCATAATGCAATGCTACTAGAGGTTTGCTAGAATGTTCCAGAACATTGCTGCAAGGCCCAGTGTGGATAACAAAACCTTAATTATCTATAAAGGCCCCCATGTCTTAGTGGAGTCACGCTACTCTTGAAGCTGACTCAACTTCTTCTAATGGACTCACGCTTACTGACTTGACTGCATGTTCTGACTATGGTCCGGTTCCTGTACTTATCCTATCAAGATTGGACCCAATAAAGCCTATTCAGCTCTCCAGTACGGACCTTTGCTCTACTAGAGTTATTATTATACAACTAGCGAGATACACAATCAACTAGACTCTACACAAACCATTATTAGTAATTACACATCAACCCCCAGACTGAGACAACTCCCCATAACAACAGAGTAATCATATATCATCCCCAGAAAATCCCCAGAAAAACAGTATCACCCAGGCACCAGACCACCATTGTAATATCAAACATTTCTTCGCTATTTACATATCAAGTGACTTTAATCTTTTTTAAAAAACACCATTTCATCATCTATTGCTCTCGTTTGGCTTTCCATAAATCAGGGCGGTTGTCTGTTTGGCGGACTACGTGCACCAGTGCATGTCTACCTCAGTCACTGTTTCACATCTGTAGAAGCACATGGGTCAGATTTTCAGAAAATGTACAATTCGCCTTCACCAATCCTCTCAAATAACCCACATTTAAGACAAAAATTAGCTTTAAAATACAGTTTAACATAACAGTACTGATACTCTAAATCAATGCGATACCAAATATACTCAGATATACCCAGTAGCCTATTCTTCATTTTTCAGCCTAATTTAGGAGAATTTCTTAAATGTGCACAGCTGCCAATTGTACATTTTCTGAAAATCGGACCCATATAACAATAGCTCAAGGTTGATGGGTCTGCAGATAGTGGGTGGAGGAGGAGGGGAGCAATAATGTTCTGATGCTATCATGCATTTATGTACACCCCATGCTGTATGAACAGGCTAAATACATCCCCCTCCCAATCCCCCCCCCCTCCCACTCCCCCTTGAATTCCGTTTCCCGTTGCCGGAATCCCATGGGTTTTCTATTTGCAAACCCTATACCTACATTGAATCCAGCTCTGAATCCCTTTCCCAAAGCCTGTAGGCCCTTTTAATAATAATGATAATTAATGATAATCCCAAAGCCCGGCCCAAAATACTATCTATTTGACAACATTCTTCTGGATTGACTGATTGATGCATACTTTATTGTAAATCTAATCTTACACAAAGAGTTATACACATCTGTAGTCTTCTTATAGCTGTATGTAGCCAGCGATATCACATGAACAATTCAAGTTGATATTGTTAAAATAACCTTCAGAATAAAGATGATTGAAGGTCAGAAGTCTTATGAAGTTTCTTGTATCATTCTCAGGTAGGCCTACATATATAGGTTAGATATGTATTTCAGTCCTGACTGACTGACATCGAAATCAAGGTCTTTTAAGGCTGGGTTCCACTGGCCAGCTACTACTCCTGCTACTCCTCCCATTTTTTTATGGTTTTCCCCCTCCCGCTTCTTTGACAGCCTATTGCTCCCCACTTCTTTAGAAGCGGGAGCAAGCAACTGAAGGTATACCGGAATAGGTTTTATTGCCCCACTACTTCCACCACTACTTCTAACGCTACTCAGAAATGTAAGCACAGACAACATTTTATTTTCACATAGAAATGAACCCATCAAGTAGCGTGAGAAGTTGCGTAGAGTGGTGCTAGTGCCCCGCTTCAGCCCCACTATTTCCCGCTGCTTCAAATCAAACATGTTTGATAGAAGCCGGAGCACTCTACTGCTCCCGCTTCTTTCATCAAGAAGCGGGAGCAGTAGCGGGAGAAGTAGCCAGCCAGTGGAACCCAGCTTTTATATGGTACCCACTCCCCCGTCTTCAACAACATTAGTTACCATGCCCTAGCTAGTAGCTAGCTACTATCCAAGGGTATCATGGATACCCAGGTTGACAAGTGACCCTATTGGTTGGAGGGGTGGATACCATAACCCTACATCATACTAAATATGCTGTTTGATGTTTGTCACACTAAGAACTGTTCTCCGGTTAACTTGTAATAAATATCTTTTTCTCATTATATTATGCTTAACTTGGTGTCTCTGTATGGAGTGGGTGAATAACAAACATGTCCAGAAAACGAAATAAATCAGCGACAGCGGATGAAGATGTCTTGCTGATGGCCGCACACAGCTCCCTGTGTCCCTGTGAGCTGCCCATTGACAAAGCATTTATCCAGATCTGGGTTCATACAGTAAGGCTCCTGCAAGGTTACAGGGCCCAGTCCTGAACCTGTGTACATCTCACTACCATACTTGGCCAATACTGCCTCTGTGTAGCCCAACTTACGACACCACGCGTACAGCCAGTACTGGAGACCAAACTTAGTGTCACAGAGAGTGCCCCAGACTGAGTTATTCCTGTACACAGCCAAGCCTTCCCCTGGTACAGCGCCCATAGACAGTCCTATATCACCCCGGCGTATCTCACTGGGCAGGTAGAACACAGAGGAGTCCATGTCGGCAGCTGTGAGAGCTGCTCCTGAGGCATTCCATGAGCTGAAGACCTTGCACTGCTTTGTAAGGCTGTTATATGTGAGCGCGGCACAGTATGGGGTTGATACACACCTCACACAACAAGCTGTCTCACTCCCTGCACCACTCACCTGCTCCTCACTGGCTGCTGTAGGTCCTCCCTCTCATAATCTCAAATGTGCGATATCTCTTGGAAGGTTCCTCATTTCCAGCATTGGTATAATTCGCCAACAGGAGACAAAGGACAAGGGTTAAGATGTGATGCATGCTTAATGCCTGACTCCTAGAGTCAATGTGACAAGCTTATAGTAGTCCCAGCACTAAAACTATACACATCTAGCTTAAACTGCCTTCTCAACTATTGTGACTAAAATATCGCACCATATTTACTCATAAAATGACGCATGGGTCAGAATTCATCAATATTCTGCTGCTGTTATATGTTTATTCAAGAGTTATAGTCATATTACAACTCATAGCACTGAATTTATCAATATATGCTGCTGTTATATGATGACACAAGAGTTACTCATATTACGACTTATAGCACTAAATTCATTAGAATATTCTGCTGCTGTTATATGGGCCATACTCAGAAAAGTCTTGCAAATGGTTTCTGTGGTCCTTATAGTATTCCTGAGCTGAGAAAAATAGAGTAAATGTATCTGCTATGGTCAGATCAAAGGTCATTTGGGGTTTGAGTGGGGAGACCAACCCAAAAATGCTATGTATGTAAGGGGATTCTCAATATTTACAGCTGCAAAAAGAAATAAAAAAATAAGAATTAATGAAAGATACATCATAAACCAATAGAATATTCTGAACTCATGAAAAAAGGAAGATTTTCTTTCTTGATATTTAAATTCCTCCTGGAATAAGCTAAATTCTATTGTCCGTTGATGTTATGTCATGATATGTGACAACGGTCTCTAGGTGGCTGGTGCTCAACATTGGATTTTATATAATAGTAATCAAGAGTTGGTGGTAGATTCTGGTATATTATTACCTCTTGATATCAGAGCAGAAATTTCAGGCCTCAAATTGATTCATTCACGGACAAGTATGAACATGTTGTAAATGCCCCTTTAGTCCAGTAAAAATAGGAAAATGGTCATTTTGACCTATTTCCCACCACTCGATTTTTCTACATTTTTAGTATGTTCATCTAGGACCTTATGGCAATGCATGGTGAAAACCGCATTTCTGTTCTAATTTTTTCCACCTTTTAGGTTTTTTTTAGCTATCTTTCCTGGACTACTTTGGATCTGAGAAATAGGAAAGGTACACACACACAGGTAAAACAAGAGCTGCTGAAAAGCGAGAAATACAGAGGAAGCATTTTCAGCAGCAGGTGGAAAATCACGGTGGAATGAACTCCCAGTAAACCTGAGGAATTAAATGATAAACTCATGTTTGTTTCCCAGTTGAAGGTTTGGAGGAAAGAAAGATATGTCCGGAGAAATATATATTTTTTCCTTGTCTTGAAATGAAATGATTACTTGAATTGAAATGAAATGATTACTATTTTTTCCATATGACAGTCGTTATAATTATTCCACTGACCCAGACTGCACTGGGTATGAAGATAGGTAATGATTGAGAGGGGGCGATAATCAGTTAATCAGTCAAAGACCAATAACAAACCAGGAGAGTGTAAATCTTGGAGTACTTCAGTGTCTGGATGAATGATTGCTAGTGTGCAGGTTGATAGATAAGAGTAGAGCGAGAGGGAGAGGGGAGAGAGAGAAGAACAGGGATAGAGAGGGAGAGAGCAGGGAAGAGGAGAAGGGAGAGGCAGGAGGGAGAGAGGGAGAGAGAGAGGGAGAGAGGGAGAGAGAGAAGGAAGAGAGAGGGAGAGAGAGAGGGAGAGAGGGAGAGAGAGAAGGAAGAGAGAGGAGAGAGAGAGGGGGGGAGAGAGGAGAGAGAGGATATAGAGAGAGATAAGAGAGAAGAGAGAGAGAGAGAGAAGAGAGAGAGAGAGAGGATAGAGAGAGAAGAGAGAGAGAGAGGAGAGCTGTTATTCTATATTCCACTCTATACCTGCCATATCCAGGAGAGATATACACAACAAACCTACACTTCACTGGCTGTTATTCTTCCAATAGTACACAATGCTTTCTTCCGATAACTTTATGGCAAATACAGAACCCAAAATAAAGGTTTCTATTCCTCAATACTCCTCTATGCTAATTAAGGAGATGCACTATCTATGGACTATCTATGTACAACGTTCTATGTACTAGTTTCTATGTACTACCTTCTAAGTTCTACTTTCTTTGTACTACTTTATGGGACTACTTTCTGTCTACTACTTCCTATGTACTACCTTCTATGGACTACTTTCTATGGACTACTTTCTATATATACTACTGCCTATGTTCTACTTTGTATGTACTACTTCCTATGCACTACTTTCTGTGTAGTATTTTCTATGTACTAGTTCCTATGTACAACTTTTTGTGTAGTATTTTCGATGCACTACTACCTATGTATACTTCCTGTGTACTACTTTCCATGTACTACTCCCTATGTACTACTTTCCATGTACTATGTCCTTGGCCCGCTGGCCAGTGAGAGTGAGTATGTATGAAACCTGAATGTCCCACGCCAAGAAATGGACCACTACAGACACCAGTGAGTAAATCCACAAACATAGGGAATCCTGAATAAGGAAAGAAGGGGAATCCCAAGGGGAGCAATGAAATTAAGTCTGATTTAGTAGAGGATGCAACTTTAACACTAGTGAACAATAGGGAGGTTCAACAAGCAAACATATCACAGTTAAGTAACCGTACCTTTTGTGTGACATCAATTTGTGTTACACTTCGTATAACAAAATATAAAATGTGAGATGAAACATTTCGCTATATGTCACGTTTTTCCCGCCATGTTTTGCTGAACCTCTTTTTTTTCATGTATGTTTGTATATCAGAAATACAGATCCATAAGTTTACATAATTATAGGTTAGACTTTTTAAAAAAAAAATCCGTTATTCGAACATAACCTGCCTTCTGGGCTTCTACAGTGCTAAACATGGAGTGTAAAATAGCTTCAATGGCTCGATGTAGGCTACTCTGGGGTGTTTACATGGACCATTTTCCATTTTTTACTTCTTCTTCTAATTATCTTCTTGATACCAATTTTACACATGATTTATGATTTTATTTTTCACCTAGATGTTCATTACTTGGTTGATTTTCTTCTTATTGTCCATTCTTAATGAGTGCTGCCGCCACCTGACGGTATAACAATTGTATAGTTTTTGATTGATTCTTTTCTATCTAGGTTAGACTTGCTGAAACTCCCGAATGTCTCTACATGTATCGGTCCCACGGGTGCTACAAAGTTTGCTCAGCACATTTACAGCTAATGCCAGGATAAACTCTTATTGATCGTCTGCAACTTGCCATTTAATGTCAAGGTCATAAATGTGTCTTATATAGGACGAAAGCCTTGATTGCTGAGCTTGCATTATTTCTCTTGTAATTAGCGATGAATAATTTGTTAAAGAGATCGATTGTTGGGAAATACATGCGATGTGAAAAACTAGTAATAGGGGACTTGTGTGGCCGCCATCTTGAATCTTGATTCACATGGAATTATGAGACTGAATTTACAGATGTTTAACATGGGATATTTATCAGTGCTCCAGTGCCAATATGCACATGTTATATTAATATATGTGACTGAGTCCTCATCTTGTTTGTTTGTTTGTTTGTTAGACTTTTATTCATCAGTGGATGCATCAGCCGGTCTACTCCTTACAATATTGGAGATTTACACGCCGTGCTGAATTTATGGTAATAAGTACAGGAAATATAGAAGAACAATCACCAATAAGTCAACGACTTAGAAGTGTCTCCTATTGATGTTGGATTTAAAAAAGCTAATCGAGAGTTGTTTTTTCGCTAGATGGTAAATATATTTACATAGAACAAAGTATGTTAAATGACACACATCTGATTGACATCTTTCCCAGCATGCACTGTAACATCCTATGCCGGTAAATGTGTCCAAGATTGTTTCACCATTATTTTACGTCATTAACATTTTGTGGTCTTTTCCCCATACACTTTATTTCTGAAGCCTAGCAACAAAATCATCTAGAAAACATTTCATATTTTGGTTTTACACGGTTGAGTTTTACATTGAGAGTCACATTGGTTGCTGTAGTTGGTGGATTGTATAACTTTCACGTGTTCAACCATGCATGTATATGTACATTCTTCTCTAGGCTACTTCTCTATTCACCTGTTTTAATGTATTGTTGTACAGAATCACCCTGCATCCTGACCTATAGATCATATAACTTATATAAAGTGTTAAGTTTTCCCTCATTAAAAAGCCTTGATCTGCAATAAATCCAACTTATTATCCTAGAGTTTGATATTACTGTAAGTGACTTGTGCGACCCATATTTAGGCACACCTATAAGAAGGATCTGGCTGTATATTCAAAGTACAAACCTTTTGTCATTTAATTCGAGGTGAATAAAGAATCCCATGTAAGGCGATATATAGGTGAGTGACCTGCCGTGATCCACCAGCCCGTGATGTGCATGTCCACGTAAGTCCCAACTTATTATAGATTTAAATGTCTTCCTGCTTGTACCCATGCCTCCTTCCTCTTACAGCTGTAATCATGGCTAATTCTCATTTCTAACAATTTCTCCAATTTTGTTCTACCAATCTGAAAGCTAGGGAAAGTCTATAGAAAGACACTTGACAATCATTGAAAAATCCAAGTCCATTTAATAGATTCTCACAGGATGATTATGATTATATGTGATGATTATCCAGGCCCTTGAAGCAAAATGCCCATTTTCGGATGATGAAATGTGATTATCAGAGTCTCCTATAATATGTAAAAACCTTCTGATACAGACTCGTTTCCTCTTATGACAACTTAAAAGAGTCTGTTAAATCGATAAGCTTGGATGACGCGAGAAGGAATCTGATTGTAGGAATGTTGTGTTATCGATCCTTGGATGGCGGTTGTGTTGACATATTGAATAAACATCTGATGTTGGACAAAAAAATGCCCATTTTCCATTTTCATTGGTAGACCGAAGAATACATCTCAAGAGGCAATCAAACCCAGCTCACAGTCAGTTGTATTTAAACTGAAGTAATTAGATAGTAGAGTAAAATTAACTAGAAAACCGACTGGACAATGACATTGAACTCTATGAAACAGTCGGTATTACAGAAGTCAATAGTAGTATGAAAATTATTGGCAATAAGTTGGTAAATAGAGTAATGATAGGAGCTTCGGAGTAAATTTGATGATGTATTTGTGTTTTGATTCGGCCTGATCTCTGTACATCCTGATATCATGTTCTTCGAAAACTGGTATTAGTATTATAGGATACCCCAGGAAGATCTAAAAAATTAGAGAGGCTGGCGTCCTTTTCTGGAAATATGATGTAATTGCTCGATTCAGAATAAAAATACAATATATAAATTACAGGGAACACGTTGTAGGGTCTCTGCTTCCAGATTCATTGCAACAGAAGAATGCAATGAGGGTCCTACAGGCAAAGGCAGTATAGAGCACACCAGTAGTTCCTTAGGTTACTAATTGGTGCCTTCAACTGTTATCTTTTTTCCAAATGTTTCATCTTCATAAAGTCAAGACCAATCACGTACGTAGACCTGAGATTGGCCGTGTACATGCAAGGTGGAGATTCATCAGGCTCATAGTTTATGGTTAGAGCAGGCAGGTTTGTATAATGGGTCAGTTTTTCAGAAAATGTACAATTCGCCTTCACCAATCTTCTCAAATAACCCAAATTTCGCACAAACATAAAGTTCAAAATACAGTTCAACCTAACCAAACAGATTGCTAGAATCAATGCAATGCCAAATATACTCGAATTTACCTAGTGTTGGCCAAATTGCAGCCTTAAGTTAGCAGAATTTATTAAATATGTACAGCTGCCAATTGTACATTTTCTGGAAATCTCACCCGTATAGAGTCAGTTTCCCACCTTTCCCTACCCGCCTTACCTCCAGGGGAAACTAATTAATTACCTTCAGACGGGGTGAATAACCTACAAACTTTGTTATTTTTTAGATGCAGGTTATTTCTGGTTTGTTTCTTCCAACAGGTTTACAATATGTGATGTGTTTCGGAAAAATGTGTCATAAGTCGCAAAAAATAAATTTTGAGATACCATTATATTTGAAAAGATGAGATAGAACCGATTCCAACGATAGTAAACAGTCTAATAATCTAATAAGTATTTCTAGATTTTAATTTTGATATGTTCGTTTTTGAAAAAAAAGTTTCCAATATTTCTGGGAGTCAATAAACAGTAAAGTAACTAAATGTAGTCCATATGAGGACCTTTAAAACGAAAGGATATATTACATGGATTGTCCTGAAATTAGATATATCGATTGATATATCTATAAGTGATAAACCCTCCAAAAATTAGAACATTCCAATAATGTGATCTTGTGAAAAAAAACCTTTGAAAAATATTAATTTTCCGACTTATGACTCATTTTCCTGAAACACACCACAATTATTCCTGTCTCTTCCGGATTTTTTTTACAAGCGCTCAATATAACCATAATGCTGCCCTGTGTGACTGACTGGAACCAAATTTAAAGTCTGTATATATCCATGCAAGTAGTGTTATAGAGGGTTTTATACTCGTGCTTTTAGGATACGCCTCTGTGTATTCTATACCTTAATTACCCTAGACCTCACACCTTAACTACCCATGCGTACATGTATATATGTACCTACCCACCCACCCCCACTCCCCCATAACACCTAAGTACACATCAATGCTATAGCACGCCCCCCCCCCCTCATTAACCCCCTCCCACCCCCACCCTCCCATACAGGTACTCAGATTATATACCCCAAAATGTATCCTAAAGGGACGAGTATAAAACCCTCTATAACATTATTCATGCATATACATATATATCTAAGATTATATGTAATAGTCAGTGAATAGTACACATCCCAGTATAATTAACCGGGTAATGTAAGCAGGTCTGAGTTATTATCAGTATGGGTGATGTCACTTGGGACAGCAGGTGAACAACCCTGAATAGGGGACCTGTACACCAAGTAAAAATAAAATCTTAATTTAAAAAAAAAAATAATGTCACAATATGCATGCAATGTGGCCAACTTAATGCAGTGGCCGTCTTGTTCAGCACTTAAAGCTGCATTCCCAGCTATACTATTATGACAAACACAATCTTTCCAAATTTACTCACTATTCTGCGGTTCTTATATGTTTATACAAGAGTTACTCATATTATGACTTATAGGACTGGATATATCCATATTCTGCTGCTGTTATATGTTTATACAAGAGTTACTCATATTATGACTTATTTAGGACCGGATTTATCAATATTCTGCTGCTTTTATGAATTTATACAAGAATTTGAAGTGGGATCAGACAGGAGAAAACGTCCAACGGTGAGCAATAAGTAAAGATAGTGCAGGATAGTTTCGTGTGGATCCTCCAAATATAATTGATGTGAGCATTTATGAAGCCCTATAGCAATAACTACTGGAAAATTCCTCCACAATTTTGGTCAAATGACTGTTCTTTACTCCCTCTGGTGTATGTACAACACACTAGTTGTATGGGAGAGCTTAGTGCAATAACTCGCCCCACTTTAATGCATGTGGCACAACTTTGGGTTTACTTTGTCCACATGTGATCCGTTTTAGGAAAATGAGTCATAAATCGCAAAATTGATATTTTTCAGTGTTTTTTTCACAAAGTCCCTTTCTTGAAATGTTCTGATATTTGGAGGGTTTAGCACTTATAGTCATATAAATGCATGTAAAACATTTCGGGAGACTGTGTATAATAATAATATCCATGCGTTTTGAAGGGTTTTGTATGGGGTATATTTAGTTACTTTACTGATAATTACCCATCCAAAAACATTGCAAACTTTTTTCCCAAAAATAAAAATATCAAACATAAAATATAGAAATACTTCTTTAATGTCATTCATGTTTACTATCATGGGAATCAGCTTCATCTCTTTTCAAATATGATGATATCTCAAAATTCATTTTTTTGCGATTATGACTCATTTCCGTAAAACGGATCACAAATTATGCCGGTCGTTTTTCTGTTATTCCTCAGTTTCTCCCCCACTATATTCATGGGGAAAGTCGATAAGACCCGTAAGGGTCAATTCTGTAAAGATTGATTTATTTATTTGATTGAGAACACGGTACAAACGTTTTCTCTTCCAAACCAGCTATACATTTGTAAATTTTGTCAGTTAATCCTTCACTGCAGTAAATCTGTGCTATGTAAATGATGATATAGGAACAGAGAAAGGAGAAACGTTTCATGGACGGCGGAAGGTGATTCTGTAGATAACAAAACACTACACTATTTATTGTTCTAAGAACCATGACATCAGACAAGGAAACATAGACAAAGATATTTTAAAATGACTTTTATTCATTCCTGAGTCAATACAGTTGTTATAAATGACATGATATGTACATATATCACAGGTTGACCCATCTGAGGGTGAACTCCACACATATTAGACATATACCATATCCACATAGTTGATTTACGGGACTGTAATATTCATACCGTGGTACTGGTATACCTTTTTAAGGGGTAATATGGAACGCCATAGGGTCCAGCATTGGAGCTCGTACCACATACAGTGTGTAATAAAGCTTGTGTATAATACCTTTTTAAGGGGTAATATGGAACGCCATAGGGTCCACCATTAGGGCTCATACCACATACAGTGTGTAATAAAGCTTGTGTATAATACCTTTTTAGTGGGTAATATGGAACGCCATAGGGTCCAGCATTAGGGCTCATATCACATACAGTATCTGGTATGGCCTGTGTATAACATGGTAACCAGAAGTGAGGATACAGACACTGTGTTTATTGCCATGGAATTTTCACTATTATTTTTCTGCATAAATCTTGGAAGTATGATAAATACAAAATTACCCTCAGATGATCTCCAGGTTCCTTATTACACATGGGCTCCATGATTCCATTCATGCGCTACGCTCACTTACGACAATCACTAGTTCAGAGTGTAATATGGAATGTTGGGATCGCTGTTGAGCAAAGACTGTTTATTAGTTGACAGGGTTACCACAGGAAACTAAAATTCCATGATTTTCCCCTGATGTGTTTGTATTTTTCCCTGATTCTTAACAAATATCAAGGGCGCCAGGTCTGTAGTAAGTTCTAAGGAAACTAATTTTCAGATATTTTTTTAATCAAATTTTATTATCCAGGGGATGTCGTGCGGCACATTTTTCCCGATTTTTCATTTTTCTTTACAAATCTGAATTTCATTGAACAAGATTCTGTTGATTTTCTCTAAATTTTCAAATTCCCTGATTTTTCCCTGCAGGGAGTTTTTCTGAGGCATTTTCCCTGTTTCCCCCTGTCCCATGGTAACCCTGAGTTGAGGACAGCTTGTCTTCATGACACCTGTCATGTGTACAACAACCATCTATTGCTGAGGAACCTTAATTACTGAGGATTGATCCACATGAAATACACAACCAATTTAACACAGAAATAAACGCAATTATTATATTTTATCAATGCTTCAAATCGCTATCGTCATAGAATACTATCACTCACCCAACTGCTACATTTGTTGTATATCCTTATGTTAATCGGTCAACTTGACAATTGCAGGAGAAATGTATAAATCTCCCCTGCATCTCAATTTCAAGACATATTTTAAGATTTTCAGTCACTTGTTTTGTGAATTCAAGGCTCCTGGGAGACCTTGTGTTCCACATAAGACTTATTACCATAATAATAATACTTGACTGCTGCCATCTAGTGGCATGAAGTAACAAACATGTAGAGATCTCACCAGGGGGTGTCACGGTATGAGTTGTCTGTCAGTATGAACTGTCCAGGATATCCGGTTCTGAGGCTTAGGCCACGCCCCCGGACTAGCCAGTTAGAACCGTTTGCAATGGGTTGTCCGCCCAGTATGAACTGTCCGGGCAGGATGAATTTAATTTACTGGCGGGATGAATTTAATTTAATTGGGTGTCCGACCATTTATTTATAGGGGAGGCATCATGGCTGAATGATGCCGGTTTTGTGTAGATATTCCTCGTCATGTAAAGGCCGCTCCCGCTCCTATTTTACAGCTAGATAATGTGCATAACAAAAACAACCCAAAGGTTGTTAGTTAGTTCAACATATTGTCATCAGGTGGCGACTCTCTCAAGTCTGCCAGCCAGCCCAGACAGTTCATCCTGAGCCTGATGTTGGATATAGTCCAGTCCCTGAAGGTGAAAAATAGGTCCTACCCGGCAAAAATGGGTATTAAGACAGTTTTGGTGTCAAATGAAGCGTAATTCTGTGTAAAAAAAATATATCCAAAATCCGCAAAAATCCACTTTGGGGAAATTGTTTTATATGCGTTTAAATGTTTTAAAGTAGCCTAGTTATTTCAATATTTGATATTTTTCGGCGCACCTACCCTGAAACGGATAACGCCGGTCTTGGTGTCAAATGAAGCGGAATACCAAGTAGCATAACATATCCAAAATTCGCAAAGATCTGTTAAGCTGATTTTTTTTTATGTGCGTTTGAATGTCTTTTTATTATTTTTTTATTATATTTTTTTCGGCCGACCAGCATAAAATAGGATTAGGATGGTTTTGATGTCAAATGAAGCGTAATTCTGTGTAGAATAACATATAAAAAATTCACAAGAATCCGCTAAGAGGCAAATATGTTATGTGCGTTTGAATATTTTTGAATATCTAAGCATTTTTTTTTTTAATATCAATCAATGAGGCTTTATTTAATTCATATTTTACCTTTTCCTGAATATGAAATGTATCTATATTTTACATGCTTCGCCTAACTCCTTATACAATATTTTTTTTGTTTGGTTTCATGAGGTCCAGGCCCTCTCCTCGTCCGTTATTACAACTAATAGTATCCCATAATGAAACGCGCCACGAAACCCCTTCTTGCAGCATCAATAATAATAATAATATTGATAAGTCACAATCTATTCTCCTGGACAATTATAACACAGAAAATTATTTCTGGGTGAGTTTTCGTTTAAATCTGCTGTCCCACTAACGAGTAGCTTACAAACAAATTGTGTGGATGTGTGTAGTGATATTATATGAGCAAGAGAAAGTCAGAATGTGTACTTGCACCCATAGACATTAGACATGATGACAAGTCGCGTTAACACAGGCAGGGTGGGGGGCACAGAATTTGGGGAAAAGATTCAAGGGCCAAG
This sequence comes from Sthenelais limicola, assembly GCA_942159475.1. Taxonomy (NCBI): domain Eukaryota; kingdom Metazoa; phylum Annelida; class Polychaeta; order Phyllodocida; family Sigalionidae; genus Sthenelais; species Sthenelais limicola. The sequence goes on along the minus strand of OW804098.1, from coordinate 125,262,639 downwards.
AATAGAAGGGTAGTGCTGAGGAGGGAATATCATACATTAAACACAAGTAAGCACGGAGTGTTAATAGTTAGGGGAATGATTGGGTGAGGGTGAGGGTGAGGGGGAAGGGTGAGGGGAGGGCCTTCTCTCGGGGGGGGGGGGGGGGGGGGGGGCGGGGGTGACAAGCACATGCACAATCAGGAATAGGCCTATGAAAAAAGGCCTTACTCATGTGATAATAGTAATAGATGGGGGCGCCTAGCTCAGATGCGGTGAATTCTAAGCACTAGAATCTAGAATTACTTTCCTCATTTACACAACAATACGAGCGGAAAGGTCAATGAAGCCCTTTCAGCGTGTTGCCTACCACACTCGACCCTTGAAGACAATGCAGAGTATAAGTTGCTAAATATCATTGTAATTAAGACATTTCACTAATTAATTAGAGGCCCAATTTTTTGCGAATTATCGATGTTTTTGTATTAAAAAAAGGGGAAAAATACTCTCATAATTTTAGACGCAATAACTCGATCAGGGACAAATCAAGATAGAATTCTATATCTCATCTACTGGATGAGAGGGGAGGGGATGACTATAGCCGGGCAGTACGTGGCGGAGGGATGTGGGGGTGGGTCATGTTCTTTCAGTCACCCGCTCAAGACATTCATGCTCTATGTACACACATACATTTACACTAAAAGGTACGAAGCTAATGGTAGGTAACTAAAGATATATACTCCATAGGATGACTTTTTAAACGCAAGAATATATTTAATACAGTCTTCAAATTTAGTATGAATTCATAGAAACTATAAAGCACTAAACTCTCCAAAAATGAGAACATTCCAACAAAGATATCTTAATAAATAAATTTCTTTGAACAATATCAATTTTGCGACTTGTGACTCATTTTCCTGTGACACATCACGTACATGCTGATAGAAACAATCTTACAACTTAAATTACATGGTTAAACTCTTATTAAAAATGATGCCGTAACCTCATAAGACATAATATATTATTATTTAGCATATTATCTGAAATGACTGAGACGTTTATTTATATATTCCTCCATCTTTTCCTCACCCCTAGCACCTCTTCCATAACTATACCATCACCTCCTCCCACTGTCTCTCTCCCCTGTCACTCCTCTCTTTGTCTGAAGACTCCCCCTTCTATTCTAATCTTACTGTTCTTCCTCCCTTCTCTTCCACTTGTACACATATTCACTAGTGTGTATTGACTGACCCAGCATGGATACACATATTCACTAGTGTGTATTGACTGACTCAGCAAGGATACACATATTCACTAGTGTGTTTTGGCTGCCCAGCATGGATATACATATTCACTAGTGTGTATTGACTGGTCCAGCATGAATACACAATCATACTCACTCCTATATATTTCTCTCTCACTGTCTCACTTAATTTCCTTCACGTTTGGGTTTTGTTGATTTCACACTCAAACACTTATCAAATTTCACTAAATGGGGCTAATGAGTGATTTTGTCAACCATCTCAAAATTCCGGAACCTTCTGTTATATTGTTCATATGCTTAGAATTTCGAAGCAGTTAAATATTACACAATATTATGTCTCTCTCCCTTCTCCCTTCTCTCTTTCATGTGCAGAGAAGGTAGAAATGGTCCAAATGAAAATAATTAAACCAATTAATTACAATTAAACGTTAAGCCTATGCCTGGCGAAATTCAATTTACCACAGACTAGGCCTATATGTCAGTGGTCCATGGACAAGGCATTCGTTCACAGCAAAAATAGACATTCACAGAAGATGCATCAACGAATACACAATTTCATATGAATATATTATGTATTCATATGGAATTGTGTATTCGTTGATAATGGATTTTAGATTTTGATATGAAACTAAAAGGGATCAAAACATAATAATCTGAATGTGGCACACTGCTGGAGTCAGATCAACTAATTTACTGAATAATTAGCCCAATTTTTACTGACAAAATATAGTCGTTAGCAGGTCCAAAAAGTCTCTTTAAAATGCACAAGATTTTAGAGATTACAAAGTATACCAAAACAAATTAAAATGATAAGACCTCTGATATTCATATATTTAAATTAAATTATTAATTCTAACTGAAATAATAAAAAATAGCAATATTTTTTCCATCCGTTCTTTCTATGAATATTGAGCTTAAGTACTTGCCAATAGATTCTAATCATTTTTATGGTTATAAATTCAATATTTCTCTATTAGCTAGAGGGGAAACCTATGGGAAATATGTGCGTCATCGTATGTCACACTTCTTTATGGGCCTAGCTCAACAATAAATATTAAGCTTGTATACTAGTAGATCTAATAGATTATCTTACTTTGGTCCTTCATATGGGCTGGTCACTGGTTTGAATTTTCAATTATGTTTAAATATTTTCGAAAACTTGATTTCTAACCAACCTCTCCCTGTCCCGTCCCATCCCTCCCCCTTACATACCCTGCCGCCTCCCCTTGAGGTTATTCACTACTGGTGATACAATGTATACTTATAACATCCTTTACATTTTCAAGTTATTTACTAAATACCAGTCAAGTTATACAATCAAAGCTAATCAACCAAAATTTAATGTTGTTTGTTTAGTGGTTGCTCTTTTATTGTCTCCCTATATATGTCACATTTATGGAACTCAATCCTCTATTATGCATTAAGATAAAAGCTTTATCTTGTTTTTACTTCTACAATTGTATCATGGATCATGTATTATGGATAGGTTGTGGACGAGTGCTGACTGGATGTGGACGAGTACCAGCTAGTACCTCCATCAGTCCACTGATCCACAATACTAGTACCAGTACTGACCCAAGGCTTACTACGACCCCTGCAAATGCATGTAGTCTGTTGATTGGGGAAGTTAAATGCATCATCGTACGTCACACCAATAACCTATCCTCACAATTTAGTGGCTAAAGAATATTGTTCTGGATATTCAGTAGAAATAGGCCTATAGGTTAGGGTAAATCCCAAGCATTAAATTTACATGTTTTTGTCATTTTCCTGACTATGGAGTATGTTTGATTCAGTAAAACGTCACTGTACAGCACACATCATTGTATTTCTATATTTTAAGTTTGATATTTTTATTTTTGAAAAAAAAGTTTGCGATGTTTTTGGATGCGTAATTACCTGTAAAGTAACTAAATATAGGATCAGCAATCATTTTTACCTACTCCATACATTACAAAGGCCCTCAAAACGCAAGGATATATTTAATACAATATATATGCTGTCAATTATTGCTGGTGAGAACCCTGCACCATCATAAATATACACAACATAATGTTGAATTGCGTGGTTAATGTTGGCCCTAGCCCACGTTGCTGGCCTTGATTCCCCGACCCAATGCTCTGCCTCTGAGGGCAAGGGGACGGATACTTTTGTCTATGTTGGCCCTAGAATAACCAATCTACCGCCCCCTGCTACCCTCTGGTGGGAAGTTACTACACTACCGGTACCATTTTTCAGTGCTTCCGCCAAACAATGTCAACAAATACATAAAACCGGGAATCATAGGCGATTTTCATATGGATTGTAAGTGCGTAGATAAGTAATTGTGATTTTGCATCATATATATGCTTCTTATGAGTATTGATGCCAAAGATCAAGCTTCAATACCACATAATTCTTCGATAAAACTCAGCGTAAACTCAGAGTAATGTTTCCAAGCCGTTCACATAGAATACACAACCAAACAGGGCTTGCCATATATGGAGAGCCGGTAGTGACGTCATTCTCAACAGGCTCCGCCCCGTTCTCAAGCCCTGGCCTGCTATTGGTCAGAACCGACTTCCTGGACAGTTCATACCGATGGACTACCTATACCGTGACACCGGCACCACAAGCTTGAGCTGCTAGCAGCAGGGGAAGGTCATATGTTCAATGTTGTTAGATTTCAATGTTGTTAATCTGTGCATTTGCTCTGGATGAAGGGATTCCCGTAAGGAAATGCTGTGAAGAAGTGATGCTGGTTTGCATTGTGTACTGTATACAATGTTCTAAAACTACCTCAAAACATCATTTAACCCCCCATCGATTACTGTCAAACCCCATTTTGGTGCACTCCCAAAGACTGCAAACGGTCAAAGCGTTAAAAAATAATACAAATTTAGTACTTAAAGAAACTAAAAGTAATTTTCTTGATCTATCAGTTACTGAAAACTTGCAAACAGGGAAAACCTTTGAAAGTTTTTGTCACAAAAGCCTTTACCGAGGACCCTCGGCTAAAGAGAGAGTAGTGTACGAGGCTGGATCAGATGGAAGACAAGAATCCGTACCTCACAATGTCTGAGTGGGGGGCGGCCAGCATGAGGGTGATGTATCATGATCACCTCCTCTCTGTAGACCACCTCAGCAGAGATCAAGTCGAGGAACACATATTGGCTTACATAGTGATAGTATTTGATCTAGTGGAAAACTATGAATGGGCATCCATTCTGGCGTACAACAACAGGTATCGTGAATTACAAGCTCAATTCGATTTTGTCTGGGAGACGGATCCAGGCACCTCTGCCACCGCCCTCCTCATTCCCAGGTCCAAAAAGGAGTTGAAAGACACCAACAGATCCAAACCCAGGTATACCAAGACCTCTACAGGAGAAAAAAGTGAGCTGTGTCGCACCTTCCAGAAGCATGGAAGATGTAACTATGGAGATAAATGCAAGTATAAAAAGGCAATCGGCCTTTTCCTCCAATCTTTTTTCCCTACTCTTAGCTATGCTTACCAACAGGGATGTATTAATATCCCTTTTTTCTCCTCACAAACTGTTTTGAATTCCTTTACCACTCGGACATGTCTCCACCCTCCCAACTACTAACTCAAATTTTTATCTTTTCTCACTCCACTGCACCCAAATGGTGATGACATGACACCATTATGTAATAGGTATAGTGGGGAGGTGGAGGAACAGGAAGGGGGTGTAGCAGTTAGTCGGAGAGGGTGTACAATGTTACTGCACTGAGCCTGCAGGAGGAGGTGTGGCAGGCTGAGGGTGTGAGGAGGGCAGGGGATATAGCCATGAACTCCCTGTATATTGTAGTTAGTGAGGCTGGTGCAAGTATTGTACATGTGTACAGCAGGGCAGACAGGAGGATGCTCTACAGCATCAGTGTTTTTCTTTATCTCCCTCTCCCTCTCTCTGAGAGGCATTAAGAGTTTGAAAGATGAATAATAACAGATCAATTGTCCCCTGACCTAGGCACCTGCAGATTTTATGAAGATGTATATGTATGTCTATAGGGAGGGCAACCAGACTGTCAACGGCTGAGGACAACTACCTGAGTGTCGCTCTTTGGTACATAGACAGCTTTCTCACACAGCTAAATGACCCAGAAGCTTAGAAGGATGACCAATGTTCTATTGATGAGAGATTCTATGAGGCAGCTGGTATAGGCACTATACATGATAGCACCAGGAATAGATATTTCAAAACCCAACTGGATCCAATCTTAGAGGAGGAATACCAGGAAACAATAGAAAGCGCGCTGAACGCGGGAAGGAAATAATTCGGAGAGAAATGCATCAACATCATTACAGATACAAGACATGGAAGGAGAAAAAATGCCAAAGATTCAAGTTCTCCTACACATTCATATCACTAAAACAGACAATCCTGTGACCCAGAGACAATAAGGCCAAAAAAAAAAAAAAGGTGTGTTTCCGATTTACCCCCCCCCCCCCCTACCTAGAAAAACCTTACCCTACCTAAAAAAATTTTTTACCATATCTGATTTTTTCCCCTTCATATCTTACTTTTTTTGGATTTTTTGACAAAAAAAACTTATAAAAGCCAAAACTGTCAAAAAGCACATTTCCTATGTTCAAAACAACTATTGTTATGAAAAAGACATTTTTTTCAGTTCCTGGGAGGTGGTTTCCAAACAAAAAAAATTAACAAAAAAAAAAAAAAATTACCACCCCCCCCAACCTAGTTTTCAGCCAGATAAATCGGAAACACACCTATATTTTTTTTTGGCCTAGGAAGAATGAGTCTATGAAAACCCGTGTTTAAAGGTGTTTCTGTACATGGCCATGATCAGATTATGGCAGTGATCAAGCATGTCAAAGACAGGAAGGATGCAATTTTCCGCCATTGGTTAAAATTAGCCAAGTAACAAAGTAAAGTAAATGCAAATGTGTTGCTATTTCTAAAGTTAAGAGTCATAGGTAAAGAGGTAATGTGGTAATTACACAAAGTACATTTTACATCTTCATCCATAAGGTGATTCCTTATAAGCTACTCTTTGCTGCTAAGAAAGCAGAATTAACTATGCAGGCAATTATTGCCGCTGAGAGCTGAAGACCATTTATGATTTTATTTATGTTATAATTCATACCCTTTATATAGTTCCAAAGGCGCAAGGGAAGATTATCAGGTCTTCACAGAGGCACCTGTTCAAGAGATCATCAAGCTTGTATCCACAAAGTATTATTTTTGATAATATTTCTTTGTACTACATGAGAATACCAGGATTTCCTGAAATAGTGTGCAGTAAAAACTTTTCTAAAAAAATATATGACTGAGCCTATCTGCAGTACTCATGAGGAACTAGAGAGGGTGAAGGAGAAGTAGGTGGACCTAAATGCAGTACATGGGAAAGTTCTGCGATGGTAAGAGACACTGAAATCATACTTCACAATATTCATGAGGAACTAGAGAGGGTGAAGGAGAAGTAGGTGGACCTACATGCAGTACATGGGAAAGTTCTGCGACGGTAAGAGACTGAAATCATACTTCAATACTCATGAGGAACTAGAGAGGTTGCAGGAGACAAGGGTTGGTGGGACTAAATGCAGTACATGGGAAAGTTCTGCGACGGTAAGAGACACTGAAATCATTCTTCACAATATTCATGAGGAACTAGAGAGGGTGAAGGAGAGGCAGCTGGACCTAAATGCAGTACATGGGAAAGTTCTGCGACGGTAAGAGACTGAAATCATTCTTCACAATATTCATGAGGAACTAGAGAGGGTGAAGGAGAAGTAGGTGGACCTAAATGCAGTACATGGGAAAGTTCTGCGATGGTAAGAGACACTGAAATCATTCTTCACAATACTCATGAGGAACTAGAGAGGGTGAAGGAGAAGTAGGTGCACCTAAATGCAGTACATGGGAAAGTTCTGCGATGGTAAGAGACACTGAAATCATACTTCACAATACTCATGAGGAACTAGAGAGGTTGCAGGGGTCAAAGATCCCATGGTTAGCCCAGCACTTGATCCAGTGCTAATGCTGTGACTACATTTCCTGGTTGCTACCCGTCGTCATCTCATTCAAATGACTTACGTGGTAAATTGAAGATCAGCAGGAAAAGCTGTGTCCATGAGGCAGGACAACTTTTCATGTGGTGAAGATAGTGTTATAGAATTAAAAACAAGGCTTGTGGTGGTTTCGTCTTTCTGGCGATTCACCTAGGATTAATTACTAGTAATATGATCATATTTAATTAGCTGACGATCCGTCCTTCTGACGATTCGCCTCATATTATTCTTAAAAGATCTGACGATTATACTGTAAGACAACTGTACTGTAAGACGATTGTATGATGTACACAGTATTTTGAGGATTGGCCTGTTTTAGGTCTGTGTTTGGTCTATAAAAAGGAGAGTATCCTGATTGTGAGACAGAATAAACCTGGCTATGATACTAGAAGGTTGTTACGTTGATTCTACTCGAGTAAAACCTGACCGAAGTATTGAACCTAGTTGATTAAGTTATTCACTAAAAGGTGATTCTAAGAGATGTTGGTGAATAAGAATACCAGGCGAGAAGCAACTAGAAAGATCAGATGAACGGGTGAATAACCTTTATTCAGACGAATACAGTAATATGGCGTACTCGACTTCTCCATCACTCGAGCATCTCTGGGACGACCAACCAGGGGGGCAAGACCCCCTCCAGCTCATGGGCCAACGATAGAGGAAAGGCGAAACCGTATCAATAGTAAACATCAAGAATAAAATATTCAACAGATTTAATGACATATTTGAGGTGGATATGTCCAGGAAATAGTGGAAAAGGATGCTGCAATGAATAAGTCACCACTGCAATGAAATTATTTGTTGGGGAGATAGTAATATCTGCTCAGAAATAGGAAGTGTGGTGTTGGAAAATAGTTTCTGGTATGCATAGTTTGTACCATAGTGGAAAACTGCATCATTATTATCTATTGCCACTATTGGGTGCAACAGTGGGTGTTAGTACAATGTGTATGTACCTAATTAAACTTGATACTTCCGTAACAGTTAAAGAGGAGCATGTTCATTGAGGATAAAAACATCCTGGGCATAAGTTCATGACATGAAATGAAATAAAGCTGTACTCATTACAGCCCAAGGACTGTACACAGACGGAATGAACACCATCTACCCATCTTCACGGTGTCTATCTACTGCAAACTGTCATACCCACACCAAGGTAAGTTATGTATACATATATACATATATATACTATGGGGAGAAAAAAAAATTATTTCTTTTATTATACTCGCCGTGAAAAGTTCACAGAACCAGATTATTTGGAAAAGGCAGTCAAATTTATAGAAGGGAGATAAATAACAAAAGATTGTATGCGATTAAAAGTGAAAGATATGAAGAAATGTTTAAAACATGGGAGAAGATGGGGAATATCTAGGTTGAAAAGAAGAGTCAAAACTGAAAAGTCCTACATTATGATCAACTCAAAGGATTTAAATTGTTATCATTATTTACTATTCTACTTATGTCTAGAATTGTCAGAGAACAGACGGCAAGGACAGAAAATGAAAGAATTTGCAGAAAACAGAAGTTATGTGTATATATATATAAGGTACCTAATTTATTTTACGACAAGTTGATCATTGATGGATTGAACACCATTTACACATACGCTGATACAAGCTTCACATTTTACCTTATCATGTACAAGGTGTGGAGGGTGGACAAAGGAACAACAAAGTCAAACAAATGTCAGTCATAAATATAGTACTGACGTACATTGTCACTCCTCCATCCCATGATAAGGTAAAGGATCAAGGTTATCTGATATGTTTCAAACAGCAATTATATATGACAGTATGGATGAACCTTACAATCAGCCGCAGCTGACCGCAGTGTAAGAATCTAATTATAAAGAAGCACATTCTTCTAGAGAGTCTAATGGAGAATAAACAGTCGAAATGCAATGCGTGTAAGAGGTTGGACACAGGAACAACAACGCTGGGTCCCGGTATTGCAAATGTCAGTCACAATATAAAGATAATACTGACCCACATCTCACCTGTGCTACCGCCTAGCGCCGGTGACGCACAATAATACTGACATACATTGTAATTATAAATATTAATTCAACAAAAGACAGATGCAAACTGTAAAGCACTTAAGATTTATGACAGATTTCTAGGTTCAATGCAAGTGTGGTCTCCTATCCTGAGAACAAGGAAGAGGACAGGGTTGAATTGCTAACATAATGTAGCAGGATGGCAGAACCAAGCCTGTGTTGATGTAAGGGTTTGCTGGATCAGGTAAAACATCAGCACTGCTGCATATTCTCACCACTAGGGGCGTGAACACTGAGCTCCAAGCCCTCATACAGGGCAATAGGCCCCTGGGTTGGAGTGGTCTATAGGGTTTGCTGGATCAGGTAAAACATCAGTACTGCTACATATTCTCACCAAATCTAACTGCTATGGTGATCGATTCACTCGATGAAATTTTGGTTTGTGTAAGAATCAAATTATGAATAAACACATCCTTCATGTGAGATATCCTCATGAAACACAAGCCTGGGACCACTAGAGCAGCAGAGCTAATCTAACCGCAATCATATATGACAGTATTGATGAGACCTACATTCAGCCACAGCTGAACTTAGTGTAAGATTGATATCATGCAGAAGCACATCCTTCATGGGAGATTTCTTCATCCAACAGAAGCCGAGGCCCCCATAGAGGCAGAGTATATCTAACTGCTATTGTCTATGACAGTATGGACGAGACTTACGATCAGCCACAGCTGAACTTGATTGAAATCATGTGCAAATATTGCCTTCTGATGAGAAGTCCTCAGGAAACCTGGGACCACTCAGTGTAAGAATGAAATCATGAAGAAGCCTATCCTTCATGGGAGCACTATAGAGGCAGACCATATCTAACTGCTATCATTTACGACAGTATGGATGAAACATGTAAATCAGCCACAGCTGAACTCAGTGTAAGATTGAAATCATGAGTAAATATTTTCTTTTGATGAGATGTTCTCAGGAAACAAACCTGGGACCAGTGGTGTAAGAATCACATTATGAAGAACCTATCCTTCCTAGGACCCCAGCCCCCCCCCCCCCACACACACACCCCATAGAGGCAGAGCAAATCTAACCACTATTGTCTATGACAGTATGGACGAAACTTACAAATCAGCCGCAGGTGAAGAAGTTGATTGAAATCATGAAGAAGTATTTCCTACATGTGATGAGATGTCTTCATGAAACCTGGGACCACTCAGTGCAAGAATAACATTATAAATGTTATATCTTATTACTTTTACTTGCCATAACTTGTATTTCACTCACAGTGTAGACTTCTGTCAGCATTTTTACTGTTATAATTGATTATGTCGACTTTATATTGTTTGTTTGATTATATTGACTTCATATCGTTTACTTCATATCGTTTAGACCTGGATATTATCCAGAAGTCTGGTCACCTATTTGTCTAATCTCCTCATGTATAACCATAGACAAATAAATTATTTTTCAATTGAATTCAATAAAGAGGGAGAGCAGTTCTCACACAGGATGCTGCAATAATGACTACCACCACTAGCAGCAGGCAACAGGCAACATCTACTACAGCCTACTGGTGGTAAGATTGAAGGTACAGTTGTGGTTAGGCAACAAGTGACAGCAGCAGCAGCCCAAACAATGGGGAGTGGAGTGACAGATGCTGTCATGTAAGTAGCCATAATGCAAAATAAATATGAAAGGCCAAGCTATACAATCTGATGACGATGGAAACTATCATCTAACCAATGGAACAAGGTGGCGCAGAAGGTGTTTGTTACTAAAGCTTTTTCCGAGGACCCTCGGATATGTTTAATTAGAGTTACCAAAGAGTATTTGTGTAGAACACATGAACTGAGGCCCTGGAAACCCGGAGCCAAAGTAGAAGACACTTAGTAATTAGTTTTGTGCCACCGTTCCAACCTATAGCTTGTGGTTCCTTAGCCCGCTGGGTGAAGGAGGTTTTGACATGTAGTGGGGTGGATGTACGAGGGTTCACTGCCCACAGCACCAGATCAGCATCAGTATCCAAATTACATGCCTTGAATGGGCTGATTGGTGATATTCCCAAGTGTCTTTTCAGCATTATTGGGAAAGGCCTATCCAAAGATCCTCACAGAACTTATGTTGAAATCATTACCAGGGAACAATCTCACAGGTAGGAGTGGTTTGTAACAGAATATGGACTTTGCCTCCCACATTATACGGATGTGGCCTATAATTATAATAATCATGTGTGACTCGTTCATGCCGCATCCATAGGGAGGGGGTCACTCAAAAGTGGGTAGGTAGGGAGGGGGTCACTCAAGTGAGGGTAGGTAGGGAGGGGGGTCACTCAAGTATGCTTAGGAAGGGAGGGGGGTCACTCAAATCATGGGTAGGTAGGGAGGGGGTCCCTCAAGTGAGGGTAGGTAGGGAGGGGGGTCACTCAAGTATGCTTAGGAAGGGAGGGGGGTCACTCAAATCATGGGTAGGTAGGGAGGGGGTCCCTCAAGTGAGGGTAGGTAGGGAGGGGGTCACTCAAGTGAGGGTAGGTAGGGAGGGGGGTCACTCAAGTATGCTTAGGAAGGGAGGGGGGTCACTCAAATCATGGGTAGGTAGGGAGGGGGTCCCTCAAGTGAGGGTAGGTAGGGAGGGGGTCACTCAAGTGAGGGTAGGTAGGGAGGGGGGTCACTCAAGTATGCTTAGGAAGGGAGGGGGGTCACTCAAATCATGGGTAGGTAGGGAGGGGGTCACTCAAGTGAGGGTAGGTAGGGAGGGGGGTCACTCAAGTATGCTTAGGTAGGGAGGGGGGTCACTCAAATCATGGGTAGGTAGGGAGGGGGTCCCTCAAATCATGGGTAGGTAGGGAGGGGGTCCCTCAAGAGTGGGTAGGCAGTTGTGCCATAGGCCCAAGCATGGCAAGACAGCGGTGCGGTAAAGCATTAGCCCAGCCAGATATATTGTATCTTATGAGGTGACTGGAACAGATATATTTACATATATTCTTTATGATTCTATTAGTCTATATTGCTAAGCAACTCATGCAATAATTATGCTCCTTCAACCAGCACATGCAGAAGCACATCCTTCATGGGAGATTTCTTCATCCAACAAAAGCCGAGGCCCCCCATAGAGGCAGAGCAAATATAACTGCTATTGTCTATGACAGTATAGACGAGACTTACGATCAGCCACTGCTGAACTTAGTGTAAGATTGAAATCATGAGTAAATACTGCATTCTTATGAGAAGTCCTCAGGTAACAAACCTGGGACCACTGGTGTAAGAATGAAATCATGACAGTATAGATGAGACTTACAATCAGCGGCAGGTGAAGAAGTTGCTTCAAATCATGAAGAGATATTTTCTCTTTAATATGAGAAGTCCTCATGAAACAAGCCTGGGACCACTCAGTGTAAGATTGATATCATGCAGAAGCACATCCTTCATGGGAGATTTCTTCATCCAACAAAAGCCGAGGCCCCCCATAGAGGCAGAGTATATCTAACTGCTATCATATATGACAGTATTGATGAAACTTAGATTCAGCCGAGGCGGAACTTAGTGTAAGATTGAAATTATCATGAAGCACATCCTTCAGGGAGATTTCCTCCTGCAACAGAAACCCAGGCCCCCCATAGAGGCAGAGTATATCTAACTGCAATTGTGTATGACAGTATGGATGAAATTTACATTCAGCCACTGCTGAACTCAATTTCTATTTCAAACATTCTTTATTGTCTTTTCTCTTACAAAACAATTTTTGGTGATCCAAGTCTGGCGTGCCAGCTCTTCCTATGGGTGCCAAAAGTGTAAGTGTAATGAAGTTATGAGGTTAAAGGTTCTTAATATTTTATTATTGCTAATTTTAATTAATTGTATAAACTGGCCATTCTAATTTCAAAAACATTTTTCACCAATACATTTCTTCAAACTTGTCGTGTGATATTCTTGGTGATAAATTGAAAGATGATATTTTCTCTGCATCAAGATTAACTAAATTGGTTATGTTGCAGCATGGAAAATGGGGCAGATATAATTATTTTCAAGCCAAGAGGCACATATAAAGAGGCCTCTGCATAGAGGCAGAGTAAATCTAACTGTTATTGTCTATGACAGTATAGATGAGACTTACAATCAGCCACAGCTGAAAAAGTTGCTTCAAATAATGAAGAGATATTTTCTCCTTAATATGAGAAGTCCTCATGAAACAAGCCTGGGACCACTCAGTGTAAGATTGATATCATGCAGAAGCACATCCTTTATGGGAGATTTCTTCATCCAACAGAAGCCGAGGCCCCCCATAGAGGCAGAGCATATCTAACTGCTATTGTCTATGACAGTATAGACGAGACTTCTGTTCACAACTTTCTTCTGATGAGATGTCCTCAGGAAACAAACCTGGGACCACTGGTGTAAGAATCACATTATGAAGAACCTATCCTTCCTAGGACCCCCCCCCCCCCCCCCCCATAGAGGCAGACCAAATCTAACCGCTATTGTCTATGACAGTTTGGACGAAACATGTAAGCTTAAAATCATGTGTAAATACTGCCTGTTATTGAGATGTCCTCAGGAAACCTGGGAACACTCAGTGTAAGAATGAAATTAAGTAGTACATCCTTAATGGGAAAACGCATCAAGTACAACCTTAGAGGTCTTACATGACTAACTGCTATGGTGATCGATTCCCTTGACGAAATTTCAACCAATGGCAGTAGGTCAGTGTAAGAATGAAATTAAGAAAAATGAGCGAGTAATTCTCTTGGGATGCAGAACAACCTCAGTGCAAGAATTAAGTTAAGAAGAACAAAAGGGTTCTAATGATAAACCTTGTAGTACAAGGTGTGTAAGAGGCGGGACACAGGAACAACAACGTTGCTCCCAGTATACCAAATGTCAGTCACAATATAAAGATAATACTAATTCAACAAAAGACAGATGCAAACTGTAAAGCACTTAAGATTCATGACAGATTTCTAGGTTCAATGCAAGTGTGGTCTCCTATCCTGAGAACAAGGAAGAGGACATGGTTGAATTGCTGACATAATGTAGCAGGCTGACTGCTTTGATGTAAGGGTTTGCAGGTAAAACATTAGCACTGCTACATATTCTCACCACTAGGGGCGTGAACACTGACCTCCAAGCCCTCATACTGGGCAATGGGCCCCTGGGCTGCTTCACTAGCAGCATTAGACGAGTGCTGATTGTCTATGGGAAATAATAACCTCCTGCATCTCACTAGTGATTTTGATTTATGTTTTACAGGGACATAATGAGAAAGTTTTGGAATAAAATTAAAGTTTTTTGTTCACTCCCTCTCTTCCCTCTGTCCATTCTCTCCATCTCATTCTCCCTGACTCTGAGCTCCAAGGCCTCACACAGCCACAAATCTACGCTGAAGGAAACAGTGCAGCACATCCTTCAGGAGAGATGTCCCCATGAAGAAGTACAAGCTAAGGATCAGCATAGCGGCATAGGAAATCTAACTGCCATGGTGATTGATTGTCCAGATGAGATTTCTAACCAGCAGTTGCTGACCTGTGTAAGAATCACATTATGAATAAACACATCCTTCATGAGAGATATCCTCATGAAACACAAGCCTGGGACCACTAGAGCAGCAGAGCTAATCTAACTGCTATTGTCTATGACTCAATGGATGAGATTTGTCCCTCATGAAAGATGAACACATCAGGTACAACCTAAGTCTAAGGATCAGCACAGCGGCATAGGAAATCTAACTGCCATGGTGGTTGATTCTCTGGATGAGATTTCTAAACCAGCTGAAGCTGACCTCAGTGTAAGAATCAAATTATGAATAAACACATCCTTCATGAGAGATGTCCTCATGAAGCACAAGCCTGGGACCACCATAGAGGCAGAGCAAATCTAACTGCAATCATATATGACAGTATGGATGAGACCTACATTCAGCTGAAGCTGAACTTAGTGTAAGAATAAAATTATGAATAAACACATCCTTCATGAGAGATATCCTCATGAAACACAAGCCTGGGACCACTAGACCAGCAGAGCACAAGCCTGGGACCACTAGAGCAGCAGAGCTAATCTAACTGCTATTGTCTATGACTCAATGGATGAGATTTCTAAACAGCAACTGAGCTCAGTGTACAGTGATTCACATTATAAAGTCCTTCATGTGAGATGAACACCTCAAGTACAACCTGAGATGAGCACATGCAGTCTAACATGCCTAACGGCCATCGTGATCGATTCTCTTGATGAAATTTCCAACCAATGGCAGCTGAGCTCAGAGTAAGCATCAAATTAAGAAAAATGAGTTAGATACATGGCGGCAACCGTTGAAATACTGTGTTTAGTGTACAGGATTTCAGACTAGTAGTATATCCTCAAGGAGCAAGGCTCCACCTCCTAGGTGCCAGTCAAGTAGGACACGCTTCTGGGGTTGAAGCCTCCAGCCCTACTGTACTCATGGTTATTAAACAGTCTACTACAAGCTTTGCCTTCAGATGTTATTCTTTACTATCAATCCTCATCACGGACTCCCCTAGCTACCTCTATAATACTAATTATCCAGATATACCACTAGGTTATCACTTCAAACACGGCACCATTTATTGTAGTTATTATCAAAATAGACAGATAAGGGATCACTGGGATTTGGCTCATCAGTGTCAGGATGGTCCTCAGCAACGAAAGCCAGCTGTACAAACACTGTTCAGAACATCTTGGACAGAGTTTGTTCAACTGGTGCAACAAAGATGGGAGATGAAATGAGAAAGACTTCTCTATGATTTAATCTAAAGACACCAAAGCAGGAGTTCTGCAACAACCTTTTTTCAGTACTCGTTGGTGCCACATATGGGAATGTCAGCAATTTCCCTAGTTATGTTTGAGAAGAGCAAAATAGAACTAAAGCTTGCAAGCTCGGCAGAAGGTCATAGAAGTCATACTCAAGTCCAAGACAGGGGCCTCAGGAAGCAGAGAAGCCGAATTAGTAGAATCTGCTAACCTCACTACGTTCGGTGACGTAGATTTGTGATTATTGGAGGAGACAGCCGCATTATCAACAATCCAGGGATTATCATGATTACTCCTCTATTACTGCTACTACAAAGGTCACTTATTCTCTGCTTAAGCTCAGAGCCATGACTGGGGCCACAGAAGCAACTGCAGTCATTGACCAGACCCTCAAGGACACAAGGGACTGTATTGCTCTGTCGGTGTTCTATAATCATCAAGTGATTATCAAGAAGCGTTGTGAGTTTGTGGCACCAAACCTGAAGGATCAGTACAAAGATATGGCATCAAACCTCAAACGTTTCCCTCCACCAAGGCCAAAGATAGAAGATCTCCTCAACAAGGCTGTGGAAGATCTTCATGGCCAAATGGACCTAGTTAAGGATCTGCATCAAAAAGTCCAATAGCAGCGTATATTGAGAAGGTCACACATTAAGTAAATGGGCAGTAGACAGTGAGAAGACTTGATTAAAGACATTGAAACTCCTATAGAGAGATTGAGATCAACAATGTCTACTAGAGAAAAATGAATAGTTGGTGGACAAATACATGCTGGAGTTCAAGTGAGAGAGAAGAGACTTAGAAACGAAAACAAGCACCACCAAATGAGCCGTACAAGTAAAAAGGTCCCAAGCAAGGTCCATCAAGATTGCTCAACAACTTGGAGCAGAAGTCAGCTTTGTTTTGGGAGAGGCTTGGCTTCAGTATTCAATCGCGTGCCCTATGCGCACTTGGTTGAATACCTCCGCCGCACGACGATATGTCTTCCCGCTCCGTCCCTTGGTAATTTTTTTTAAAAAATCTTATTATAGGTTATAGGTTTCTAATTCTCCTAGGATACTGATATAGAGCATTCTCAAGATAACACTCCAAATGGTCTATGGCTTGTATTTTAGGCTTATTTAGGAAAGTAGTACATTATGATTCATATCAAGTTTTATATGTAATATAATATTGGTGTCAAAATGGGTAGAGAGGAAGGCGGGGGGGGGGGGGGGGGGGCGGGCACATCTATTTATGTCTGGGAAACAATTCTGAAGGGGGGGGGGCATCTATTTTAACAGAGATTCTGACGGGGTGGATGCCATCTATTTTTGCACAGATTCTGGAGGGGGGGGGGGTCATATATTTTTGCACAAGAATTTTGGCCATTTCCTCCTAGCCCCCCCCCCCTAGTGATTAATTATTAACAGTCCCTTATCAACTTATCATATTGTTTCAATGCACATCCAGGCACTGGGCAATGACATAAAATACTAATCCAGTGACATCTAGAAAGCATTAGGTGTATGAAGTATAGTCTGTGGAGCAAAGAATTCAGTCATGAGTTTGAGCCAATGAATCAGTAGTGTGCTTCAAGGATTCTGTCATTAAGGAATCTTCCCAAGATTACTATCATAAATCTCACAAAAAATTCAAGAGTCAAACTGAGGTCAGAAATCAGGAAAAGAGTCAAGAAACACTCCAGTTCTTCCAGTGTCAACAGACATGACGTCAGTTCTTGTTCCTCCAAAGACGAAAAGAGATTGAGGACAGGTATGAATGGCCATCAAATTAACCACAGCCTCTAATGCCCTCAGTATGGAACATGTTCGCCAGAATAACAAAACTTGGCACAAGAAGGAAGAAAAGCCTGTTGCCTGTTGGCAGTGGTCTGGATTTCTGTGACTTGCCGACATGGAATGGTAGTCTTGGGAGAGGACGAGGTACAGCTAGGGGTGTCTCTGGTGTCATGGACCCGGGGAGGTCCACCTTTAGGATTCCGTCTGGCAAGTTGGCAGTTGGTAAAAGTAAAGTGACTAGTAAGGTGGCTTTTGGTTGTGGCCATAGCAGACCAGCCAGTGAAGCAGTGAGCAACAACTGGACCGTTCACTGGTGGGCTTCCAGAGAGATATGTCTAGGCTACAGGTGGATGTCACTAGTTCAACTGCTAAACTGAATTCCACTCCCTCCTGATACTGAGTCTGGTCAGGCCAGAGAGCGCCCCTAGCTATCCCGTCACATGTAAGAGGGTGTCCAGTTCTACAAAGAAAATCTCTGAGCCCATGGGCAGACTGTCTTAAGAAGGCCGCTGTATCAAAAGTATTGAATGGTGGGCATGGTAGGACAGCCAGGCGTTACAGTGACTTTTCTGAAGAGAGTGTGGACGGTGCCAAGGGTGGCAAAAAGCTCAAGAAGCTCCTCGTCGGACTGGTGGTATTACTATACAGACTTCTAATGATATAAAAGCCCCACACAAGGACTCCAAAGCCCTGGTTGTCAGGCCAAGTTTCCCATTGTCAGTTAGAAGACCTCCTTCTCCCTTTCTATATATCTGTATGGTCAATCCAA
Organism: Sthenelais limicola; assembly: GCA_942159475.1. Classification (NCBI taxonomy): domain Eukaryota; kingdom Metazoa; phylum Annelida; class Polychaeta; order Phyllodocida; family Sigalionidae; genus Sthenelais; species Sthenelais limicola. The sequence goes on along the minus strand of OW804098.1, from coordinate 125,244,055 downwards.
TGAAAAAATGTCTATGGAAAACCCTGCCACTCAAGTTATAAAAGAGATCTGAAGTAGATTACCAAGACAGGAATTGGTGGTTGTTTATGTATGTTGCTAGGTAACCATACTCTACTGGTAGCCTGGAAAGTGACAAATTCCGAAGGAGGGAACCTCAAGTGATGAAGAACATGATGAAAGCAATAAAAACTGTTATTTACCAATAAAATACAAGAAACATACAGGTTATAATGCGGTTGCTAAGCAAAAAAACAAAAAAATCTAGCAACATAAGCTACCTGGGTTAAACAATGGACATCACTGACATTGATTTAGGGGGGGTAGGGTAGGAGTAATTTATTGTTTCATTTGCCAATTCATATGGCCATTATCATGCCGATTTGTTGATTTTTGGGTGTTGCTAAGCAACCGGCAATATCTCTACAATAGCTTATCCTTCACTACCTCAATCAGTAGAGGCTTTTGCAACATGGGACATCCCCCCCCCCCCCCCCCCCGTAGGTGAGGAAATCTCTACGTTTGTTACCTGTCTCTTTTTCTAAATGTTTTTCATAAAAATACTATAGATTCTCAGATATAGAAGAAAAGAATGAAACTTTTTGTCTTTTGTTGACCAGAATAACCTGAGGATGTAGTTTTAATGTACAATGCATACACAGTACACAGACACGGCTCCATATAACACAGCCTTTGGTATAAACAGCAAAATATATGGGTCAGATTGTCAGAAATGTACAATTCGCCTTCACCAATCCTCCCAAATAACCCACATTTAACACAGAAATGAGCCTCAAAATGTAGTCTAACATAACAGAAATGATACTTTAAATCAATGCGATACCAAATATACTCACAATTTTGTCATTTTTTAGCAGAATTTAGTGGAAATTACTAAATATGTAGAGCTGCCAATTGTACATTTACAGAAAATCTGACCCATATACACAACCCGTCAGTAGACCGTTGGTGGATAGAGCCATGGCTTGTGTCATGTCCACCAGATGTAGTGGTGTGTGAGTTGTATTTCCCCTGCTCCCACCTGCCTGCCTTTCAGTGCCGGCAGGTGCATTATCCTCAGTCACTTGCCCGCCGACATTTGAGTCGGGCAAGTGAGTTTTGGGGCAACTCACACACCAAGACATGGATAGTAGGAAATTTTATTTGGACAGCGAACACACACCAGAGAATTGGGGAACTTTTGAATCAAAGAAATGGCAGGATTTTCTACAGGTTTACAAGGTCATTCTTAGCAAGAGAGGTTGACGCTAAGTAACTGTTTCAATATTTCTACTTAAAAATAAAGTTATAAAGGACTGCCAAGTCATTCTCCACCAACCCGTCTACTAACCGGCTCAATGAACTTGTTCATTCCCTTGTTTAAGTACAATAATTCAATAACCCTCAAACCACACGTCTCAGGTTACGGAATTTGATATTACAATTGACCTACATTGACCTGAACTTTTTATCTTGTATAAATCCTGAGTGGTTCATGTTGTCTTGACCTACATTGAGCTTGTTAACTAGTATAGATACTGAGTGGTTCATGTTGTTCTGACCTACATTGAGCTTGTTAATAAGTATAGATACTGAGTGGTTCATGTTGTCTTGACCTACATTGAGCTTAACTAGTATAGATACTGAGTGGTTCATGTTGTCTTGACCTACATTGAGCTTAACTAGTATAGATACTGAGTGGTTCATGTTGTCTTGACCTACATTGAGCTTAACTAGTATAGATACTGAGTGGTTCATGTTGTCTTGACCTACATTGAGCTTAACTAGTATAGATACTGAGTGGTTCATGTTGTCTTGACCTACATTGAGCTTGTTAACTAGTATAAATACTGAGTGGTTCATGTTGTCTTGACCTACATTGAGCTTGTTAACTAGTATAAATACTGAGTGGTTCATGTTGTCTTGGACTTGAGGATCCCGAACACGATTATTGCACAAACGCTACCTGAGATTACAACTCCAGACCTGGAAAGAAGAACGCAGATAAGAGACCATGAAATGCATGTCCTATATACATTTTACAATACTTTAATGTTTAAACAATTGGGGAGTTGCATGTCCCACTGCGCATGTCTACAGCAGTGCATGCTGGGATGGATTCTGTTGAAATCTGACATACAAATACTTGGTAACATTTTTTATCGAAAATTGCAAGAATGTTTTCACCAATATCATAGCTTGTATAAATGATCCATGAAAACCAAATGCATGATGGGAAAGATGGCGCCTTGTGTCATGGAAACATGTAAAACACATGGATATTGACAGTAGAACATCGATAAATAGTGCATGCTGAACATGACATGTTTTCTATAGATTTTAGACTGTACCATTAATCCCATAATTCCGTGCAAATACAGATTCAAAATGGCGGCTCTGCAAATCCCCTATTGGTGATTGACTGACTGAAGTGTTGTTGGTGAGTAACTGGGGCCAGTACTTACCACATAACTCTGCGCGCCACCGGGGAATGTTTCAAGTATGAATATTTGCTCACTATCATCGTCTTGTGCTTCCTGAAATTCCTGAAGATCTCCTTAGCTCTGCAATAAGATGATAGTTCTGGATTACCAACCAAGGTTTGTAATTGGGTCATCAAATCTTCGACACCCATCATATATATTTGTATTTGTACCTGCACCCATCTAGACTCTTATTATTATTATCATTATATTATATTATATTTGTACTTGCTGATTTTGTTATACTATATCTAGCAAAATGTAACGCTTAAATGGAAGTATATCCTACAGGCTGTTTAATAGAAACTTAAACTTGTGTTCACTTAAATCTTGTTGATGTAAATGTAACCAGCTCTCTCATATGAGATTGATCAAAAATAATATTGCCCTGTACTGGGTAAAACAAAAGATTATCAATCGGAAACGATTACTGATGTAGAAAGATATTCCAAAATCACTTTGTACTAAGTGAATGGGAAATTTGTACCGATTTACCTTGATTATATGATGTTCTATTATATTTTATTATTACTGAGTATTATTTCTGCCCTAATATTGCCATACTATGTAATTAATTGTATTGTACTATACGATTAACATAGCAAACCAGGTACTCACGTTAATATGATTACGACTACCTGTTAACACGTGATTATGTATTTTAATTAACGTGGACTCTTAACCATATTCATACCTAGTACTGATGTTATAAACGCAACTAGTCTCTTAGTTTACTCTTAGTTTTCTTCAAAACAACATGGGAACGACTGGGACTATCCCAGAAGTCTGTCGACCAATTTGTCAGTTTTTCAATGTAATTGTTACTATATCTTTGACAAATAAAAGATTACTTAATTCAATTCAAAATGCTGGGATGGTTTCTCCAGCATATCCAGCCTTTATTACAAACTGTACAGTGCCATTTGGTATTACATACGGATTTGTAGATTTATTTAGTAAATACCTTATCAATTTATGTTATTTTTGTGGTATTATCCTAACATTATACCACAATAGGGGGTTGTACACACTGCAAATGAGTGGATATCTGCCATAGCATCTGGTCAAGTGGATCCACGTGTGAAATTACAACCATTTTTCCAGCCTAAGTCAAAGAAGCCTCCTTATTGGCTGACATTTCATTGCTAATCATGTCTCGTCTATACAGTCTGTTACGTCTTTGATTAGCCAATCAACTATTTGCTTGTCTAGCACTTCACCAATCAAAAATCAATATGGCAGGTCCTTGGAGCGAAGTGAGGCAATTTTATTTAAAAATGAGATCATGGTAATATGGAAATATGAGATCATGGTATAAGAATAGGAAGCAACTCGGTTGGGATCTGACTTACTGTATACGACGCACACTTGTTTTTTTTGACCAGGCATTTCACTTGAAGCCTGTGGCTTGTCATGACATCCCTGGTTGAAAAAAACTTGTGGGCATCATATATGGATAAGTCAGATACCAACCTTGCTACATCCTATCATAATATCTGTGAACTTCTGAAGCTGACATGCCAGCTCAATGTCTTTAACCAATGAAATTGCATCATTTAGGTCACTTGACTTGTTACCATGACAATGTGAATGATTTACATGTGTATTATGAGGACCTGAACAACATGGTGCAAGACTTACGCTCTATGGTTGCTGACTGCCACCAGCGCCGCCCTTGTGCCGCTCATCTGCACATCAACACACCCGTGACCCGAGAACAGCTGCGCCACCTACAGGACAAACATCAAACTATTCTTACAATGTAACAAGTGATAAGCCACCTACAGGCCAAACATCAAACTATTCTTACAATGTAACAAGTGATAAGCCACCTACAGGCCAAACATCAAACTATTCTTACAATGTAACAAGTGATAAGCCACCTACAGGCCAAACATCAAACTATTCTTACAATGTAACAAGTGATAAGCTATACAAACATCAAGAAATGTAATGTACTCATAGTTGTCAAATCTGGAACTGGGGGTAATTTGATTTGATTTTTTTTTTTTTTTTTTTTTTTTTTTTTTTTTTTTTAGAAAAAGTCCAGTTCCGTTGCGGTGTACAATGGTAATCTCATGGAAGCCAGTCAATTGCCAGCGGTGATGTAATTACTATCTCAAACAATACATAACTCACCCCCACATATACTCGCACCCACTCCCAGAGACTTACCATGGCTGCGTTGAAGGGACTGCCAGACTGGCGGGGCTGCACATGCAGGTACTGGGGACGCCTGGACGGAGGGTCGGCGCCATGCAAACTCTGCAGCACAAACAAACCATTAGTTTACAATAATTATTATTCATCATTTATTCCCACAGCTAAATATTATACCGTTGGAAAAAGGTGTAATTTCGGGGTTTTATAACTATTTAGATGCAATTTTTTAAAATTCAACATAACCTACCATCGAGGCTCTTACAATTGCTATTTTGATGCATTAATCTTTACTGATATCAATTGTCAATTAGACTAAAATAGCACAACAAATATACCAGAAATAAATTGTAAGTAAAGTAATAATGTATTTTTAGTATTAAATAATAACTAAATAATGTATTTTATTTCAACCCTCTATATTGTATTGAATTGTGACGTTGGGTTTATCGAAATAATGTATTTTATTTTCAACTCTCTTCACTGACGTTATGTTAAAAGTCTATGTCGTACCAAAAAGTATAACTTCAGTAACTATGTAAGTTCATGCTGTATTGCATGAGCAGATTTACTTACAACCTTGCCTTTGTTTATTTTTTATTAGATATTACATGCCTGCCTGAGTTGTACTACTCAAGCTCATTTCACATTTGATCTTATAATGTCCACCTGAATTGCACTACTCAAGTTACTCTTAATGCTCATGTGAGCCACATATGTTACTCACCCACTAGTTATATTCACCTGGGTTTTTCCTTGTTTTATTCTACTATACTTCATATCCTCTTACATTATATATTCTTAGCATATCTTCCAAATTTGGTAACTGTCGGAAGAAATGGTACCTTCGCTCTATCATACAGACATGTCAACCTTTTTGTCAATCACTTATACTCGCTCATTTGTACTCTTCTGTACTCTATGAAAGTGGCAAATAAAAAACATCTTATCTTATCTTAAGTCAGGACTCACCACGTAATCTACACTGCCGCGAATGAGGTTGATATTGTGCTTGTAGTGTTTGAGAGTGAAGCCGTACTCGTACCACTCGTGCGGCCGGTGGATGTGGGACTCATGGGATCTGCTCACATGCGACCTGCAACAAGGGTTATAGTTAGTAATAAATATAACAAACTCTAACACCCACGTTTAACCAAATTTAAGGGTCAATGGGAGGACCAGAGAGTGTTCCTTTCCATAATTTTCTCTCTTTAATTTTAGATTGTATGACACTATTTGTAATGTGATATGGAGATACAAATTCTATTATTATTATTATTATTATTATTATTATGAGTACAGGGTTCATATCCCACTACAGCTCTGACTATGTGTGAACAGACAAAGCTGCCAACATTTAATGCAGTAGAAATACAGGGCCTCCGAGATTAGGGACACAACACATGTCGGACACAACACATGTCCTGCTTTTCCAGACCAAATTTGAGAGATTACTTTAAGGAAATGGATCCTGAGCGACTGGACTCCCCCCGGTAGTTACTCTATTCTCAGAACGCGCCGTCATATAATAAGCAAACTTTCCCCAATGAGGAACTTAGTGTCACGTGATGAGGAACTTAGTGTCACGTGCCTCGTTAACTCTTTAAATCTTTGTTACGATACTTACTTTTTGTTGTAGAGCGTCATGATGTGAACCATTCGGAGGAAGACTGAAATACAAATAAAAACATTTGATATGAAGCAAATGTACCAGCGTCAGAATATACACAATAGGGGGGTTGTATATGCCACTGGGCATGTCTGTTACAGTACATGCTGGGATACACAATAGAGGGGTTGTATATGCCACTGGGCATGTCTGTTACAGTACATGCTGGGATACACAATAGAGGGGTTGTATATGCCACTGGGCATGTCTGTTACAGTACATGCTGGGTTACACAATAGGGGGGTTGTATATGCCACTGTGCATGTCTGTTACAGTACATGCTGGGATACACAATAGGGGGCTTGTATATGCCACTGTGCATGTCTGTTACAGTACATGCTGGGATACACAATAGGGGGGTTGTATATGCCACTGGGCATGTCTGTTACAGTACATGCTGGAATACACAATAGGGGGCTTGTATATGCCACTGGGCATGTCTGTTACAGTACATGCTGGGATACACAATAGGGGACTTGTATGTGCCACTGTGCATGTCTATTACAGTGCATGCTCCTGCATGGGCTCCTGGAGAGGGGTGAATGCGAAAGATTCTTGTGCAAAATTGTATGACCCCCCCCCCCCCCTTAAAGTCGTGTGCAAAATGTGCCCCCCCCCCTCCTTGAAAGTTAGTGCAAAATGTCATGACCCCCCCCCCCCCTTCATCATTGTAGTTCTGAGTCTGTGCAAAAATAGATGCCCCCCCGCTCTGCTTAAGAGTCTGCACAAAGGGTACCCCCTCTCCCCAACCACCCAGTGGTTAAAAATGAACACTCCCTTATATGTTTAAAGGTTGTTACCTTGGCCGCACATGTATGCATCAAATCCTGCCTCGTGTGGGCAGTCCTGGTCAGTGTAGCGGTCAAAGCCCTGACCACATGTGATGCGGGGCGCGTACAGCGCGTAGAACTGCGCCTTGTCCGAGTACAGCGCATTACGCAGCGACATGAGCGCCGTCTGCTGGAACACTACCGTATCAGGCATCAGCTGAAACATATCAGTAGTATATTATACATCTTTCATTCAAAACCAAACCTTTTTTCTTTATTCATTTAGAGCATAAACATCTACTGTTACATCAAAATTGAAAAAGAAACCGCCATATCCACCATGGATGTGTTTCAGACGTTGACTTTCTGTTATCATTATTGTTATTTCTAATTTTTTTTTTTCATTTTATTTACAGCTGGACTGTAAACTAGATCACTTTTCTCATCTGATTTCACCAACCCTCACTACCGTGAATATGACTCCACTTGGGTGTCGTCATGGCATTAAGCAACTCTCACTCACTCATATCTTAAGAGGATTTATCTCAATAATCTGAACAATTGATTGAAATTTTTGTACTCAAAATTAGTGAAAATCTTTGTATTTGTCATACATAAATGCCATTATTATAATGCTTTATTATCTTATGGATGGTACTCGTCGAGAGCTAAAGAGCTATAACTATTGTGTCTTTCTTTTGTCTATTTTCCGTTTTTCAAGTAATTCTGTTTCTAATGTGACTGCCATGAGTCACACAGCCCCGGGTCTGGTGTTTTAATAATCGCCCTACTTTTAATCGCCCTACAATATTTTTGCATGAAAAGATCACGCTTTCTGTCGGACACATGTCGTCCGAATATACACAAAACAATAAAGTAACTACATGGTTTACATAAGAAAGGAAAGTTGTCTACATTTCTAGACCTATGGTGTAGTTGCAAATTGGTCAATTGACCCTTTACTAAAAAAAATTATTCTTCAACATTTATACATTTTCATTATTGTCCATCATAATAAATTATTGTTGGACTTTCAGCATCCAACGTCTTACCCTGAACAGGGAGGGAGCTAGTCTCAGTTAACGTCGGTCAAAGTGATCCAGTCGTTGTTTCTTCCCTTCTAGTCTTTTGACCACAATTTAGGAGAATTTTCCCCAGTTGTTTTTCCTATTTCCGCGTTCAAGTATACCTAAACTATCGTCCTAAAGTTTGAACAATAATCATGACCTAAAACGATCTGTTTCTATGGGATTTCGACAAAGTCTTAGTACGTGTAATACATTTCTATCTAAGTGATTTATAATTTGGTACAACTTACCATCCTACACTCGTTAGATAAATGTTTGGTGTCGTAGATACAGGGGAAGAGGGCGGTGATCTTTTCTTTGAATTTCGAAAAAGTATCTGTAAAATTAAAATACAAGATTATGACAATGTTGATCGATTGATTGTATTCAGCATTTTAATCAAATTTAAATTGGTTTCAGAACAATTCCGACAACAAACTGTGCCATTACCACTTCAATGACTTGACTAGACTATTAATTAGTTGGATATCTTTTTTTTCTCTTTTTTTACAAATGGTAGCAACGGAGAAGACGAAAATTTCCTATCTTTAGTCCGAAATTTTCAGCCAACGCAGTTTAGGGACACAGTCTAGGCTCAGAGTTGAGAAAACTGGGGGAAAGCCATTAGCGCAGTAGGCGTCCAATCACTGACATGATTCTGAGAGGCTGTACTTACTTGGAAGTGAGTCGTAGAAATGTTCGTACATCATGATGAAGTCCAGCAGACAGTTGTGTGCCACGACAGGCTGCAAGAGTAAACTAGACTTATTGTAGCAAACATGACTTATTGTAGCAAACATGACTTATTGTAGCAAACATGACTTATTGTAGTGGGTTTGTAAACAAGTCAGACATGAGCGCATTTTCAGTCTACAGTACTAATGATACTTATTTTCGCGCTATCAAGGATAAGGAGAATTTCTCCTTATCCTTGATAGCGCGAAAATAAGCTATCCGACCATCACGCCACCTGGAGGCAGAGACAAAGCTAAGGCGGGAGCTTCCGGTCATGGTACCCGCAACCTTAGAAACAGAGTAGGCCTAAACATGATAGAGTCATTGCTCGGCCTCTACTGTTTCAAATAGGTAAAATTATATACCTACGGAGAGCTGAGAATGTACTCTTTTCATATTTTTTAATCCCGTGACCATCTTCACATTTTTTGCTAGTGTTATTGCCGTTTTCGCGGGTGGCGGCCGGGGCGAACACCTAAGGTGGAAGCTTCCGTCTCAGCCTACTGGGAGATATTCCAGCCTACAGCGCCACTGGTGTTACATTCACACGCTATCAGTCTATCTGTGTTCAGCAGAATTGAGAAAACTAGTTTTGGTGGGTTCAACTGGGAATGCAGGTTTTAAACCACCCATCATATTGCCCGGATACCCTGCTCTTTTAGAGTATAAGTGATGGTTCTTTTTCATGCATATAACTATAGGCAGCTTTACACATGACCAATAACCCAGTCAGCGTGCACTGGGTGGGAGGTGGAATAATGCTCTGGTAAGTCACTATAGGGTTCGAATCCAGGCCTGAGCACTTTTGGAACCTCTTGGTTTGGAGTTAAGACCTTAACCACTGCACCACTCCCCTCAACCCCTTTCTTCAGTCGAGGTAGTAGTGCCCATAACAGGAGTTTTTCATTTTGAAAGATTTCGTTTTGAAACAAAATAAACCTTGACTTGCAAGAAAAGAAATTTACGTTGCAATATTTACAAATTCTTAGTGAACAACACCTTCCTACTTCTCTCTATATATTCTGCTTAGTTTAGTGGAAGTCACTTAGCAAACAAGAATATGTTTCAGAACTTGATAATTTCTACATCACTCTTAAAAATGTAGATTGGCCTTTACCGATTCAACTTACTTTATTTTACTTTTATTTACTAGTCTAGGAATATACTGGAAGACCTGGAGGTCATTTTTCAGATGTAAGCCTCCTTTTGTGCAACTCTTTTAGGTACAAATAAATGAGTTCATGGGACACTTTAGCTGCGAATATAGGAAGTTTCTTACCTTTTTTAACTCCACTATTTTCCTGAAAACCCTGGTGAATCCCAACATCTGGTTGACCATCCTATAAACCATACATACATACAGCACATTAAAGTCAAGTCCTATAAACCATACATACATACAGCACATTAAAGTCAAGTCCTATAAACCATACATACATACAGCACATTAAAGTCAAGTCCTATAAACCATACATACATACAGCACATTAAAGTCAAGTCCTATAAACCATACATACATACAGCACATTAAAGTCAAGTCCTATAAACCATACATACATACAGCACATTAAAGTCAAGTCCTATAAACCATACATACATACAGCACATTAAAGTCAAGTCCTATAAACCATACATACATACAGCACATTAAAGTCAAGTCCTATAAACCATACATACATACAGCACATTAAAGTCAAGTCCTATAAACCATACATACATACAGCACATTAAAGTCAAGTCCTATAAACCATACATACATACAGCACATTAAAGTCAAGTCCTATAAACCATACATACATACAGCACATTAAAGTCAAGTCCTATAAACCATACATACATACAGCACATTAAAGTCAAGTCCTATAAACCATACATACATACAGCACATTAAAGTCAAGTCCTATAAACCATACATACATACAGCACATTAAAGTCAAGTCCTATAAACCATACATACATACAGCACATTAAAGTCAAGTCCTATAAACCATACATACATACAGCACATTAAAGTCAAGTCCTATAAACCATACATACATACAGCACATTAAAGTCCGAGTTTGCAGTGTACTGACATTTTTCGGGCCATTATATAATTAAATAATATTTATTACTCCAATTTATAAACACTCGACTTGAGTTTCTGTTACATAGAAACATTGTAATCGATTCAAAGAAGAAGTCTTTGATTAAACAGACCATTTGCAAGGTTGATCGGAAGATCATTTAACTTAATTTAATTTGAAAGTTGAAATGTATAATTCTCAATTTTAACAAAATATTCGAGCTGATTTATAGATTATATTGAAGTCACCTGACTGAAAACTTGCATTTCAGTCAAGTGGATTTGGTAAGTTTCCACGTGGCCATTTAGTTGTCAATGTTACTTGTGGGATTTCACTAAACACTAATACAGGGTTTTACACGAACCTGTCCACTCCGTCATTCTTAGCCTCTGCTGCCACCTTCTGTCGTGCTTCTTCACTAACTCGCTCCACAACCATCTGCAAATTGAAACCAACTCAAAGATTTTGATATTTTGACTATAATTCTTCCCAAAAGTATCCAATGAAATGACTTTGGGAAACTGTTCAACACAATACAAATAAGATTCCTGGCGTACAATTAAAAAGTGTTTCAAGGCCTATTTTTTATTCTTTATTCATTTGTGCAAAAAGCAAGAACTTTGAAGGCCTTGAATCAAAAAATAAAATTCAAGGACTTTCAAGGTTAATAACTGAAGTGAGAAATGGTGAGTGGGTGAGTGAGATTGGTTGCTTTACACCCTTATCAACACATTTGATATGGTTATATCAAGGGCGGGAGAGCTGAGAGGGAGGCAGTTTATGATCATACCCAGAAAATAGAGATAGAGAAGAAGGGAGAGAGAGACAGAGAAAAGAGACAGAAAGGCACTTTATGGTCATACCCAGGATCTAAGTGAGAAATGGTTGCACTCACGTGTCCATCTGGATTGATCCTGGTCCACGTGGTCGGGAAGCGGAGGCGTAACTCTGTGAGTACGACAAAGTCTGACACACCGGTGGTGCACGTGACAGTCAGCTGATCTCCCTCCTGGGCCGCCACCAACCACTCAGCCACCTCAGAACAACAGCCCTGCAGCCCCTGCCTGTCCTCATTCCTACAACACACAGAGTTTATAGATAGATTCGGACCTTCTTTTTGTCCTAAATTTGGTTTATTTAAAAGGATTGGTGAAGGTGAATTGTACTTTCTGAGGACTTCACCCAAATAGATAAATACGATCTATTCAATAAAATATTATATATTATATATTAATTATGTATATAGTTAATATAATTATAGAACTATAGTTAATATTCCTTAAAATTCAATTTCAATTTCAAACATTCTTTATTGTCTTTTTTGGTACAAACGATATTGGTTATCCAATTCTGGCGTGCCAGATCTTCCTATGGGTGCCATTACATTATTTCGTTTCAGGGACAATGATTAAGAAAACAGTTGAGCAAAGTAAAGTGAAGTAAAACGAGTAGTAACAAAAATGAACTCATCTTATGATGAGGAACGATACTTGCCTAACAATCTAAGGTTTGTACTATCAGGCGCTTATAGAAATCAATATATCTGTCTAAATTTTGGAGAAAACAAATAATTTGAAAATATTCTCTTCGTAGAATGTTGGTAATAATCCGAATATTTAGCAGAAATAAGTCGAGGGCCAGATCAGCAAGAAGGCAAGATATAAAGTGTATGAAATGTACCAAGACTGAATCACTTACTCTAAATCTAGTCCAACGTTATTATCCACCAGGTGGCGACGCAGTAGCTTCTCCTGCTCGTTGTTCATGAAGGACACGCCGTCGTACACAAACTAAGGACAAGATATAGTACAACTAGTATCATTAATCAATCTTCACGTATGATTAAACATTGATTTTTTTTATAATGCAGTAACAAGGATTAGAAGATTAGCAAATGTGTCGGGAGAGTGAACCGAAAAGGAAAATAGAAATTAGAAGTTTTTCCTATAATCACATATATTCAATAGGATGTCTAGTGCACTAATGGCTTTCCAGGACCTGGTGTAGGCGTTAAGAACCTACACCATGAGACATAGGGGTGGAGGGGGAGAGAAGAGAAAGGAGAGGGACAAGGAGAGGGAGAAGGGAGGGGAAGGGAGAGGAGAGGAGAGAAAAAAAGGGTGGAGCGAGGGAGGGAGAAAGAGGAGAGAGGGACAGAGGAAAGAGAAAGAGAGAGAGAGGAGGGGGAGAGTGGAGAGAGGGGAGAGACAGAGATAGAGAGAGGAGAGGGAGTGAGTGAATGAGATTGGTTGCTTTACGCCCTTATCAACACATTTAATATGGTTATATCAAGGGCGGGAGAGCTGAGAGGGAGTGAGTGAGTGAGATTGGTTGCTTTACGCCCTCATCAACACATCTAATATGGTTATATCAAGGGCGGGAGAGCTGAAAGGGAGGCAGTTGATGTATTGAGTATGATCTTACCCAGGAAATAGAAATAGTGGAGAAGGGAGAGAGAGACAGATAAAAGAGACAGAAAGGCACTTTACGGTCATACCCAGGACCACGAGAGGAGAGAGACAGACAGATAGACAGAGAGCGGAGGGCAGACAGACACAGAGATAATGAAAGACTGATGTGAGAAATGGAGGAGGGAATAAAATGAAATGGTGTTTGGTGACATTGTTCATGTTAGCATTCATTAATGTTGATGACTAGAAGTTACTTTAACCAGTTGGAACGTGGTTGCTAAGATGAAGCAGACGACAATTATACTCTACTGGTTTACAATTCTTTTTGTTTTGTTTTTGAAAAGGTTTTTATTCAGCATAGACTGCCATCGTGGCTCTTACAATTCTAAATGACATCCGTATCGCGTCCCTTGTATTTTATAGTTTTTTTGTTGTTTTCTTAATTTTCTTTTGCACAATGGTTTACAATTCTTACCTTATTGAAGTCGAACTTGTGGCAGGTGAGGAACTCCAGGCTCGCCGCCTGCAACACAAACATTCACAAGTTAAACATCGAACACAAACTTACATGACAACGTTCACACAAAAGTTATTTTATGTCATTCTAACAAATATATATATATATATATAACACTTTTATTCAGTTTTACAGCTTACATATAAATTGCCAATTACATCATACACTGAATTGGAATACAATACTCTGCGGAGCAGGTCTACCGTACGATCCAATACTAAATTCTAAAGTTTCGATTTTCCTGGAATTAATCGTCAATGTTCAGTGTCCTTTCTTATATTTTGAAAGTTCCATGTTTGTTCCTCGGTATGTCACGAGGTTTTAGTTCACTGTTCGTTCCTCGTTTTGTCGCGTGGTTTTTGTAAGAAATATAAAGCACAATTTTAATTTAGTACACTAGTCATTTGCTCAATGCTTAATCTTCTTCCATTAAGTTAGAGTTTCACATAGTACAAATATTACACAGTTACACATTTCAAATAGTACTCTACTGTCTTCTTTGATGTTTGAAATAATGCAGATGAAAATTTACAATGTTATCTTCCATCATTATGGTTTGGTATAAGCTGACTGAATGTCAACAATGGTAATTACAAATTTAGATATGTACACATTACAATATATGCCATATTGCCTGTACAGTCTAGTCAGTAGGTTTTTATGGGGTTATTGTATTAAGGGAAATATGGGCAGGGCGGGGACTGATTTATTGATTGTTACTACACTATATGTAATTGTTGCTTTGGGTTGAACAGATCATTTTTTTACATCCCGATATCATGTTTCTAAATAGCAGGTATTAGAACCAGGATCCACCAGGAAGACCTCCCTAGGGAGAGGCTGGCATCCTATTCTGAAAATTGATGTAACTGTTTTGACTCAGAATAAAAATACAATATATATATATACATTTTAATATTCTTGGCACAGCTCATCAAATAAAGAATTATCACACTCCTGTGGGATCTCGTCCAATAATTATTCCAATACTTTCACCACTATTTACTTTACTTCACACCTTATACTTCCTGGTGAAGAGTTGGTTAACCCGAAACGTTGAGGCTTTATAAGGTTGATAAAAAGAAGTCAAAACAAGTTCAACATCTTTCTACTGAATCCATACCTAGTAAGTTAAGCAGTACGATCCAGTCGACAGCAGCAACAACAACAACGATTTATGATGTTTTGTTACGTGATAAACATTTATTACTGTTATTATAAGCTGAGGGACCCGTCGGAAGAACTATCACTGGCAGAGACATGTGACCCATTCTCCATCTAGACTATTTCTTTTTTTAAAACATGTTTTATTTCGAGAGACTATTTTACAAAAGTGATACGTTTCATGCTTTCGAAAATAAATCTGTAATAACACAAAATTATAATGTCTAAGTTATCAATACCACTCCTCTTTAAGGGTTTAGTTACGTCATAGAGCAGCAACCGACGCAGCCGCGCGATCCAGACAATACATTACATCGAAAGGGCCTTGTCCACTAACCCGATTATCGTGCGATTCTTACAGAATTTAGTGTAAAAGAGTCCTCTGCGGCGCAAAATCGCATGAGAATCGGCTTAAACTAGGCCCTTTTTTCAAAACCATATGTGTGGAAAATGGAAAATAAAGTTTCAATATATATATAATGGCCCCTGTGTGTAATAACTTGTCTTACCTCACATTGAAACCGAAGGTTCCTGGGACCAAATGATTGCGGGAAGAGGTAGAAATTGTAGCAGCGGGCCTCGTACCTGCAAACATGGAAGTCGTATATGGGTCAGATTTTCAGAAAATGTACAATTGACAGCTCTACAAATTTAGGAAATTCTGCTAAATTAGGCTGAAAAATGGTGAATACCGGGTATATTATATTTGAGTATATTTGGTATCACATTGATTTAAAGTATCAGTTCTGTTATGTTAAACTGCATTTTGAAGTTCATTTTTGTCTTAAATGTGCGTTATTTTAGAGGATTGGTGAAGGTGAATTGTACATTTTCTGAAAATCTGACCCACATGAGAGACAAGAACACCATCTTGCTACTTACTACACTAACAGTGTATGGGATTGGTATTGATATCATTTTCTACTTGATTTCGAGAAAAAGGTTATATACCAGGATGGAAGCAGATTTTAGAATATATTTCAGTCGTCAATTTTCCTTTTACAAATTTATATATTTGATATTTTAAAATCGACAATGTAAAGAACACAACGCCAACGGATTTATGAATGCAGTTGAAAATTAGTCAGAAATCGGCCTAGTGTTTCCCCTCAACCGAACTAATTCGCCTATGTTAGATACATTAATTCATTAATTTACAATCGGTTGGCAACAAATATATTCTCCCCCCTAGATGGGTTGGTGAGTTGGCTGAGCCTTGTGCTTAAGCTGTTATACATCCCCCAACACTCAGATTAGTTATTTATAGTAGGTGAACGTCCCGGATTAAATCACAAACTAAATATATTGAAAGTAAACAAACTCACGTGTTACTGTCGCCATTTTTCATATACGCTGCAACACCTGCAATGTTAGAGATTCACAGTCAAGCCAGTATTCAGGGTCTCCGCGCCTTTGGCTTCAACTCTTTCCAGGCCCATTTTAGTGATTTTCCAGGTCCATATCAATGGTTTTTCAGAACCTAGATAACAGGACCTGGGGGTTGTAGTTATTGTTTTCCATAGCAGCTGTTTTCTATTCATATTTTTATATCGATCACCATTTTTCAACTTTTACTTTATAAGTCACTCTGTGGAAGGTGTGAGGGGGCGAATCAGGGGAAAGTGTGCAGTAAAAAAAAGAATCTTCGAAAATGTCAAGGTTATTTATTAGATTCCAACAGAATTCAAGGCCCATGAAATGATTTCCCAGGCCCTTCGTCCAAAGTGCCCAAGGCCCTGTATGGACGGAAACAGCCCCCGATTTATCAAAGTGAAACATTCTAATGAAATTCTTTTTATTCTAATTATTTTAGGATGTTTATACAGCATATCTGGTCATCAAGAAATGACACTGACAATAAGGCACGTCCTGCATACAAGGGTCAGATTTTCAGAAAATGTACAATTCAACTTCGCCAATCGTTTCAAATAAGCCATATTTCAGACGTATAAAGTTCAAAATACAGTTCAACCTAGCCAAACAGATTGCTAGAATCAATACAATGCTGAATATACTCGAATTTACCTAGTAATGACCAAATTGCAGCCTAATTTAGCAGAATTTACTCAATGTGTAGAGCTGCCAATTGTACATTTTCTGAACATCTGACCCACAAATCAGTTACAATAAGGTGTTGTCCCTGAGATATGGGCTCACGGGGGATAATACAATGGACTGACCATAGTTAGGACCAACAATGAAGTTAATATCAATTAAATTCTTAATAAATTGGCGATCAGGAATTATGAATAATTTGGGCTCACCGATCTGAGAAGGAATAAATCCTTTGACACATTGTCTCAGCTTCTGGTAGCGGGCTTCACCATTGTCGAACAGACTGAAATAATAAATCGAAATGTTACAAATGAGTCAAAGTCAAGTTATATTTGTCCTTAAACCCCCATACATGATAGTCTCTACAATTGAGATATGATCATCTGTGTTGTATAGAAAACATGGTTTAATTTCTGTAAGAGCCAGGCTACTATCTAAATGTATGTTTATGTGTGAGAGTGGGTATATTTATGGAGTATCAATACGTTTCAATTTCGGTTATACCATACATAATAGTACCCAATATTGTAGAATTGTGAGAAACTGGGTAACAACAATGGGCTGAGAATATTTCTCTAAATAATCGGTAGATCAAACCATTAGCAGCAACAACTTTTCGTTATTGTGTTTTATAAACGTACGTTAACGCCTGCCCAAGATAGCAATGTAATGATTTTACAGAGCTTATTAAATATCATTAAACCTTTTAATTTGTTTGAAAATAGGTGGTCACGCTATATTTTCCAAATACTGCCCAGATCAAAATAGGCTATACTAGTAATAAACATTTAAGTCAAAGGTAATAATAATGATTCATCTAGGGAGAACTTTACGAAAGGCCTAAGAAAGATTTGGGTTTTCCTAAAAAGTCAAAAAGCAAGAACACAAACCACCTTCACAATAACCCATAAATGTACATAATTCCTCTACAAGTCTCATTTAAAATATGATACAATGAGATGAATCGTCCTTCTTACTTTATTCATTTGTATCTCCTCTGTACAATTGACTACGACAAATAAACAACTCCTTATCTTATCTTACCTTACCTGGGTTTAGTCTTGGCGTTGAGGGTCAAGCCAGTGAACTCTGTATCAACGGCTGCAAGAGGAAAGTATTTATTTTAATACAATACGATTTATTTATCATGAGTGGGTAAAGTCTAGGCCCAAAGATGAGGGAGTCCCTTCAAACAGAGGGAAAGCCTCTCGCTCCAAACCGCAAAGTGCCATTATAATTCCATTAAGACCGCAAAATGTTATCATAATCCCATTAGAACACCTGGAGGCAGTCACGATCAACCTATCAACTGGACAACAACTTCATATTTAAGTTACACAGACTCGCCGCTAAGAGTGTCCTCCCGAATGCACCAACTCTGTCTAGCCACGGGTATGTACATACTACACTCTGTTAGAGACCTACTAGCCACGGGTATGTACATACTACACTCTGTTAGAGACCTACTAGCCACGGGTATGTACATACTACACTCTGTTAGAGACCTACTAGCCACGGGTATGTACATACTACACTCTGTTAGAGACCTACTAGCCACAGGTATAATTGCCATGAATATGACTCCACATGGATGTCGTCATGGCATTAAGCAACCATTACTCACTCACTAGCCACAGGTATGTACATACTACACTCTGTTTGAGACCTACTAGCCACGGGTATGTACATACTACATACCTACTTAGAGTAAACATCAAAGTGACTCAATGTGAGTGAGTGAGCGAGCATGGTGCACATGCAGGATGGGAGCGAGCGAGTGAGTGAGTAAGTAAGTGCATATATGTCAAGGAATGAGACCGTGCATTTGGGTCCTGCGTGCGGACCCATATTTTCGTAGCGTGGACCCGTCATGCGGACCCGCGATTCAGGACCTAAATCATACGAACCCATTTTGCTAGCCTTAAGAGCAAAATTGGACATCTCCCAATCAGTGCTTTTATAAGTAAAATGTTATATGGTACAGTCAACTGCGCCCTTTACGGACTTAGGACAAGCAATTTAAGGTTAAGTTTAGGGTTAGTTTCGTTATTTATTCTATAGGATGCTATGAAATGCTTTAAAAAAAGGCGCGGACCCAAAGAGCCAGGCACCAGACCCTGTGCGCAACGTTTCACAAATAAGCGGAGTGTTGGTGTCGGAGATGCGTGGACCCAGTCACACCCAGTTTTCCGCCATTTTTCCCGCGTGCGGACACATTCCTTGACATGTCTCAGTGAGTGAGCGTGGTGCATGTGCAGAATCATACGTGTGAGTGAGTGAGTGAGTGAGTGAGTGAGTGAGTGAGTGAGTGAGTGGGTGAGTGAGAGTGAGTGAGTGTGGTGCACGTGCAGGATCACACATGTCCTCGCTCAATGCTGTGCTTACTAACCATGATGTGGAACACTGGCAGATGATGGCGCTTCAATATTTAATATTGCGTGGCCTTACTACCAGTGTATTCAGGCACATGTGCAAGCATACATTAAATATGGAACTAGATAAGGTATGATCGACAGCAATGATGAACTGACAATAGCTGCCCCCCCTCCCCCATCTGTCCAGGCCCGCCTCTAATGCATTATAAATCTGATTGATGAGTAATTTTAGTTCAACCATGTCAAACTACATGGACACACTGTGGAATGGTGTTATACACGGTAAATCATGCATGTGGCCCAGGCCTCGGTGTGTGGTTCCATCGGTACTACTGTAGTAATAACTGTGAATTATACATCACCAAGTGACATAGAATAGAACAAAAGTACTAAAGGCAGACATGGCCAAACCTGCCAATGAAGTTTCACCAGTCCGACTGTCCGGTGAAAAAATATGTATGAAACGTTGGAAAAACCTTTGGAGGACCGGTGAAAGTTCTATTTCACCGGTCCTCCTGTCTGGTGAAAGTTCTAAAGTTTTCGCCATGTCTGTAAAGGTGATATGAAACAAACAGAAAAAACACCAAGATTGCTAGCTGAGAAAGGTGTAAATGGTAATCAATCTTCAAAATGCTGTAACTACCGAAATGCAAACAACATGTAGCCTACATTCTAAAATCCCTGTTAAAAACATTGTCATGTTAAAACTATTTATTTCCAATTGTTAACATATATTGTACCATTATTTATTTTATCTTCTTATTTGTTCTTATTGCGGGGCTATCCAGAAGACCTACAATGTTAAGGCAAATGTCCCTTTCTGTACCTTTATGACAGAATAAAAATTGAATACAGTGAAACCTCGCTATTGAGACCACCCTTGGGACTGAATGATTCTTGGTCTCATAGCGAGGTGGTCTCTTTAGAGGGCTCTAAATCTAATAAGAGGGAATAATTCGGGACTGGGGAAACTGGTCTTAGTAGCGTGGTGGTCTCTATAATGAGGTGGTCTTTATGTGAGGTTCCACTATAAATAATAGTAGTATAGAGTGAAATGACTCATCATTCTGCAGGGCTCGAAAAACCTGCCCGGGGCAACTAAAAATTGTCTCTGGGCAAGTAAAATTTAATGTTAGTTGCCTGATTGGGCAAGTGAAAATCTCTACAGCACCGATTTCAAACCCCTGTTGATGTCTACTTACAATGAAACAAGATAGGTACAGATCAGTGTGATTTCGTTTATAATTCTGCAAATAAATTTGGGCAAATGAAAAATGATGTTGGGCAAGTAAATCTTGGCTGCCACTTGCCCAATGGGCAAGTGAAGTTGGTAGGTTTTTTCCGAGCCCTGATTCTCCTCTCTGTGATTCTATAAAGCCCACTATCACCCAAATTATACATTCCATTTGATTTACATAAAGACAGAGTGCTACAATATGATTGCCCTTACCGGAGCTATACACCACCAGAGTATATCCGTCCATAGTCACCACCTCCCATGTCTCTCACATACACGACCCGGTAGTGACCTACCTACCTACATACACAGGCCCACCATTTTACCACTATATAGAATTACACGCTTTTATACTGCAATTCATTTCAGATTAAATCAATTTTTCAGGTATCTTGAAAAGCAAGCTAATGCACACACATACACTTACAGTACCCACTGTGTGCATACACACACCCACAGAGAGAGAGAGAAATATGCTTTTTCAGTTTTTGTCATCTCCACCTCAAGATGAAAAAACTGAACACAAAAGCGCCTGAGTGTGGGCGATTTGTCCAGACATTAAATGCATGATCTTACTCCATAATCTTATTCAGAATTCACAATCTTCACATTAATATGAATTCATAATCTAACTTCCCACCCTACCTGTATAGCTGACCCATCTTGGCTGTCTTGTGTGGAGTGTCTAAACCAGTGAGGAGCCATTCCATTACAAGAGCCGGTGTAACAAAATGAAAAAACTGAACGACACAAAAGCGCCTGGGTGTGTGAGATTTGTCCCCACATTAAATGCATGATCTTCCTCCATAACCTCACTAATCATAATGAGTCCATAATATCACTTCACATTATGAATAACTTCCCACCCTACCTGTATAGTTGACCCATCTTGGCTGTCTTGTGTGGAGGAGTGTCTAAATCAGTCCCATTACAGTCACCGGTATAACCGACCTCCTCCTCCAGTCCCTGCTGCCTGTAGGCGGACCCAGAGCGGCGTCCTGTAGCCATGATCCCGCCATGACGACATGGGTCAGATTTTCAGAAAATGTACAATTCACCTTCACCAATCCTCTCAAATAACCCACATTTAAGACAAAAAACAGCTTCAAAATGCAGTTTAACATAACAGAACTGATACTTTAAATCAATGCGATACCAAATATACTCAGATATACCTGGTATTCACCATTTTTCAGTCTAATTTAGGAGAATTTCCTAAAAGTGTAGAGTTGCCAATTGTACATTATCAGAAAATCTGACCCACATGTAGACCAAACTGTAGCAATGATCATCAACCATCCCACTAGTCTCACCCAAGCCTTATCACTCAACAACTGGGTCACAGATACTGTGTATCCGGCCTGCTCGGGTCAGACTGATATGGAGGAATACAGGTGGTGTACTGGTGGGCGAGTAGACACCATCATTATATCAAGTATTAATTAATGATATAATGGCGGCGTCTGCATGGGTGGGTGGATTATAGTGTTGTTGTGACGTCAGACCCATCCAACCATGTCAGGTCATGGGGATCAGATTTACAGAAAATGTACAATTGGCAGCTGTACACATTTAGTAAATTCTGCTCAATTTGTCCAATATTAGGTAAATTCGAGTTTATTCGGCATGGCATTGATTCTAATTTGGTTAAGTTGAACTGTATTTCGAACTTTATTTTCGTCTGAAATTTGAGTTATATGGCGACTTCACCCATGGGATCCTACCCTGCCTACACCCAGGGGACTATTGCACAACATACAGGTTAAATCGCCAGAAAGTGTACAATTCACCTTCAACAATCCTCTCAAACAACCCAAATTTAAAACAAAAATGAGGTTCAAAATACAGTTCAACATGGCAGAACAGATATTTTAAAACAACAAAATACCACAAATCCCTACTATTCATTATTTCCCAGCCTAATCTAGCAGGATTTCCTAAATGTGTAGAGCTGCCAATTGTACATTTTCTGACGATCCTTGTCACGCGGGTGTTACATGAGGTAGCGTTATATCTAACATAAGGATATGGGGTCCTCTAGATCATTGAATGTAGAGCATTGAATGGAACATCGATTAGTTGTCAAAGAATACATTGTCATTGAATACATTGTGTATGTCTGATGACGAGATATGATAAAAGGGTTGACAGGCTTCTGGCAATAATCCAGCTCTTCCAGCCGCTACCTTTATACACGAACAAGGGTTTGCTACGATATTAGAGAGAGTAACTACAGAGTAAACTAAACAATAGAATAGTGTACAATAAGGTGTAATGTGGATATAAGTCTAACATGTACAGTACAGTACCAAGTATTTAGAATATGATACAATATAAATTGTTCTATCAAACTTCTCGTTTAAAACTCGATGTATATCATGGTTATGTGAATATATATATATTTAAGATGTTGGGAGGGGATCTGCCAACCGGTTGAAATTCAATTTTACTTTGCTGTGACTTGTGTTGAGTAAGAGAAGTGTGGGGTGGAGTTTTGCACTTTTTTATTTGGACTTTTACTGGTCTAATATATTTAATAGTTTCTGGTTTGGCAAATATGGCGACTAGTTTTTGGTCTGATATACTTCCTACCATTGTATTTAAATAATGAGATTTAATTTCTGGTAGAATATACTTCCTACCCCGGTATAAAACTTCCACATCGACATGTGAACTGTTTAAGAGCTTCAAAGTATAATATATAAAATACTACAAAAACGCAAGATACAAAATAAATAATATATATATATCTCCGTATCGGAGAGAAGTACATATCCCCGACCGCAACTCGTTGTTCTTGGTGTTTTGTTACTGATTTTGATTTGGGTATCAAGTTTCTAGTTGTTTTCTGACGTTTTTTTTATTTGTGAGTCTGGTTTTCTATTGATAGTGAGTTTCAGGTCACTTTTGCCTTGTACAAGAAGTTGTTCTCGTATAATAAAACTGATTATACCAGGTCAGATTCTTATCACTATTTTACTACTAAATTTAATGGCGCCATTAGTGATAAGGATACAATATGATATCATGATAAGTTAGCATGTATAGATACCTCAGGTATACGTCAGACAGGTAGAACCTGCGATAGTAGGGGCGGGAGGAGAGGATAGTAAAAGTTATGAATTCTCTTATCTCATCGAATCTAAACTACATGAGCCGGGCTGTGCCGGTGCACAGAATGTAGCGTATATTAAAGTGATTTTTTCTTCCTTTTTCTTTCTTAGTAGGAGTGGGAGGAGAGGACAGTAAAAGTTATAAATTCTCTTATCTCTTCTATCTAAACTACATGATTCCTGTAGAATGTAGCGTATTGAAATGATTCGATTTTTTAAATTTAACTTAAGGCAAAATGGCAAAATGAATTGAAAAGTATCTTATTTGTCAAACGGTTACAAACGTGTGCGGGGGGGGGGGGGGGGGGTTGACAAATTGCTGAAGAGGCTTCTGGATAATTGGCACATTATTAAAGGGTTAATGTTAGCACTAGACTTCTAGCGACCTCAGTGGCGGCACCTATGTTGCCGTCTCGGTAACTCCCTTGAGATTTGGTGCAGTCGCACCTACCGTTCCCGGTTGGGGCAACATAGGAGAGAGCTTGCCGGTATATTGCATCTAACTTTTAAAAAACCCATGTGACGAACAATTCCAGTCTCCCTATCCACTCCCCCCGACTATTCTCCTAATCCTAATGTAGGTCCCTTCTCCACACCACCCTAGGATAAGCTATTTCGGCCACTTTCCACACATTAGCAACCGGCAGCCCACTCTTATATCACTCCAGAACTTAGCCTAGGCCTCTCACTGAACAGCCGTGGCTCAGTGGCAGAGGCTTCGCCTTCGGACCTGAGCGTAGCAAGCTCGAGTCTCGCACCAGCCTTACTCATTTCTTTTTTTCATCCTATACTTGGTTGGCCGTGTAGTGCTGTCAATACACGGCCGGCAACAGGGATGGCGGGTGGGTTTGATGGTTTGTGGTGATGGGAAAGGCAGGAGAAACAAAATATCCATCTAATGCTTTAACAACAATACAAAAACGGCCTAAACATTATCTAAATTACATTCGCAAAGCGCCGACTAGCAGCCGCCTACTCTTCTGGATACCAAGACCAACAGAAAAATGGGAGAAAATCGAACTTGAATTGACAAAAAAATATCGCCTGCACATAAAACTAACAAAAGCTAAGTCTGCTAAACTGAGTTTCACATCTAGGAGAAATGATTGCTTTAAACATTTTATTGAAAAACAAACAGAAAAAACGTTTGTTGGAAATAAAATCTCAGATTGAGGGCCAAAGTGCTAAAGGATGAGTGAGGCTCAGTCTGGGAGCAAACAATTCAGTGCCAGAGGTTACCAGTAGGGGGCACCTTAGTCGCACTATTACTGGGCTGTCTACACTCTGTATGAGATGAGTTGTGAGCGGCGCCCCATAGGGTTATCATTGGCAGCATTTGATGTTTTCTCTCAACACTTCTCCTACAGAGTGTAGGCTCAGAGCCACTCAGACCAGATAAGTCATCATAAGAATGGTGTGTTAGGGATTGGACGCTTCTTAAATTCTACAGTTTTCAAGATTATCAACCCCCTGTTAAGTACATTTCTACGAAGGATCTAGACATTTTATCCAGTATTTGACTGTTTTCGAAGCTGGTGAAATTGGGCAATTTTTTAACACAGTGCAAAGTAATCGAGTTCGGTCTTTTAAGAAGTCACAGATCAAGTCTGGTTTATGATAAGCTTCCAGTTTTTATTTGTATGCAATAATTATTCCAAGTGATGATACAATTTATGGATGTCCTAACAGTCACGGCAAAAACTTTTGAGGTTTCACCGAACATTCGGACCAGTGAACCAGTCCGAACAAATTTTCACTGGACCAAACTCAATAATACAAAAAGAATAACATAATGATGCTAAAACATAATCAACAAATGAAAAGTTTAAAGCCTGGAAAATGGTCATTTTGAATCCTGTTGGTATTTATTAAAGGGCCTTGAAATTTTCAACGATTTTCAGGTCCTTTCTGTACACTTTCTCCTGACTATGCCTAATAGCATCTCACACAATACATGTCAGTAAGAAATAATTCTCTTTAAACAGTCAAAATCCAACATTTTCTATCCTGACCAGACATGGCGAAAACTTTAGAACTTTCACCGGCCAGTCGGACCGGCAAAAAGGAACTTTCACTGGTCCTCCAAAGGTTTCTCCAACGTTTACTTTCACCGGTCCGACTTGTCTTTCAACGGTGAAGGACTGCAGTCCGGCAGGTTTTGCCATGTCTGCCTGACTGAACCTCACCAGTCACCATCTTGTATGTCCATATCTCAAGTTACGGACATAGGTGTAACATCAGTGTGAGAGCTGACTTGAATAACTCTGAGCACATTGCGACCCTATAATTGAGTGTGTTCGGAATTGTGTGTGGGGTTCACTGAGGCTAAATGCTTACATTGGGGTAAGATTTATTTGGAATCTATGTCAAAAAGATGTAAATGTACCAAAGGATCTTCTCTTAAGAATTATGAACAATTGTGCCTCAGAAGAATGCAACGCCCGGGTAATGTTTACATTCCCAATTACACAGGCCATTTTATACTAATCTTGTCAGTTACCAGGGAGTGTTGAATTCCAACTACTACGCTAAGAGGCTGCATGGTTCCAGAGACTCACAGGGATCATTAGTCCCTTTCTTCCCCCTTACCAAGATTGTTCTTTTTAATACAATAATTAACGTTGGCAATTAACCAAATTATTATTTAGATAACTTGATAAAGAAAAGATAATTTGTCAATTACATTACAACAGGTTTGATTGAGGCACGACGTTTGTTGTCACCCAACAATATGGCGGCCACTGTAACCAATCACAGCACCACCTGTAAAAGTCACTTCCGGCCGACTTGACAAATATTACTAAACATTGACTTTATTTACAATCAGAGACAGAATTACCAATAACGAGGTTATCATGCATACTGAGATGTGCGACAGATTCCCCTTTTTTTCAGATTTCACCTCAGGAATGGAGTGTCCATAGACTTAGTATAGACTCACTATATACGAGTGAGCGGGAAGAAACAATTCTCATAGGGTGCGTAAGTTTCATGGCAGCGGGGCGCAAATTAATGAAAATTAGTCACATAGTCGTACCGATGTGTGGACCGGAAGTAAACAATCTCAATAGAGTTATTATTGGGGCGATAAATAATCACTCTATATATCACCCCAGTAAAGGTTTTACGATTATGGAGGCTATAGTTGAAATCGTTTGCCTCTAAAGATGGATATATGTAAGTTAGAATTCATAAAACTATATGATCGATGAACAGAGATTATTTATCGCCACAATGGTGGGGCTATTGGAGCTTTGCATGACATGTCCACATGACGTCATGAAACTGCTACAGTAGTGCGACTCAAAAAATCGCTGCCGTGGACTACTTACGCTCCCTATTCCTATTCATTGGTTACTGTGAAAGTAGTCCAGCATTGTCATAGGGTCACGCCATGCCATAACGTTATGTTGTCTGCTAAGCATTGAAACTGCGGCGGATGTTGTTAACGTTACAACACCGGTCTTAAACTCAAGCGCTAATGGAACCATGTCGCTCCCTTGCTGTGTTTCTCTCACATCAATTTATTATAATTAAAAGCAATCCAGGATATTAGAAAATTATTTGGAAGTGACAAGTTTGAGTGTGATTAAACTCCTAGAAGGTCAAATAAATCTCGAACTAACTTCAGTTCACGCCGTTTCTGGCGTAGGAATCCCTCAGTGCTACACTGCGCTATGCACCTTAGGATTCCTCCTGCCTTCAACTCGATGAAGAACAATCGCACAGAGAGAACTGTGGTTAGTTCTATCTATGTATTTCTGAGGGAGTATAGACCGAGTTTCCGTCCCCGTATCCTCCCGCACCCCTGGAGCGGGGACGGACAGTGTTCCTTCTGAAATACCGCTGTATTCAGTAAGCATAACCTACCTCATTATTGTCAATTCTATCTCTGCTTATAAGTCAAGTCCATGTTTAGCAACATATCAGTACTGTTTAGCAAAATTCACAATTTTCAATATGGGCCAATTGTCAATATGGGACAATAATAGACACAGAATCATCCCCAACTTCTCCCGCACATGAATTAAAAGCCGATTAAAAGGTAGGTATACAGCATGGATGGACATAGTAAATTAAGTGCATTTAAAGGTTATTGGTATTCATTAAAGACTTGCTGAAGTTGTGGGCTGGCATCGTCCCGATGCAAAAAAGTCCTGGGAAATTTGCTTATAAAATGATAGGCCTCGCTGGGAGTGCGAGGCGATTACATAGGCTAGAGCGAGTAGTGTCCGTCTTCACTCCGGGGGTGCAGGAGGGACTTGGGTGCAGGGATGATATGCTGTCTACCCATATTAAATGCTACAAATGCTCAAGAGAGTGCACTCTAAGTCCCAACCAGGATTTTCCGGCTCTGACGGGCCGATTATGTAATACCATTCGGCAACTGTATGTTATGTCAGGGTTCCCGCGGCCCAGAGCCCATCATTTTTCATGACTTTTAATGACCAATTCCGCCATTTTTTAATGACTTTTTAATGACCAAATGAAGTCATGTTAGCCGATTATTTATGACCTTTTTAAACATATCAATGTAATCTCCTCAAAATCAATGAATACATTTCTTAAAACAATGAATACTTGTATTGAATACAATGTAGATGCCAACTTTTTTAAGTCAGATGTGCGAGACACTATCTCAGCCATTAAAGCGTGGGCTCTGGGGCCCGCTTAGGGCCCCAGAAGCCAGAGGGTTTTCTTTGCTCTCCAGTGCATTTTCAGCATTTTTTGGGGTTAAATATTGTCCAAATGATAATATAAACTTCTGACTTTGATTCACATAAAAGATAGAAATATAGACTTGTACTTTTACAATTTTTTACTTTTAGTTTTACATGAAGAATGGTGGCTTTGGTGTATTTTCAGCATAATTTCCTTAGAGACTTCAGTGCACTTCAGTGCTACAATTTTATAGATTTTTCACTTCTACTTAGCAGATCCAGGGATGTCACTAAGTTTTGTGTAAGGTGGCTATTTAGGATTTTTAGCCGGCTGCACAACTTTTTCAAAGCAGAATATGGTCAGGGAGGGGACTCAGATAGTTTTTCATGACTTTTTAATGACTCACAGTGAAAATTAATGACTTTTAAGGCCCTTAAAAACCCAAACTCAGAATTCATGACTTTTAATGACTTTTTAAGACCTGCGGGAACCCTGTATGTATAACAGGCCATTACAGCACCACGGCCGAGTGCACTGTCACACCTAACCAAAACCATGTGTTTCATCATTGAGGCATCCCCCTCTCTCTCTTCTCTCCCTCTCTTCCTTATAAGAATCCACCCACTCAGTCACATCACAAATACAAAGCTTTAATATCTTTCCTCATAGTCGTCACACATTGATGAAATAAAGATGAGAATAGTTCTTATGGCTTGGAGAATACTTCCAAAAATGATTTAGTTAGGATATTTCACAATTTAAAAAAAAGTTTAAAGATGAGTGGACTACCTGCTAATTGATACTGACACCACTTGCATTCGGTGACTAATTGATACATGTTTGTGTTAGGGATTAGGGTGGAGGAAACTTCCCCCTGCTGATAGTTCTCTGAGGACAAACCCTAGACTGAGTGAGTACATTGCATGTTGTGTGTGTGTGTCGGGGGGGGGGGCATCGCATTCAGAGAGGGAGTGTAGCCTATATACATTAGAATTAAGGGGTTAAATTTAAATTAAGGAGGAAGTTTTCTGGGTCTGGGAGCAAACAAAAACAGGAAATATTTGATACAATTTGCATACAGACCTAACAAACTTTGGGAAAAGTTACAGAAATATTTAGACGTAATTAATATGACTTAGAGAAAATATACAAGATATACAATTTACTATCAGCTATCGGGACAGAAACCCCATCAGCCTCAGATTTAGTATCGAAACTGCTGTTTGATCTTTCTAGGTCATAAGTTTGCTAACAGTAACACCACAGAGTCACAGTAGTGAGCGTGAGGCATAAAATATAGGCATGATTTCTGAGAATATTACGCGGTGACAACAGGTCAGATGACAAGTCAGACGAAGAAAATGTACAGATTCGCCTTACCAATAAAGGTGGCCCGCCGAATATCATCGCAAATGTATTGGAATGCATCTTCAAACTCAGACCTTGAAATTTCGACCATGCCGCCGCCAACTTGTCTCTCCTCGAACTGACGCAAGATGGCGCAGCGGCGGCTGATACAGCTGCGCGATTATTAAAATTTGACCTTAGAAAATCACGGGCAACAGTTATAAACAATTTCTATTCTTAGTACATTTGAATAGAGTGTGCCCATTTGTAATCAACAATAATTTATATTTAGTCAATAGGGGAAAAAGTAAGAAATAATCAGCATTTCAATCCATAAAGCCTCTCTGGTATGTCGTTTCATCACGCATGTTCTTGCCCGACCGCGACTCCTAACACAATGAAAATAATGTTATAAATTGAGAGAAAGAACTGTTCGTATATTTTGGAAACGTTTTGTCACAAACATGAATATAGAATAATAATGAAATAGAATAATCACTTTTTAATCACTTTTGCTCACTTGAAAAAAATTATTATCCGTGATGCAAGCGGTAGACCCGTTCACAAGCGGCTCGCAAGACGTCGTGCGAGATGGACGTAAACATTACCGGTTAGTCGTTGAACATTTCAAGTTATTTTTTATTAGAAAAAAGTCTTTTGGGTTCCTAATAGTACCGCTAGTGTCGTTGTAAAGTCTACTAGAATGTAATAGAAACACTAAATTCATTAGAACATCTTTCTAAAATGTGCTTTTAGTTATTTTCACTAGCCAAGTTTTTCGGCTGTGTGATGTTTCATTCAAATTGATTCTTTTGTTCTTCGCGGTTTTGGTTTGGTTTGAACCATGTTTGCAAATTATTTGGAGTTAACACAACATTGGTCTATGGCAAATAACGGAAAATATGCTGCGGAGTTGATTATGTAAAGTATTTCCATCCATTATGATATGGCTCAACGGTCCTGTCTAGCCTGATAGTTAACTAATTTGTTATCCGGTCAGATTATGTTAGAACTAGAATTTAAGGGGTGTGTCACTGTGTATCAGGACGTCAAAAATGTAGGCATACAACTGGAAGGTCTATACATTTAGTTATTTCTGGTAAATTAGACTGGAAATTTCTAATGATTTGTGCCCCATCTCATTCCCCTCCCCTACCTCCTACCAGAAATGGGCGGATCAGACAGCTTTACTCTGATTTATTTGAGGGTCATTGAATTTTTCATTCATGGTCATGGAAAAGTCATGGAATTTGAATCCAGGTGTTCTGTAGGAACCTTGAAATACAATGGTAGGAAATATATCCTGCCAAAGCTACTCGTCATACTTGCCAAACCAGAAAGGATCATGATTATGTAATCACATAAGTACCTGGATATATACATTCAGTTTTAAAAGACAAGTTTGATACAACAATTTATATCATATTATACTCCAAATACTTTGTACTGTATTGTATATATGGTGTTAGGCTTATGTCCACATTAGATCTTCATTTTTATTTTTGATCTTCCTCTGTGTAGATACTCTCTCTAATATCATATCAAACCCCTTTTCTTTTATAAAGGTAACGGCTGTCGACCTTTTTGCAATACCATACACATGTATATCTTTTACAAATAAACGATTTATCAATTCAATGTTGATTTGTCAATCATTAAAGGCAATGTAATGTTGATTGTTGGTTATAGAAAAAAGGTCATTTATATGTTGATTTAAGGCAGAAGGAACCTGTAAGCGGGAAGTAATTAATGAACAATTGGGAAATTACTAAATAATCAGTCATCATTATGTTGAGACTAAGTACTAAGAGTTTGAAGGGATTGATGGCTTGACCACCACCCAGACTTACCTCTCTTAAACATACATTTTAGATTAGGATTCAGACTGAAGTTGAGACTAGATCTTATCCAGAGGCCTGCTTACCATTTTTGCCATCAAAACTTTGGAAGAATAAAGCATTATTCAATTCAAAGTGGTATATAATATATATGTTCTTCCAAATACCCCTGATAATTGTAAAACGGTTGAAAATGCTATTGTGATACATTATTTTGTGTGCTAATTGTTTTGCTCCGAACTAATATGATTAAGTTTCAATAAAAGTTGAATATTTTTTTTCTTTTTAGGTATTCGTTGAGGGAGAACAACGAAGGAAGTCTACAAGTCTAGAGATGATTAAGCAGGGCGTGTGTCGTTTGTTAAGACAATCTATAATAGATCTCTGTAAGAACTCTGTTGGTGCTGAAGGCTATGTTGAGATAGATGGCATTGTTTGCATCACAGTTGTTGGAGAGGCATCTGAAGAGATAGTTGTGAAAGTCCATAAAGTTTTGGGGGAAGGTGAAGAGGCTTATAATAGCTATAAGCCCACTCGCTCCCCCAATGCTCTTCCCCGTAATACACCGGCAGCTCCTGACCGACCTGGTCATGGCCAAAGGATGCCTTCAAATCATGGCAAAGCAGAGCAGAAGAGTAGAAATGAGAGCTTTAAGTGTGGCATATGTTACAAAACTACTTACACCAAACAATCTCTGATTGACCATCTTATATCAGAGTATGAGTTCCTTGGCTGTCACACATGCTTGCTTTGTCATGAATATTTCCCAAACCTACCCAGTTTTGTTGTCCATCGCAAACTCAGCCATCCCAATGTCAAGGAAGTCATGTGTAAGAACTGCGGGGTTGGACTGATGCACACAGAATACAATAACCACAGAAAAGAGTGCACAGAAGATAGGAAAAAGACCCAACAGGGAGGCAAGAAAACACCAACACTAGACAATGCCAAGGGGCAGAGAATGGACCCTCCTCAAACGCCATCTTCATGTAGATCCAAGAAACTGCCTCCTATTCAAACCTCCAGCAATAAGACCCAGGATAAAAACAAACCCCAAC
Organism: Sthenelais limicola; assembly: GCA_942159475.1. Taxonomy (NCBI): domain Eukaryota; kingdom Metazoa; phylum Annelida; class Polychaeta; order Phyllodocida; family Sigalionidae; genus Sthenelais; species Sthenelais limicola. Next base: position 125,211,331 of record OW804098.1, on the reverse strand, counting down.
ACTCAAGTGCACGCTTCAAGTGTGGCTTGTGTAGCAAAACTTCTGATGTCAGACAGTCTATAGTTGAACACCTAAGATCAGTGCACAAGTTCCAGTGCTGTTACTCATGCATGCTTTGTCATGAATATTTCCCCGACAGACAATCATTTCTCTATCATCGCAAACTCTCCCATCCCAATGTCAAGGAGGTCATATGTCAGAACTGCTGTGTAGGGCTGAAGCAGACAGAATACTCTAACCACAGAAAGGAGTGTGTGGAAGAAGGGAGAAGGACCCAACACCAAGGAAGCAAAAAACCACCAATACCAGACAACAAAGCCAAGGGGGCTACACCAGCCAAGAGGCAGAGAATAGACCCTCCTCTTTCACAACCTTTCAAAAATATGCCTAGTCCAACCTCCAGTACCAAGACATATGATAAACAACTCCAACACACAAGTACATCCAATGACCCCACCTGTGGCAAAGAAGTGAAGAGAGATGGAAGTGAGAAACCACATAGTCAAACCTCCAGCAATAAGCCTCACGATAAACAACCCCAACACCCAAGTACATCCTATCACCCCATCTCTAGCAAAGAACCAAAGAGAGATGGAAGTGAGAAACCACATAGTCAAACCTCCAGCAATAAACCTCACAATAAACAACCCCAACACCCAAGTACATCCTATCACCCCATCTCTAGCAAAGAACCAAAGAGAGATGGAAGTGACAAACCACATAGTCAAACCTCCAGCAATAAAACTCATGAAAAACAACCCCAACACCCAAGTACAACCCATCGCCCCATCTCCTCTAGCAAAGAAGTAAAGAGTGATGGAAGTGAGAAACCACATGGTCAAACCTCCAGCAATAAACCTCCTGATAAACAACCCCAACACCCAAGTACAACCCATCGCCCCATCTCCTCTAGCAAAGAAGTGAAGAGTGATGGAAGTGAGAAACCACATAGTCAAACCTCCAGCAATAAAACTCATGAAAAACAACCCCAACACCCAAGTACATCCCATCACCCCACCTCCTCTAGCAAAGATGTGAAGAGAGATGGAAGTGAGTCCTTCAAGTGTGGTGTCTGTGTCAAAATTTCTGATTCAAGACAAGCTATGGTTGATCATCTTAAATCCAGGCATGACTACCTAAGTTGTTACACATGCATGCTTTGTCATAAATATTTCCCCAACAAACACAGGTTTGTCTATCATCGCAAACACAACCATCCCAATGCCAAGGATGTTATTTGTCAGACCGGCTGTGTAGGTTTGAAGCAAACAGAATACTCTAACCACAGAATGGAGTGCATTGAAGAAGCGAGAAAGACCCAAAAGAGAGGCAAGAAATCACCAACACCAGACAATGCCAAGGGGGCTACACCAGCCAAGAGGCAGAGAATAGACCCTCCTCTATCTCCATCTTCCAAGAGTATGCCTAGACCGACCTCCAGTAACAAGACTCCTGATAAACAATCCCAACACCCAAGTATATCCCCGCACCCCACCTGTGGCAATGAAGAGAAGATAGATGGAAGTGAGAAACCACATAGTCAGACCCCCAGTACTAAGATTCACGATAAACCACCTCAACAAACAAGTGCATCTCCTCGCTCCATGTCTGTCGAAGAAGTGAAGAAGGATGAAAGAGAAAGCTTCGAGTGTGGCTTTTGTGGAAGCACTTCTGACAGCAGAGAATCTACTGTTGAACATCTGAGATCTGCGCACAATTTCCTGGGCTCACATCTGATCCTGTGTATGCTTTGCCACAAGTATTTTCCTGATCCACCTTCATTTGCCACACATCATAAAATCTGCCAGTTGAAAGCTCCAGTTCCACTGTAAGTCTTCCATTAATATTTTAACTCTTAGCATGAATTGTCATTGTTCATCTAAATCCATGTCAGTACATTATCATCCTCTAAATACACTTAACCGCTTAACCTGAACTCGGTTTACCTGAATTTTCGGTAAACCTGAACCTTTTACAATTTCCCTGCAGACTTCCAACTTAATGTATCTGTTCTCTTTACTTGAATTCTTGTTAAACCTTAATGTTGAAATTCAATCCATTATATCATTATGCTAAATATTTTCACTACATTCTAAACACAGTTCATTCCATTTTGTAACAGGTTCAAGGAAGAGGGAAAAGCAGAGATACACCATGTTATAGTTTGTGAAGCCTGTCAGCTGCCATTCATCAGCCTGCCTGAGTTAGAAGCCCACATAAAGACACATCAAACAAATGGAGGCCATAGAGCTGACAGTGGGGAAATACCACCAGTGTCCAAGCAAAACACACCAACTTGTAGCATTGCCAGTGCCACCAGCACCACACCTAGTGAGAACACCACAGTTGCCTCCTTTAAGTGTGGAGTGTGTGGTTCTGTGAGTGAGCAGCAGGACACAATGATAGAGCATCTCAAGGCAACTCACACGTTCCTCGGTTGTTTCACATGTCTCTTGTGTCAAAAGTTCTTCCCCAGCAGACCCACCTACATCATGCATCGCAAACTGTTTCACAAAAATGCCAAGGAGCTGACCTGTGAGAAGTGTTCTGTGGGACTTATGAAATGTGAATTTGATGCACATGTGACTGAATGCTCCATCACTGTAGAAGACATGGATGTGAAGCCGTGCATAGAGGAGTCAGAATCCAAGGTCTGCATGGAGGCAGAGACTGATGGACACCATGGTGTCACAAGCACCACACCAAGTGAGAACATTAACACAGCAGCGGGTAGTGAGAGCAGTAATACAGCAGCAGGTAGTGAGAGCACCACAGTTGCCTCCTTCAAGTGTGGAGTATGTGGTTCTGTAAGTGAGCGGCAAGATACAATTGTAGCGCATCTTAAGGCCACCCATGAGTATGATGGTTGTTATGCCTGTTTACTGTGTGCAGCCTTCTTCCCCAGTGAGTCCACTTACTATATGCACCACACACTGTATCACAGCGATGCTGCGCCAGTTGTTGTAGAGTTGAAACCTGAGTCTGTGCCTCTTGCTGAAGGTTCTGCCAGACAAATAGACCTGCAAGGAGCTGAGTGTGAGGTGAAGAAGGACATCAAACAAGAGCCAGAATCTGATGCACCTGTGGCTGAATCCTTGGGCAGTGGGATAATCATTCAGATTGCTCAATGGGAAGAAGAAGAAATCCAACAAGTAAAATAAGCCCTGCATCTCTCTGCTATGGTTAAGGCATAGTACTCTAAACCCAAAGTTTCAATGAGGCCAGGAATCCCATGAGCTGCTCGCTAATTGTCTTATCTGTATATAGAGCATGTATAAGGCCCCCAAAATAAGTTCATAATAAGTTCCGATTTATCTGCTGAAAACTAGGTAGGGGTGGGGGCTGTTAACTTTTTTTTTTTATTTTTTTTTTCTTCTAGGAAACCACCTCTCAGGAACTGAAAAAAATGTCTATTTCATAACAATAGTTGTTTCAAACATGGAAAATGTGCTTTTTGATAGTTCCTGGTTAGGAAAACCTATTTTCCTGCTTTTATTAGCTTTTTTAGTCAAAAAATCAAAAAAAAAACCTAACGTATGGTGTAAGACAATCAGGTATAGTCAAAATTCTTTTTAGCTGGGGGAAGGTTTTTCTAGAGGGGGGGGGGGGGCGGGGTAAATCGGAAACACACCTATATTTTGGGGGGGCCTAAGAGCCATTGTTAGTGGTTGAAAAGAGTAGGGCATCCCATTGGTGTGTTTCCTGTCTTGCCCTGATATGTACATATCTTTTCTCTGTGATATGACATGTGTGGTTGTGCCTCCATTAGACTTAGTGTGGATTTATTAAATGAAGGCACATTGTTAATACTCACAACTTAAATTGCTATATTTTCTGTACGTTATGATGAGAACAAAGTATTAAGATTCCATGACTGCTATATGATCCTTGTATTACATAAGTCTCCATCATCCATAAAACTTTCTTTACAATGTTATTGTTGTTTTAATGTTTTTATTAATATTTGTGGTACAACTCAATGTTCCCATTGTTTTTCGTTTGTATCCAAGGTGTTTGTACTATTTTTTATAATATTTCCAATGAATGTACCATTGGTGTCTTTTCTGTCTTGCCCTGATATGAACAATTGTACATAGCTTTCCTCTGTGATATAAAATGTGTGGTTGTGTCTACATTAGACTTAGTGTGGTTTTATTCATTTAAGGCACACTGTTAATACTCTTGACTTACATTGCTACATTTCCTGTATGGTTAAAGAGTCCAAACAGGGTTGAAAAAAATCGCTTCGAAAAGTATGGTTGTCCGACATATATGGTTGTCCGACATATGTGGTTGTCCACTCACACGAAAGGAAGATGAAACAAGGTTGTCCGCAGGACGCCCAAATAATCATTTATGGTTGTCTACAAGGCTACTTTCTTTACATTGTTATTGTTGTTTTAATGTTTTTGTAAATATTTGTGGTACAGCTCGATGTTCCCATTGAGAATCCCATGAGAATCGTTGTCTGGAAGTATAAGTACACCTATGTATAATTGTCTTAAATTTAAGTTCATAATGTATTTTTTATATAATTTTCTTAAATCTATGTTCATAATGTATTTTTTATATAATTTTCTTAAATCTATGTTCATAATGTATTTTTTTATATAATTTTCTTAAATCTGTTCATAATGTGTTTTTTTATATAATTTTCTTAAATCTATGTTCATAATGTGTTTTTTATATAATTTTCTTAAATCTATGTTCAAAATATGTTTTTTTCGTTTCAACTTCCACATCCTCATGGACAGTACCGGTTCTTTTCTTGTTATTAATTTCAAATGGCAGTCGAGCAAAACAGTATTTCAGCAGGTTTTTATGCAAACTCATGAACAGGCAATATCTCAGGAAATATATAACCTAAAACTCAGTATTCTCTTTAGTGCTTTAACACTTCTATATGTGATGTGTTTCAGGAAAATGAGTCATAAGTCGCAAAAATGATACTTTTTAAAGTGTTTATTTGACAAGATCACTTTATTGGAATGTTCTGATTTTGGGGAGTTTATCACTTATAGGTATATCAATCGATGTATCAAATTTCAGGACAAAGTATGTAATATATCCTTTCGTTTTAAAGGTCCTCGTATGGAGTATATTTAGTTACTTTACTATTTATTGCCCCCCAGAAATATTGTATTTTTTTAATTCAAAAATACAAATAATAAACTTAGAATCTAGAAAAGTTATTAGATTATATAATATAGTTGTGATATCATATATCTATTGTTTGCTATTGTGTGACTATAGGTGTAGCTGTATAGAACAAATGTAGCACCAAATTACAACAGGTGGGCTTGGAAACCTCATAAATTGACGGACAAGTACCCGTGAATGTCCATATTATGGCAATAAAAATGATCAATCAATCAATCAATATACTTGATAGGAGTTATATCTAAGATGCATGTTGTATTATATAAAACCGGGTGCAATGTTTCAGCTAAACTAACAACAATATTGTAGGTAGATGTGGCAGTATTCACCTGAACCAGTGCGTCCGTTGAATAAACAAAATTGTATCTCAAAGTATGGTAATCTCCAAATATGGATTCTAATTTAAATATTCAACGCCCAATATTGTATTGAATTAGGTTTAAGTATGACACAATAAACTCATGGTGCATTGTTATAAGCACTCGTACTCGCACTCAAGACGGTAGACTAGCACCATATAGTATGCTGTGGCCTATTACCACCCCCGCCCCTATAGTATTAGCTAGACACAGCAGTGGGTGGAAGACCAGGGTTATTCCTTACTGACTATACTACAGTGAGCCCATATCTCAGTGACCTCAACAGTATTATAACTGATACTGAATGACAATGTACATGCCTTGATTTGTAATACACTATGTCCACTTAACCTGAATAGTTCAGGTTAACCGAAAATTCAGCTAAAGAGAACATAGTATATTACATCAAGTTGGAATTTCCCTGCAGACTGCAAAAGGTTTAGGTTAAAGGCCGGGCACAGCATATATAAAGGGCCCATGGCCCTTCCCAGCAGTCCTCCCTGTACATTCAAACTGTAGAATCATAACCAACCTGGGGTATTATTTTTCCAGATAAAATTAACTACAATGAACCACTTTCATACAAAATTGCTGAACACATACATGAATGTATACTGGTCATATCTTCATAAATGTTTTATTTTGTCACATGCATAGAAATGCGCTAATTCAGATTCTTCATTAAATATTTGTAAATATGAGAACCGTTACTCAGGGAATGATTGACAGGTAGGTATCCATAGCAACTACGCAGCGTGCATACCTACATACACACCAGACACATGGATCTCCATGTGGTGCCCCAACCTACCCCACCCCTCTTAGTAGCACCAATGTCCCATGCTACTGCCGCGCTCCTGCTCGTCAAAACATAATTAAGTGTTGCACTGGTATGTCCGTCCAGGTCAAAGTTCGTCCCTGCCAAATATGGGGAGCAGGGAGGAGTTGGGAGCTAACGGTCAACCGGTCGGTCCACAGGCCCCTCTTGTGCCCGGCCTTTAACTGAAAATTCAGGTTAAGCAGAATATAGTGTGTCTTTGTATTACCTGATGATTGCTGTATACATGAATATTCTAAATAAAAAAAATTAACAAGTCATTCAGTCTATTTCAATGAGCACACATCCCATGTAGTAACTCCAGTATACCGTAATAGATTTTTTTTTAAATTATTTCCAGATTTTTCTTATTGTGAAAATGTAAATTATAATAAATAGTAATATAAATCATATCTATTTTGCTATCGACTATTCCGGGACTGCAGTTGTCATCGCTGCATTTATTGTTACAACAGATGTACCTGTATAGAACTAATGTAGTACGGAATTACAACAGCTGGGCATGGAACCCTGAATATACATAGTTTGGCAATAAAACAATTATCAATCAATTAATATACTTGTTCGTGGTAGAATAGATGACATATATAGATGGAACCTAGCAAGGGGGAAGTCTGTACACTTGTTATTATTTGTGCTCCCGAGGTCACTAACAAGTGTACAGACTTCACCCGAGCTTTGTTCCATATTTATTACACCCCATTAATAAATAAAAAATATAAATAATTAAAAATAAAAGAAGTAATTTACGTTTTGGGCGGACCTACTTGTTGTATGTCCCCAGGGTGACATAACTCACATGTTATGCACCACTTTGACCAAGTGTGACATACAATGCTGAAGGTATAGGAAGCAACAGCACAGGGGTGTAATAAATATAAATATGTGTGGTATTTTATAAACCTTTACGATGGTTAATGCAAAAAAAACACCATGAAGGAAGTGAGTATATAGATTTCGGTTTCTTTATTGATTTCTCAACGTTTCGATCAGATTGATCTTCAGGAGAATGGTTACACTACTGGGTTTGTTTATGGTTTATATAGTGTGGTATGTGGTGGTGTAGTATGTGGGTGGGTTTTGTTTATGTAAGTGATTGAAAGTTTTATGGGTTGTGTGAAGGTGTGTGTATTGTATGTAATGTAGGAGAGAAAAAAAGGTATATAATACAAGTAATTAAGGTTCTTGGTGTTGATGAGAAGTTGTTTATATTCTACTTGGAGTTGGTTTTCAGGTAGCCCTCCTTTTATAAACCTATCCACCTAACGAAACTGAAACTCATTTCACCCCATGTTGGGGAAACCTCGGATAATGGTATCTGAAAGGAAATGGATCTGAAACTGTCTGTACCTTTTGTGGTACATATCTGCGCTGGGCGTAGCAGTTACTCTAGTGTCCTGTGAGCCATACTGAAGGTAGGTACATATATCTAATTATGTCATATATTGTAACATTGCTGAACGCCAAATATTGTTGCGAGCGTAGCTTCGGATCTTTGTGCTATTGGACGGTGCTTCGGGACCAGGGTGAATATATTTAGCCAGACGTTATATACATTCTAGGGTAGTCGGGGCTCTATGTCTTAGTCCTCATTATGTTTCCGTATCGTGCAATATGTGTAGGATAGAGGACGAGAGGCTGTTCTCTTAGTGAATATAATTGTCTGAGGCCTTTAGGCCGAAGACAATTATATTCACTAAGAGAACAGAGTCGAGTCCTCTAGCATGCTTATCCTCCAACTTCAATTGTTTGTTTATAATTGAAGTGACCAAATCCACCCACCCCCTATCACCCTACAACGATCACTGCCTCATCAGTGACCAGTATTCTCAACTTTGATTGTTTGTTTATTATTGGCCAATCCAGTCCCAATACACATTTGCCATTACCTCGAATTATTCACAATATGCAACACCTTACACTTCCTACCACTGTTCTATATTGGTCTTCACCAACACATAAGTGATGTGCTACAGGGAAAGGAGTCACAAGTTGCAAAAATAGGATTTTGAGATTTTGAGTAATATAATTATACCTGATTCATATAACACTTTTCTTGCCTTCTCACCACCAGGATGTGTTCGATATAATTTGCAACATTGATTTGTATTCTCTAAATTCCAAATCTTCATAATGTTATAATGAACATTTACTATTTCTCTCATTGGATTCTAGAACAAAGGAATATATTCAATTTACTGTAGCAGGTTTCATTTTTAATATTTAATAAGCTATCCCTGGTAGGACTCATATTCACTAAGAGAACAGAGTCGAGTCCTCTAGCATGCATAAATAGCGTATCCACTTACACGTCCAATTGGTACGACCGTCGACCGCCGACCGTCCTCCCTTGGCCACCGTCCGACGGTGGCTAGAGCGGACGGTGGCAGTGGACGGTCCCTGGTATCTACTTACACGTCCATATATATGCCAGATAGTGACCGTCGAGCGGTAGTACTTTCATCCAGACAGTGGATTATAATGCTAAAACGAAGCTTATTCCTGCCTAAGACCATGTAGAACACACACATGTTATTCAGAGGGATGTTTAAAGCCATGTGATCATAATTATTTCCTTGGGGCTTATGCTAAAAGAGTCCTATGCTTATGTCCCAGGATATATCGTATTTTCATATACAAAAAAACCTTGACATTTTATGATATTGATTTTCTAAGAAATTCTAAGTACTTATTGCATGTGTGTAATTCAATAATTGTTATTGGAAATACGCATATATATGTATCAGTATGAGGGAACAAATGAAGATTTATATGGAAAAAAATAAATATCAACTGAATATCATTCGTTGGGAGCAGCCTGGCAAGAGTTATGGGGATGCTAGTGCTTTGTTGCAGACAATTTATTATGAATATTAATATTTTCTATACTTGGGTAGGTATTGCAATGAAAAGTCTCTAGAAGTCAGCAGTCCAATAACTGTTTAAGAGTATATGCAGGAAATTCGTGCAAAACAACCCTAATGCCGGGGCCCTCGATCTATATGAATGAAATCGATTTCGATTTAATTAAAATATATCGGAAGCAGTCAGAAAATACCTTTTGAATGCAAACCTTATCTTAACAATTGTATATGCCTAGACGACAGGTATCCTAAATAAAGATTTATGTAAAAAAAAGAAGAAGAAAGAAATCTGTATAAAGTTACACATAAATAATCTTGAATCAAAATAAACCCAGTTCAAAAGATTATTTCTTATAATTCAATCCCTAATTATCAAATTAATTTATTTTCTCCAATATTTTTTTCATCCTAATATCACATTCACATTTATCTAAACATTCTGAGTCATCTTTTCACGGATTTGAATGGTAGATGAAAGTTTTAAAAAATCATCTAACTCAATCCGAATTAATCTATATCAATTTCATTGATATGAAAGAGACATTGTTTTCTGTTCCTGAAAAAAAAGTTATGACCCCAATACCTAGTTTCCAGCTAGATAAATCGAAAACACAACTATTATATTTTTGGGAAGGAATGGCTGGGCAGGGAGGGAGGATCGGAGGAAGCAGGGTTTTTTTAATTATTATTCATTTCTAATTTATGTAGAAATATATGTAATTTTAATACCCAATATTATATCTTTTGGTTTGATTACAATTTCATTGTTTCTTAATTCTGTTGAAAATCATTTTACCCTCAGAGTTCTTATCAGGTATCCACTATATTGTATATATAGATTGAAGTACCCTTTGCCACAACATTCTTGTTTTTGGACACTTTACTAGGAAATGTACAATGTTATCTAAATTAATCCCAATCGAATAATCATTGTACTGATGTACTCCAAAGTACTCCTAGACTTCAAAACAATGTACTCAGACCATAAGAACACTTTTTATGGCCATAAAAAAACAAAAGAAAACAAATTTTTTTTTGGTGGGGTACCGTCGGACGGTGACCCTCCCGTCCAAATCTAAAATTTTAGATATGGACGGGAGGGTGTCCCGTCGAGGGACCGTCGGACGGGAGCACCAGACCGCTCAACACACTTCACATAAATCTGCACATACTTTTCTCCAATCTTCTTGGACTTCTTTTCTCACCTTTAGACATCTGTTTTGAAAAATACACAGGCTGTCGCGCAATACTATCCCTTCTTTAATAACTGAGCAAAATATTACTATTAATTCTACCCTGTCTTTCATAACCAAATTTCACTTTATCGATCTGGCAACATGTCTAGATAGTCAATAAACATATTATTCATTCACCTCCAGGCTCAAACGGGACCTGGAGAAATTGAAAGGTTACATTATTGAGCCAATACTGCAAATACACAATATAATGTTGATGTGCCTCTGGAATGACACTTAGGGAGCAGAAATTTGTAGCCAACATCTTCCATTTCTCCTGGATGACTTCTTCCTGGCACCGTGTGTCCCTCACTAGCTCCACATCACCTTGTACAAGTTGTTGGGAGGTTTCACTGTGCACAACTCCTTCATGTTCCTCCAATCCATCATCTTGAGCCAAGTACTCATTGGGCACAATTTCCTCTTCAATGTTCTCATTGGGCATAACTTCTTCTTCACACTGTTCCAGCCGCTCTTTGGCCTTCAACAGGCGGAACAGCTGGGTAAAGGAGTCCATCTGTCTTTGGTGGTATACTTCAGCCTGATCTGCCATACACTCAATCAAGTCGAGTGCAGCTTCCATTGTTCCAGAGGATACTCAAAACTTTTTATGTACTTCCAACAATAAACACTAGGTAGTGCCACCCGCCTCCTCCAGGGTGAGCGATAAGTGGGGGGAGAGCTTTCGAGCCCAATCAGTGTAATCAAGTCCTAATCCTCTATTTCTGAATTTTCCTGGCGTTACAGCTTTAGTATTAATTCTAGTGGGTCTAATCCCTTAACTGTGAAGCCTCGGAGCAACTCTGAGGGTTGAGTAGTCCTAGTTTTCTCTTGGAGCCTTGCTCGTCACTGTTGGAGAATGGCGTCTTGTCTCGCCGTGCTATGGCGTCTCAAACTTTCTCTGATATTTCATTAGTCTCTGTTAGAACATTGCTAAAATCTTATTCCTGAAAGTCTTAATATTGAAACGTAAATAAATCCGCAAGGATGACTTTGTACGTTCCCCTGGTCTGAAAAAAAAAGCTAGAACAAAGGGAGCACGATGTGCCTCTGTCTAACTACCTCGAAATCCAAACCAGAAGTCCATTTATCAGTTGTGGCTACTGTTGCAAGTGATGTAAGGGTGAAGTAGGGTCTGGGGGCATGTTGCCCCCAAAAGTTATAAAACCTGTGAAGGAGTGAAATGGTGTATTCTGGGAGCATTTTTGAATCATAACTAGCCAGTTTTGTTTGTATTTAAAAATACAAAATAAAAATTACGGGGAAAATCTCAAAGGCAAATTTAACTAATTGACATTGAATCAAAATCTCCCTAAAAAGATGAAATCACAGGTATCCAATGTCACATTGGATTACCACATCAATGGAGTATGGCTGTACTTCCTGCAGGCAGGCCTGCCAACAATAGGACAAATGTAAGGCAGCATATTTTAATTTTCTCACAAAAATTAACTGCCCCCAAGTGATTGTCCATATTATATATGAATGTAAAGCAAACATGTGTTACCACAAGACACTTTTGGTTGTAAAAGAAATGAAGGCAGCTTAGGTTCTTAAAAAAGGTTTTGGGCTCTAAAGGGCACTTTTGGTTGTAAAAAAAGACACTGTTAGGTTGTTACACTTACAACAGAAAAAGGGCACTTTGGGTTGTAAAAAAGGGCACTTTGGGCTATTCAAAAGGGTACTTATTAAATTTTGAGGGGGGTCAGGACGTCGCCGCCCTGCCCCCCGTGGATCCGCCCATGTCAGTGAGTCCATGCCCACCCTCAGGGCCCTACCTTATTGTATAATTTAGTTGTATTAAGTAATTCAGTAGTTCTTATGGTAATCACGGGGCCAGTTGCTCCGCATTCTCGCTAACTATTTCCCCATTGGAAGTGTATGGAGAAATAGTTAGCAAGAAAGCGGAGCAACCGGCCCCAGGATGCTTAACCTCAACTCTCTCTGTGTAACCTTGTGTATAACCAATTGATTTAAATATTCTATGTGTGTAGGTGGTGGCCGGAAGCTCACAAAGTGGGTAGCCACCAGGGGCCAGGATTATGCTTGTATGCAAGGCCACTGAAATCTACATATTGAATAAACGCCTTTGAATTAACTTCAGCCATATACCAGCATATCAATATTACAGACTGAGAGGCGGAGAAGAAAAGGACAGACTGTCTATTATCTAAATTCTAATCTTTACTTTCTCATCTTGCTAAAATCCCATGTTAGTTTGGCAATATTAGCTAGTGGTGAAAATGATTCATATAATTCAGCAGGCATATTTCAATTTACTCTGACATTAAATAAGCAAGCAAAGCTCAATCTACTCTGACTTTAACTTATTTACAATTAAGAATATATTTCTAGGTTTAAAAAAGGACAGAAGCACTGGTGACTACTATATGGGTGCTATACATAGTATTGTGTCTGGCACGATGCTCACATCAACTGACTGGCGGGTGAAGGGCAATCAGGCCTACCAGGCAGCAGGACAGGCTGGACTAAGCCCAGTCCTCATCATATCCAGACTACAGACAGCCCTCAACGCCTACTTCAAGGCAGATCAATGTGCTGCCTCTCCTGATGAGAAAGCATCAGCTCTCAAGAATTATGCCAAAACATCTTGGTGGTTAGCTAGCCAGAAGTGTAAACAAGCAGAGGCTGTGAACTTAGTTCAAAATGTCCTCATTGAAGCTTTTAAACACTGGAGTAAGGCTATGAAATATGGCTCTGATAAGTCGTCCGAGTGGAAGGTAGACATGGTGAAATCTCTTGAGCGTTGGTTTGACTTCTCATCTCAGTATTACATCGATACAACTTCTGGCCCCAGGCGAGCAAGGTTGTTTGAAGAATTGGGACGTGTTCTACCAAATGGCAAATCCAAAGGGCAATGCTATATCTCCATGGGGAGAGCCCTGTACTATCAGGGCCTAGAGGACATCCAGAACCATCTGTACAAATCCAGCCTCTCTCTGGCCAAGGATTGCTATTTCCCCTTGGAAGAAGCAGCCCGACTGCTCAATGATCAGGAGAGTAGAAGTGAAATTGATATACTCAGAGAGGACGTCTTTCTTCTAACATGTATTTCAGAGTCTGTCCAAGCCAGGGTCACTGGTAAGTCGCTATAGTACTGGAGATGCAAGTTGGGTCATTTAAAAAATTAAATGTAATTAAATTTAATGTAAATGGACAAAATAAAAATTTCATTCCAAATACACTATTGTACTTAATTTTTTATTGAAGGAATTCAGTATAAAATGAATGAAATAACAATTTCATTCCTATACAAATTGAACACAATAACAATTTTGTTCCTACCACTCCTATTTCTCATCGAAATTGATTGATTAATGAACAAAATAATTTTGTTCCCAACAAACCTTGTTCCCCCAAAACCATTTAGTTAATGTTACCATATGAATTAAATAACTATTTCTTTGACAAAATTGATTTCTAAATGAACAAATTTACAATTGTGTTCTTAAAGGACCATTTTCCTCAACAAAATTATGAGGTTGACACTTGGCGCCCATAGATAAAGGCGATGCAATGTGTATGATACAAATTTGAATTGGTCTTTTAGCTTCACTCAAAATTCAATTTCTTATATTTTCATAATAATATCTGGTATTATTTGATACGTTGTATACAATTTCTTATAATTTTGATATTTTTGATAACAATTTCTTATATTTTGTCTTGCAGGGGATGCAATGTTGAATAAATTACTTTTGGAGGAAGAGGACCTCAACATGGACCTGGTGTTTTCCACTATTGACTGGTACACAGGCGCTGTTGTCCTCACCAGAGACAAGGAAGTAATCATCTTAGTTATTGAATCATCTTCATCATGACAGGGAGGTATATACAAAGGGAGTAGAAACGGCACACTGCTTGGAGCAGCAGATGTGTGACCATAATTATATGGTCTAGCCACTGCATGTCAGGTGATACTGTTGGCACTAGTACCACCTATAGACCAGGTAGCTTTGATTGCCCTTTTCCAGCAACAGCATACTAATGATACACTTATAAATCATAGGGCTCCTGATCCTGATGAGGGGGTCCTGTGTTGATTTGTCGCGCTAATGATGAGCATTTGTCCCTTGTCCCCAGAATCCCATGTTAATTTTTCGCTCTAAGAAAGGGTCTATGTCATTTGTCAGTTTGTTAATTTTTGTCAGTTTGTTAATTTTACCCCTTATGATGCATGATTTGTCACACTTAGGATGAGCATTTGTCCATTGTCCCCATAAACCCCATGTCAATTTGTCGCTCTAAGAAAGTGCCTATGTCGTTTGTTGAAGAAATGACTATGTCAATTTGTCGATTTTAGGCATCAGGACCCCTAATGGTGCTAGTTCGTGCTAGTAGTAGTAGTGGCATTACTCCCAACTATTTGGTGGACATGCAGAATCTTCATGACCACTCCCTCTGTATATACCTGCATGATCATGATAATTATCTTATCTCATCACTAAGACAGAGAAATATTACAAATTATTCATTGGCTATGAATAATTTATATATAAACATTTTCCCCAAGTCATTTTTTAGATTACTTGTGTTGAAACTTCAGTCATAAATGTTACTTTTGTAAATGTCCGGGGAGTGGGACATCCTACAAATCATTGCACCAGACTATTCAAACAATATACAAACGTCCACTGATACATATTCAAATTAACTAATAAATACATACGCGTGACTAGGGTATCAAACATTAATATCCCTAGAGTAATTAAACATTCAATATCATTAGGGTAATAGAACATGTTAAACCCATAGAGGACATTAACACTTTTGTCATCTGGCAGATAGAGTTTGAGGCTGCGGCAGTCAGTCGGTTGGGACGAGTGTATGCCCAGGTTCTCAAATTGAAATTTAGAGCCAAGGAATACTACCGGAAGTCAGTTGAGTTGGGCCTGACTCTTTTACCTCGATCTCCAGAAAATGAAGGTAGGTGTATTAGAAACAGTAAAATGGGAAGAAACTGTTTTTTGCCTTGGTTTTTGTTGGTGTATGTGTCTGGGGCCGGTGTGTGTGTGTGGGTGGGGGGGGGGGGGGTACACTAGATATGCCTGTTGAAAATGTCCAGCATCCTTAGAAATTAGGTTAATAATTTAGCCACAAACAAATAAGTGATTATCTGTCAATGTTATGGAAAACAAATATTTCTTCTTATAGTATTTTGTTTTCTATTTCAGAGTGGTACAAAGAGGCCAAGGCTTATCTGTTAAAGTGCCAAAAAGAGGAACTTACAAAGGAAAGAAAATTATGGGAAAATGTGAGGAAACGGCACATCGGTTCTCTCAAAGATGCCATATCCAATCTGGACAAAATTGCAGCTAAGGACGACAATGAAAAGCTTTTGCGTCACATTTACAAAACTCATCCTCCCAAGAACAAGACACATGTCATATATGATGGGAAATCCCCTTGGGATAATTCAACCCAGAAAAAGGCCCTCATGAAAGCCCTGACTCACTATCACCCCGATAAAATTGACATTGAGGAGCATGGGGGAAAATGGAAGGTGCTTTGTGAGGAAATCACCAAAGTGTTAAACAAAAGGTATACATACTACTGTGAGTGTGTCTGGAATGAATAATTAATGCATGATGCATTAATGCATGATGGTCAGATCGTCAGAAAATGTACAATTTGTCTACACCAATCCTCTCAAATGACCCAAATTTAAGAGAAAAGTCACGTTCACAATACAGTTTAACACAATGTAAGAGACATGTGTAATCAGCACAATGCCAAAGCTACCCTGATAAACCCATTTTTCATAATTCCACAGTCTAATTTAGCAGAAGTTACCAAATTTGTAGAGCTGCTGATTGTACATTTTCTGAAAATCTGACCCTGAGTAGGAGAGGTTGTGTTGAAGGTGGGCAGGCTAGGTGGGCCTCTACTCCTCCACAGCCTCAAACCCTGCAACCAGTCCATTTAGAACTACCTTGGCAAGATTTCTCCCTGTTTGGGTCAATTTTAAAGACACGTCTTATAAGATTTGTCGAATTTCACCCCGAATTCCATCATTTTTAACCTAGAGTTGCAGGAAAATAAATCTCAAATTATTAGAAACATTTCAACATGTTTTGATTTACCAAATTTCGTTGAAACTTTCAAAGATTAAAATTATCACTTTTCAAATTTATTAGATATTACCTAACAATTGAACAACGATCTAGACTACTAAGATTACCCAGAAGACCTGTTTGGATATTATAGATCTACACAGTGAATTGTTGTGGTATGGGATATGTATCTACTGGGATCATGCTTATAAATATACTAAAAGAGGTCCATATGAGATTAATATTTGAATAAAGATATACTGGTATTGGAATAATAAATATTTATTTCTATAGCACTTTTATACTGGCATATATGCTGTGAGGAAAGAATATAAAAAAAAAATGTTTTTCTTCAAATTAGTTTGAAGACTCCCTTGAATAAACAGTCTAGGCTCAGAGTTGAGAGGGTCCCTTCCAACTGAGGGAGGGCCTGTGCAGTCTAGGCTCAGAGTTGAGAGAGTCCCAGTTATTAAAACCATGCAGTGGTATTGAATGAGTGAATTCTATATTTGAAAATGAGTAAAAATGCTTATACTGCAATTTTACCTCTTGTAACCATTACATAAGCAAAATAACCAAGTGCTCTTTGTTCATGAATGAAAATAGGATAAAGTAAGTTGTCAGTGCCCTAGTATAAAGTTATACTGATTTTATTATACACACATTGATCTGAAAACAAGGTATCTAGAGCGATTTACGCATAGTGCGTATTTCACTAGTGATTTACATGGGGTTGTCATGGCAACCAATCTGTTTTTTTTTATTAAGATGACCCGTAAAATTCAAATTTTTGACTAGATTTTTTTCTATTTTCATGGTTAAAAGCATGTATAATAAATCTGTTAACTAACTCGTTGGTTTTCAGTCGTTTAGAATATTGCACCATATTGCATATTAGAATATTGTACCATGGAAGACAAGATTATTATCTGAAGTGTATCTCCATTTTTGTAACATGTAGTCTTTGCAAAATAAAGAATTCATTATTATTATGTTAGTTGGAAGAAACAATAAAAAGCGTGTATGTAAGAATATTATTGTTGTTTTTTTTGTTTTTGAAAAGGTTTTATTCAGCATGATCTGCCATTGAGGCTCTTACAATTCTAATGGCACATTTTGCCGCGTCCGTTTGGCGTTTTTTTATTTTATTAAGTATTTTCAATTTTCTTTCACCAAAAACAGTAGTTATTTCAACACTTAATCCAATATCAACTGAGGTTCAATCTTCGTTGTCCATTTCGTCCAGCATCTTTCGCAGTGTCATACTGATACTGATATTTCCGCATAATAACCCAATGTTCTAATGACGTAATATTGTATAACATTACATAATAAGGTGTAACCTTATGAATATGATTATGTAACCTTATGAATATGATTATGTATATCACTACATGAATATGAATACTAACATGTCATGTATAATCTAGGTCATCTTGCCATGCCTAGCCAAGCGTGGTCACCTGTCCAGGTGTGCCACCTATTACGTAACCAGTATAGAGTAATTAATACTCAGACCGGCCACATGGTGGCCCGGTCCTCATTCACCATTGGTCCACATGACCACATGTAATACCACCTACTATTGGCGACAGACCACGTGACCTAATGTAACCCCAGCAGTCACTGGCTAACCATAAGGCACACCTGGACAAGCACAACCGACCGCTATTCGGTACGAATAGCTTTGCTATGATTATCAAGTCATGTGACCGGTTGACCTTCCGAGAGGAGAAACGTATATATACCGACACTGTCTTCTGAAAGCCTTTTCTCCTGCTTTTTATTTTTCGGGAACTTTCTAACCGATCCCAGAAGCTAGAGTCAGTCAAGGGTAGCAAGGTCCAAACGGGAACATGTGTCATTTACTGATAAAATACAAAGTTATCGCTTACCGAAGATTCAAAGCGAGTGCAGTCAACCATAACAAAATAAGAAAACAAATCGATGGGAAGCTATTAGGTTCATGGAAGAGCCGCAAGGAAACAGGATGGAAGAGCCACTTAGTTACATCAATTGACACCAGCAGCGCTGTTCACTGACTTGAGTCATGAACAGCGCCGAGGCCCGGGTGGGGTGGAGAATGAGACGGCTGGGTGGAGGTGGAGGTGAGTTCGTATAAAAACAATATTAGGCGTTCAGATCTTCAGAAATATAACCAAACTATTAAAACAATACAATTCAAGGCAGTACATTTCTGGACCCCTGCTGATATATAACCCATGTCTTGGACAATAAAGTTCTGTTCTCTGATATTCTTTGAATATACTTCTGCCTCCTGGATTGATTATTTATTAGCATATAAGATATGCGCTAGCTCTACCAACATACAAGTAAGCATATCAGCAGTACATTCTCTGTCTTTACCTTTCCCTTGTACAAAGTTATTGTATTCTATAACTATTACGTTTACATTCATTTCATTAACAAATGCTCGAAATACAATTTCAATGTTGTAAAAAATCCCTTGTATGTATGTATCTTTATTTCCAGACTTTCATTAACATCAATCAATTCTTTACACTGAAAAAGGGGTGCCTCCTCTATGAAACCATAGGTCTTCCTTTGGAAACGAAGCCTTGACTTATTGCCTAGAACCTTACAATGTGTTTAAACAGTAGTATTGAATCCAAAGATCGGCGACTAAAGGGATTAATTCCCTTGGTTTGGGGGCTGAGGCATTTTATCTGAAAAAAACCCTTGGCCCTGGGTTTTTTTTCAGATACAATCCCTCAGGAATTTAATCCCATAATAAATGTTTTAGTCTGTGGCTAGCCATCAATGCATGATGTAAAAGTTTAAACATGGATTTATTTATTTCTTCCTACACAATTATAATTGGCCTATCCTCTACAGAAGGCCTGTCGCATTATCTTTTAATAAAGTTTGTTGGCGAGTTTGAATGAAGAGGCCTCCGAGTGGTTAAAAATTTGAGAAAAAAAAATAATTTGATATCATTTCTCTTTTTATTTTTTGATCTGCTGCTACACTATAGCACAATTTTTTCTTGGACATAAAATGAACGAGATATGAACTAATGAAAATTTACATCCAATAGTGCTAAATACAGCAAAATTGAATCAAAACAAACTCCAAAATCACAGTTTTTTTCATTATTTAACTAATTTCTAGTATATTTATAGGTCTATTGCCCAGTATGTGTTCTCATGTGTCTCCTCACGTGTCCAGCCCGTGCTGCCCTATAGTCACACATGGTACATTCATAGGGCTATTGTTCAGTATGCGTCCTCATGTGTCTCCTCACGTCTCCAGCAGACACAGACCTATAGTCACACTTGGTACATTCATAAGGCTTTTCTCCAGTATGTTTTCTCATCATGTGAACCTTTAGGACTCGAGACTCTGCTGCCCTATAGTCACACAGAGTACATTTATAGGGCTTTTGTCCAGTATGTGTACTCATGTGTCTCCCCAGTGTTCCAGCCTGTGCTGCCCTATAGTCACACATGGTACATTTATAGGGCTTTTCTCCAGTATGTTTTTTCATGTGAGTCCTCAGGGATCCAACTGCCCTATAGTCACACATGGTACATTTATAGGGCTTTTCTCCAGTATGTGTTCTCTTGTGTATCTTCAGGGCTCCAGCCCGTGCTGTCCTATAGTCACACAGTGTACATTCATAGGGCTTTTCTCCAGTATGTGTTCTCATGTGAACCTTTAGGGCTTTAGCCACTACTGCCCTATAGTCACACAGAGTACATTTATAGGGCTTTTCTCCAGTATGTGTTCTCATGTGAAGCTTTAGGGCTCCAGACTGTGCTGTCCTATAGTCACACAGAGTACATTTATAGGGCTTTTCTCCAGTATGTGTACTCATGTGTCTCCTCAGGGCTCCAACATACACTGACCTATAGTCACACATGGTACATTCATAGGGCTTTTCTCCAGTATGTTTACTCATGTGATCCCTCAGAGATACAGCATGTATTGCCCGATAGTCACACAGAGTACATTTATAGGGCCTTTCCCCAGTATGTGTTCTCATGTGTAGCTTCAGGTTTGCAGCCCGTGCTGCCCTATAGTCACATACAGTACATTTATGAGGCTTTTCTCCAGTATGTGTTCTCATGTGGTTCTTCAGATCTCCAGATCGTGCCACCCTAAAGGAACACACAATACATACATAGGGCTTTTCGCCAGTATGTCTTCTTATGTGAGTCCTCAGAGGTCCAGCTGCTGCTGACCTAAAGTCACACACAGTACATTTATAGGGCTTTTCTCCAGTATGTATTCTTATGTGAACCTTTAGACTTTCTGCATATACTGCCCTATAGTCACACTCAGTACATTTATAGGGCTTTTCTCCAGTATGTGTTCTTATGTGATTCCTCAATTGTAGAGGCCGTGCTGCCCTGTAGTCACACATAGTACATTTATAAGGCATATCTCCAGTATGTGTTCTCATGTGATTCCTCAGGTTTCCAGCATCTGCTGTCCTATAGTCACACTGACTACATTTATAACTTTCACTACAACCATGCAGTTTCTCCTGTGAATCAGTCAAATTAAATGTATATAGTACAGTAGGTGCACAAGTCACACCTCTAGCGTTTGCTGCCTGTCCTGTCTCCATGAGTACAGTAGGTGCACAAGTCACACTTGTAGCATTTGCTGCCTGTCCTGTCTCCATGAGTACAGTAGGTGCACAAGTCACACTTGTAGCATTTGCTGCCTGTCCTGTCTCCATGAGTACAGTAGGTGCACAAGTCACACTTCTAGCATTTGCGGCCCGTCCTGTCTCCATGAGTACAGTAGGTGCACAAGTCACACTTGTAGCATTTGCTGCCTGTCCTGTCTCCATGAGTACAGTAGGTGCACAAGTCACACTTGTAGCATTTGCTGCCCGGCCTGTCTCCATGAGTACAGTAGGTGCACAAGTCACCCTTGTAGCATTTGCGGCCCGTCCTGTCTCCATGAGTACAGTAGGTGCACAAGTCACCCTTGTAGCATTTGCGGCCCGTCCTGTCTCCATGAGTACAGTAGGTACACTAGTCACACTTGTAGCATTTGCTGCCTGCCCTGTCTCCATGAGTACAGTAGGTACACTAGTCACACTTGTAGCATTTGCTGCCTGCCCTGTCTCCATGAGTACAGTAGGTACACTAGTCACACTTGTAGCATTTGCTGCCTGTCCTGTCTCCATGAGTACAGTAGGTACACTAGTCACACTTGTAGCATTTGCTGCCTGTCCTGTCTCCATGAGTACAGTAGGTGCACAAGTCACACTTGTAGCATTTGCTGCCTGTGTATATGAGTGATCCGTGAATATAGTAGGTGCACAAGTCACACTTGTAGCGTTTGCTGCCTGTCCTGCCAAACAGTGTTCACCAACATCACCCTTCCACTTCTCAAATCCTGCAAATATATCAGAGTTGATCAGTTTACATCAAACTACACATCACAATTTTCTGAGTATTTTAAACAAGGATGAGCTCGAGGTTTTTCAGTATAGGCACAATAGGGGATTTGCATAGCCGCCAATTAGAATATTGATGGTACAGTATAAAATCTATAGAAAACATGCCATGTTCAGCATGGATTATCTATCAATGATCTTATCTCAATACCCATGTGAAAACATTCTTGCAATTTTCAATAAAATTGTTATGCCAGATATCATCAGAATCCATCCCAGGATGCACTGTAACAGACATGCGCAGTGGCACATGCCAATCCCCTATTTTATCAAGATAGCTCGGGCAAAACATCAGAAAATCCTGATGATGAAACATCAAAATATCTGAACATTGAAAGATATGATCACAACATGAGAATGTTAAAACTTACAATGGTGAAATCTCACGATGATGCTATACAGCTATTACCAGCATTACCAACTAGCCCCCTAATTAATACAACTTGATTGCAATGAGGAAACATCACAACATTGAAACGCCACAACATTGGAACATCACATCAAAACAATGATATGTCACATCTGATCATTGAAACTTGCCAATGATGTTATAAAGTATGGAAGTCAGAGTAACAACAATCTTAGAGGTTGGTGAAATTGTGTTCATCAGGCTCAAATGTTACAGTACATAAGAAATGTTACAGTATATAAGATGGAAGCCTTGAGTCAGACACAGTATAGAGGTGAGACAGAACTGCAGTCATGCCATGGACCAAACTAACGAAATCAAGCTTGGAATGATCAGGTTTCTTGAAATCGGTGATAGTATAGGCCTCAGACCTAAGAGATTTACCTTTTTCATTGTCTGTGCCGGCTAACTTCTCCAAGGCCTTGGTCACCGGGCTGTTGACGAGATCAGAAGCTGATGAAGAACGACTGTTGCCTGTAGACCTGGACAAGCCGCTAGCGGAGGCTTTGGGATGTTGGACAGGGTCCTCGAGGGAAAGGATTGGGTCTTTGGCATCCTTGGACTCAGCAGAACTAGTCACATTTACTCTTTGAAGAATAACAAATCTTGCTTGGGCAATCTGCAATTTCTTTTCCAGAGTACTGTATTGCCCGATTAGAGCAGTATAGGCGTCCTCAAGTCGCTGCAAATACTGAGGATCCGTCTTGTTGACACCAGCAAGAACTGACGCCATTTCTTTGAGACAGTATTTACCGAATGGTTGTAAATGAAGGCGACTACAGCCCGAGCAACGCTTGATCATCTGGAGGTAGTTGAAATAGTATGGCATTAGGGAACAACCACACAGAAGCACACTACAGAAACAAGATAAGATTGGTGCCAATGTGTTGTGTACAATGGCCGTCCATAGAGTGAGTGTCAAACGCAACAGGTGGTTGCCTAGCAACCGCATCACCAAATTTTAGGTACCACTACATATAATTATAGCAGCATTGTCAGTCGCGATGCACACTATATATAAAGGATAAAGGTATTTGTTCTGTTCTTAAATTGGCAAAGAAACACCCGGTATAGTTTTCTTTATGAAACATCGGGAGTAATAATCATAATGATCAAAACAGTATAGACACCATATTCATACCCGCTTATATTATATTCAAATGGCTTATATTCGGGATCGGGTTTATATTACACTAGTTGAAAACGGAGCCTCAACCCAGTCAAAAATAAAACACGGTAACTGAGTCTGAGAACCTAGAGTGGGCGATAATAGGAAGCCAAGTGTTTTTATACGAACCGAGGAGAAATAAAGACACTAAACTTACCTTTGATTCTTCGTCCCTTTTGCCTTTGGTTGTAGACACAACTTCTGTGTACAATAATTGCTGTTGATTCAACATTTTCCCTCAAAAGGCAGAAAACTGCAGATAACTCATTTAGTGTTTTGGGCGTTCTGCAATACAGCTGCCACCTGGAGGTAAGGCGAGGAACTACTACTTCTACCTCCAGTTTTCCTCACTAGGTGGCAGTAGCGGAGGCAGGCGGTGGACGGTAGCTGCTAATAAGGAATCCCGGGTAAGGAATGCTCCGTGACAGTTTTAATCGAAATCTAAGCGTCTATAGTTCTTTCAAATGAACACCTCGAGGGAAAAGTATATGCTCCAAAAGTACGGGATGCAAACGTTTAAACATGGAGCCAATTTCTTTCCACACATATAGACATATCTTCTGCATGAAGGTCCCACGAATTTTTTTTCTAATACCGTATACGGTAATATGGATTGTTGGAGTTTTATGCAACTGTGGACGGGTTGGTTGATGAAGAGACCTTGGTGTGATTTAATTATCATGCAATTGTTATAACGATTGTTTATATTGGAGGCAAAATATACAACAAATGTAAAGTGTATGTGACAACATGTATAGAGGGAGGAGACGATATGTAGGCTAATTGTAATTTGTAGGCTAAAATGTGAAATAATTAATAGATGATGTAAGAGTGTTTTGAAGTAAGAGAAATGATGTTTATTCTGTATATTCTTTTGATTTCACGTGATGAAAAGTTTCGCAACTATGCGAAATTCTCGGGAAATTCACTTTAAAAAAGACATAAATACCAAGGTTACATTGATATATGGTATATTTATTTGTGTTTGTAACACCTCTGTTACACTGCAAGACCTCTCTGTTACACTCACATATGAGACGAAATACAAGCATATATTAGAGTCACTCCAATATAATATAATAATATATTGCCATTTAGATATTAGTCACAGTTCTGTCCAGTTTTATTTGTTTAAAATTATTTTATTTGTTTACAATCTGGAGACAAAAGCAGACATTTACCAAAGACCCTCAAGACTATAAAGATGGTTTTGGTATTGAAATGATACCTTGATGATATTTCCATACGAGAAGAAAGCGTTTAGGGTTTAGTGGGAGGGAGAGTTTGAACAATTAGCTACCTATTGAGAAACATGTTTATGATGCTATAGATCATTGATCAGGCAGAGAGATTTTATACTCGGCAAGGAAAGACTTGGTAAATGGCGACCTTCTGGATACGATGTGGAAATTGGGCGTTCCCCCATGTACGACCATCCTGCAATACAGATAAACATAAATTATATATTATATCCTCTACATTCATTAATACCTTAATTACACGTGGTTTACCAATCATGTTAATTAATGACCTCTTTTTTCATCCCTTTCTTAATACAACTTTCACATTTATCTAGACAATCCAACACATCTTTCAATAATGATATACAATTTAAAGATCTCATGTTTTCAGTGCTGCCACTTGGGATTTTACTAGTATCTAGAGAAGCTACCACGATCTATTGCTACTAAATATTAATATAGATACTGCAATATGGAGAATATAAAATGAACACAACATATAATAGCAAGCGCTGACATTTAGAAGCATTTTGGTGATTTTCCCCCAAGAAAATCTCGAAACTATACTCGTTAAATGATGCCTTCTGGTGCATTTAAGCTAAATAAATATTTGGCACAAAAGTTAATGTTTATGAAGACGATGTGGAAATTAGATTTTTTAGTAACTTGTAGAGACTCACAGACAAAAGTAAAGTGACACTAAGTACATAGTACGAGAATTGTGTCTAATAACCTCTCAGACTTTACTAGATTCTTTTAATACCTAACCTTAGTACAAAGACACATATTGTCATACAACAATTTATCCGATGTTATATTTTTTATTAGTCGATTAGAAACTCCCTATAAATAGATTAGAAATCTATCTCTTTCTAAAGGGTAACTGTAGGAAGAACTGGGATTTAACAAACCCGGACATACATATTATACCCAATTTGATCATCTCTACATATTCATGTAACTGTTTATGATATATAAAAGTACTTCTCAATTCAATTCAATTCAAGAGGGTGGGTGGGACTTACTTTTTGTGTTGAAGCACCAAAGATAGCGACTCTTTCACATCGACCTTGTACAACTTCTCTTCACTTCTGTTCTCGAAATACACCTGAGATACAAAAGGGTAGAGTCAGGAGGCATGAGAAGGTATATGTAACCAAGGCTATCAAACAATTCTCCTCTTTCTTTTTTATTCTATTAATCTATTTTACAAGCAAGTAAAGCCAGATGGCAAATTTTAAACTCAATAAAATTCATTGCTAACTCAATAAACAATAATTATTTTAACTAAAGTTATTCAATAAAACTATATTCATTGTTAACTCAATACAATTAACTATTTTTAAGGAAAGTTATTCAATGAAACTATGTTAAATCAATTTTATTGTTAACTTACGATGATGTCATCAGGTTTGT
The DNA here is from genome assembly GCA_942159475.1 of Sthenelais limicola. NCBI lineage: Eukaryota > Metazoa > Annelida > Polychaeta > Phyllodocida > Sigalionidae > Sthenelais > Sthenelais limicola. The sequence continues at coordinate 125,185,130 of OW804098.1, read as the reverse complement.
AGTAGTTGTGTTCATCCCAAGGAGCAGACTCGTCCCCAAACATGACATGGAGATGTTCGTATATTCTGTAAGACAAGTATAATGTAGGACTTAAAGCACCTTTACACTCAACAATTAGTTCTTTATCTCCACCTACCGAATGCCAAGCTTGGGTGTGTGTGTGTGGGGGGGGGGGGGGGGGGGGGGGGATTGGTTACTAGGTTTCAATGAAGGACTGTACAGTATATTTAAACTTTTTTAAAGACATTTTATTTCTTTACGAAATTTGGTTATAAATGGTGGAATTTTGGGGGAGATCAATAGAGACAATTTTGGGGAGTTCTCAAAAATACAGATTTCACTACAGATACTGATGACTTACACCCCAGTGATTTGTCATTCTTAAATGTAAAGTTAAAGCCATAAAGAATACAAGACTCACGTGTTTTGTTCGTTAAATTCTGCGATGAAGTCCGTCTCCTTGACCTGTGGGTAGGTGAAAAGCACCGGCCACACCAGCTGACCTTCACCATTCATCTTGACCTTGGCCCCGCTGGGATGCTGTGACTCGATGCTGGAGAGCAGCAGCGCGTCCTTGGTTGCTGCTGTTGCGTCCTTGGTTGCTGTTGTTGCCTTCACGTTGTTACCAAGCTGAACACCACGCGCCTGTAGTGGGATATTAGTATTGTTTTATTACTTCTCACATTCATTTTTATCCATCAAATCTTAATTTCTGAATACAATTGCACACACATCATAGGATAGTGCATCCAGATAAATGTTCGTCAGCGTTTTACACCTTTTAGGACCTATTCTATACAAAGACGACATCATAAACTCTTTTTTTTTTACCCTGTTATCTCTTTTTGAAAACTAAAGATGCTCTTATTTCACCTCTGTTTTTCTACTAAACTTTACAGCTGTTTATAATAAAGGTCTCCATCTCGAAGTCCTTTGTCTAGGGATATATATATTTAACATTCTGAGGCTTTGGTTTAGCTCCCTTAAAAATTCCAAAAAGCATTAGCTATTAGCATGTGCAAAGGTTTACTTGCAAGTCTTCAGACTGTCTTTGACGGTTTTCTCCTCCACCCACTGAATATACCAGAATATAAGACCTTAGCGTTTAGACATGACTACTTTATTTACCTTGATAGCGTCAATGAGAGCTCTCTGGGCAACCTCTGCCTTCCTTTCCTGGGCCAGTTGTTTCCTTTCATCACGCTCTTTCTGGCGCTGTTATTAGAGAAAGAAAATTAGTGACAGTGACAGGTAATATTCTTTATTTTGTTTAAGCTTGTATTTATCCATGAAAGTGATACACAATAGTGTTGGCCTTTGCTCAACACTACCACATTGTGGGGTGCTTCGGAGACAGGTGATGTGGGAGTTTTAGGCAAGTCACTATGTAGAATATATTACTGAAAGTGGACATATTGTGTCATCATTTGTCTGACAGTGGGTGAAATACAAATTTCCATATCACCAAAATATTGATAAATGTAGGAATAAAGACCACGGACCGTGGTCTTTATTCCTACATTTATCAATATTTTGGCTACCGTGACGGTAGCCCTTACCTTCAAATATCCAGACAATAGTATTTTTTAAAGTTTGGTAGAAAATTAGAGCCAATTTTCGGTATTTTTAATTTCAAGTTTTCATTTAATGCAGTGAAAGTTTGTTAGTGACGCTGGTGATAACCCGTGTTGGTCATGAACTCTACAATATAATCTATAGAGAAAAGCTTACCTTTAACTTCTCGGCTTTGGATCGAATGTCCAAGAATCTTTTATCAGTTTCATCGATCTGAATGTTTGTTAAGTAAACTTGCTTGAATACTTTGGGAATTGATCACAACCACTGTCTAACAAGATTAACCTTCCAGGTATGTGGTCTAACCACTGTATGCCAGATGCTGCAGTACTGTTGTCAGCAATAGTACCGTCTATAGCCCAGGTGATTGCCCTTTTCCAGCAACGGCATGCTACTCCCTCTGTATATACCTCCCTGCCTTCAGATACAATACAACAAGAGAAACACACAATGGAAACACACAATGAAATTCACCCAAGTGTAAATACTTATTTATTTATATCATCCCAATAAACTAAGAAATGCTTACTCTATAGACAACTATATACAAATACTAACATGAATCCATTAAACTTTTATAATTTCATATTATACCAGTTGAGAACTTTGCTTCTAATGAGTACACCGTTTGAACATTAGCCATGGATCTTAAACATGCAGTGTCAGGGTCGGGAGAGAAATTGTGCCAACACACAGCACGCTCGTCCTCTGGGTGCAATGCCTGCCGCAAATGGTTTAGCCCACTGCACCACCCCTCCTCCCCTATACAGATGGTTTAGCCCACTGCACCACCCCTCCCCTATACAGATGGTTTAGCCTACTGCACCACCCCTCCTCCCCTATACAGATGGTTGAGCCCACTGCACCACCCCTCCCCTATACAGATGGTTTAGCCCACCACCCCTCCCCTATACAGATGGTTTAGCCCACTGCACCACCCCTCCTCCCCTATACAGATGGTTTAGCCCACTGCACCACCCCTCCCCTATACAGATGGTTTAGCCCACTGCACCACCCCTCCCCTATACAGATGGTTTAGCCCACGGCACCACCCCTCCCCTATACAGATGGTTTAGCCCACTGCACCACCCCTCCCCTATACAGATGGTTTAGCCCACTGCACCACCCCTCCCCTATACAGATGGTTTAGCCCACTGCACCACCCCTCCCCTACACAGATGGTTTAGCCCACTGCACCACCCCTCCCCTATACAGATGGTTTAGCCCACTGCACCACCCCTCCCCTATACAGATGGTTTAGCCCACTGCACCACCCCTCCCCTATACAGATGGTTTAGCCCACTGCACCACCCCTCCCCTATACAGATGGTTTAGCCCACTGCACCACCCCTCCCCTCCCCTATACAGATGGTTTAGCCCACTGCACCACCCCTCCCCTATACAGATGGTTTAGCCCACTGCACCACCCCTCCCCTATACAGATGGTTTAGCCCACTGCACCACCCCTCCCTTATACAGATGGTTTAGCCCACTGCACCACCCCTCCCCTCCCCTATACAGATGGTTTAGCCCACTGCACCACCCCTCCCCTATACAGATGGTTTAGCCCACTGCACCACCCCTCCCCTATACAGATGGTTTAGCCCACTGCACCACCCCTCCCTTATACAGATGGTTTAGCCCACTGCACCACCCCTCCCCTATACAGATGGTTTAGCCCACGGCACCACCCCTCCCCTATACAGATGGTTTAGCCCACGGCACCACCCCTCCCCTATACAGATGGTTTAGCCCACGGCACCACCCCTCCCCTATACAGATGGTTTAGCCCACTGCACCACCCCTCCCCTATACAGATGGTTTAGCCCACTGCACCACCCCTCCCCTATACAGATGGTTTAGCCCACTGCACCACCCCTCCTCCCCTATACAGATGGTTTAGCCCACTGCACCACCCCTCCTCCCCTATACAGATGGTTTAGCCCAATATCACATGTTAACTATCGTCAAGGATACCTGGAGTCCGTCATCACACCAACGGATGGCATCAGCGTATCTCCTCAGCTCAATACAACATTGTGCACCTGCAGAAATAATATCATTAATCCATTAGACCAATAGGGAGTGTAGGTAGTCCATGGCAGTGATTTTTTGAGTCGCGCTACTGTTTCATGACATCATGTGGACATATACGCAAAACTCCCATAGCCCCATCATTGCGGAGATAAATAATTTCTGTTTGTTCTTCGATCATATAGTTTTATCGATTCTAACTTACATATATCCATCTTTAGAGGCAAACGATGTCAACTATAGCCTCCATAATCGTTAAACCTTCACTGGGGCGATGTATAGAGTGATTATCTATTGCCCCACTGCTAACTCTATGGGGATTGTTTACTTCCGGTCCACACATTGGTACAACAATGCGACTAATTTTTGTTAATTCGCGCCCTGCCGCCATGACACTTACACACCCTATAACATACTTGATAGCTATGGTTATCATAGAAGAGAGGCAGCATTTTCCGGGGTAAAATTACTTCATTGTTACATAGCTGTACACATTTCCGGAAATAAACATTATACATGAATACAATGGTAGAACATTAGAGTAATTAATAGTTTGTAATCTGATATTGATACATGTGTTTACTTAATGATAAATGATAAGTAAATAATGTTATGATTAGCTTAGATAATATTACATATTGTTACAAACACCAGCACTTCCGCCAGATGTTCACTACACATTCAAACACATAACTTGGAGAAATAACAGAATATTTCAATTTAATAATCCAGGTATATAAACCACATGCTGGCCTTACCTCTAAGTACTGCTTTCACATGATCAGGGACGAATTTCCGAGCCACAGTTGCATCGATGAGGGAAGAGCGGAAATTACCTGCAAAGTAATAAATAGATAGGAAAATAGTAAACAATATACTTCGGAATTAAATAAACCTAGAACTCTAAAAGACTTGTTTTGTAGTATTCCAGTGGCAGTAAATTATAGGCTACCAACAAAAAGCGATGGTAGCCATCGAGATTTTTAAATACATAGAGATAGATGTTTAAGAAGTCCTTTATTGGTTATAAATGGAGGACTTTACGGATGCGAAGATTTGAAAAAACACTTTTACCTTAGCTAATACTATATAGGAAAGTTTGATATGGCTGTATGTAAGTTTTCGGGGGTATTTCGAAGACCTGTACACATTACAGAAAATATTCCTTTTTCAATCTCTTCATATCAAACCTCTAGTCCACACTTATATTTACATTTGTAAATGTCTGATGGAAATAAAAATCTATTATTATTATAATATTTATTGTTATTACCTACCAATGTGGAATTGTGAGGCAGCCCTGTTGGTATAGAGCTGAGCGTTGAGTAAGCGGTCAGCGCACTTTTCATTAATTCCCTTGGAGTAATTGTCCATAGCAAAGCGATAAGATTTCCTCTTGAAGTGTAGATTTCCATCATCCTTATAATTGTCAGCGTTGTCTGAAGGAAATGAATTGTATAATGTAGAAATCTATTCTTTAATAAAGGTAACGGCTGGAAGAGCTGGTACCTTCCCAGAGGCCAGTAGACCTGTCTGTCGATATCTCATGTACCACTTAGACAAATAAAAGATAATTCTATTCTATTCTAATGTAAGATTCATACCAACAAAGAAGCTAGAAAAGGTGTGGAGAAAATCAACTTGTAAAATAATAGTTTATTAATTAATTTAGAAATAATGGACAGCCCATATATGGCACCCCACACTGATCCATCCCCGCGACCTCCTTCATATATGAACCATTATATGGGTCAGATTTTCAGAAAATGTACAATTCAACATCGCCAATCTTCTCAAATAACCCAAATTTCAGACGAATACAAAGTTAAAAATATGCTTCAACTTAACCAAACAGATAGCTAGAATCAATGCAATGCCGAATATACTCGAATTTACCCAGTATTGTCCAGATTGCAGCCTAGTTTTGCAGAATTTACTAAATGAGTACAGCTGCCAATTGTACATTTTCTGTAAATCTGACCCATATAGGGTTTCCGCGCCTAAAGAATTTCAAGGCCTTTCCAGACCCATTTTAGTGATTTTCCAGGCCGATATCAATGCTTTTTCAGAACCTAAATGACGGGACCTTGGAGTTGTAATTATTGTTTTTCATACCCCAATAATGTACTTAACAAGTTGTATATTCATATTGTATATGAATCACTGTTCTTCAACTTTTACTTTGTGAGTCACTCTGTGGAAGGTGTGAGAGGGGCGAATCAGGGGAAAGTATACAGCAAGAAACAGAATCTTCGAAAATGTCAAGGCTATTTAATGGGATTCCAACATGATTCAAGGCCCATGTAATGATTTCCAGGCCTTTCGAGTAAATTTTTCGAGGCCTGCAATTTATTTTTCAAAATTGAAGGCTTTTCCAGGCCCCGCGGGAGAGTCCCTGTTATACCTCTCAACTAAACCAAATGATGGTTTGATTTTCTACCAACTGCTTCTGAACTGTAACTATGGTTGACGTTCGAATTCGGGACTTGAAATGAATAATTTATGAGTTGTTTTTCTGACTTTCTTTATTTGTCTATGATAACCTTTCGGCTAACTCAGTTAGCCTTCATCAGGGTTAGACAAATATTCAAACGAGAACTTTGAAGGCCGAAAATATAAAATATTTTAAAAAGCTGTGACTGACCTTCGGGTGAGTCTGACTCAAACTTGATGGCCTGTAAGCCCTGGATGAGTGGTGGGAGGGGCTTGGTGTAGTCCAACTCCTTGATGAAGGCGGGATGCTGCGCCAGCTCCTGAACAAACAAACATGTGGGTAAGATTTTCAGAAAATGTACAATCCAACTTTGCCAATCTTCTCAAATCACCCAAATTTCAGACGAAAATAAAGTTCAAAATACAGTTCAATCTAACCAAACCGATTGCTAGAATCAACACAATGCCAAATATACTCGAATTTACCTAGTATTGACCAAACTGTAGCCTAATTTAGCAGAATTTAATAAATGTGTACAGCTGCCAATTGTACATTTCCTGAAAATCTGACCCATGTATCTTTATAATATTGTTTTTTATTTCATTTTAAGACCAATACAATATTTAAATAATCATCTAGAAAAAACGCAATATTTCCTATAATTTATTCTGTATTGTGAGAAATAATCACAAGAACTTATTAAAAGATGTCAGGGATGAAAGTGAGGCCATGGCAAAAATAGTGAAATATTTCTGTGAAGGTGAAATAGACGTTGGTGCCATGTGTGTCGGTTTCCTTATGTCCTTTTGTATCAATTAGTGTATTGTATCCTAATTTAATTATTACATTGATGTACAATGTTCCCAGGATCACCCGAAAGACCTGCAATGCAGAGGGGTTTTCCTTTTCTGATGTACTCGAAAATCGGAATAAAAATAGAATATATACATATATTATATATTAGTGTCGTTCTAGGTAGTGGAGGGGTAAATCGGAAAGCCCCCCCCCCCCTCCCACATACACCGTTTCCGAAATACACCTATTCCAATTGGCCCTATTGATGGACTATAGTATTAGAAGAATGTATGCATAGACGAATCCACGATAAAATGTGATGTGTTACAGGAAAATGAGTCATAAGTCGCAAAATATGGATTTTGAGATATCATCATATTTGAAAAGATAAGATCAAGCTGATTCCAATGATGGTAAACATTAAGGACATTTAAGAAGTATTTCTATATTTTATGTTTGATATTTTTATTTTTGGAAAAAAATCTAGACGGGTACTTACCAGTAAAATAACTAAATATACACCATACAAAGGCCTTCAAAACGCATGGATATATTCAATACAATGTCCTGAAATTTGCTACATGGATTTATATGACTATGAGTGCTATACCCTCTAAAAATCAGAACATTTCAATGAAGAGATCTTGTGAATAAATCACTTTGAGAAATATCAATTTTGCGACTTATGACTCATTTTCCTAAAACACATCACAAATAAGAATAGTAAAGAAGTTCACTAACTAACCGCCACAATTTTATCTATGTCTTTTTCATAGTCATCTTTTACTCCTTTTTTCATCTTTTCCTCGAGAAATTGCTGGAAATCATTATCCATTTTCTGAGCCAGCGCTTGGCGCTCCTCGTCAGTCATTTTTTTAGACATGGCGGTGGCTGCTGGTGCTTCACCTCCTAGCGGGAGAATAAATCACTAACGAATGCGTTGAGTCTTTTCCCTAGAACAGAAATAAATAAGAAATAGATATTGATTGATTTATAATAATAATAAATCATAATAACAACAATAGATTTGTATTCCATATGACATTTACAACAAGTGTCAGAATGTGATAAAATACATACCGTATATAATATTAACTATTAATATTAGGCCTACTATCTCACAAATCATTTCGCTGCTTTATTTATTATGGAAGTAAGTAGAGGCCCAAGTATTTAGCCTAAAAATGACATCCTTGTAAAGTATTCAGTGGGGGCTTTGATTTTACCATAGAAAAAATAGCGTTGCTCTATGACTCTGTGTAGCGACTAAACTAATGCAAATTGGAGCGGGGAGTGTTCCTAGGGCTAGTACCACATTACAATTTGTATGTAGGGCTATTATCGGTGTCGGGGTCAGGCGCCATCTATAAAATAAACGATGACGTTTTGGGGCATTTTTTGTTATCCTCGACCCCCTCTTAAGTTAATTCAAATTGGCATGTGTTGTTTTTTTTGCCATACCAATGACCATGCCATCCATAGTCTAGCTGGTATGATATAATCTCAACCCCCCCCCCCCCCCCCCCCCCCGACCGCCCCACCCTCTTCCCTCCCGCCCCCGGCAGCACTTCCCCACTCAGGATACGGTGGCCTCATATCACTTTTTGTATCAGCAGCCGAAATCCAAAGTCGTAGAACTAACTAGAAATAAATAACAAGATCATAGACATAGTACATAGACTATCATATGTCGACATAGGCTATTTTAGCGTAGATGTGAGGTGACTCAGCGGCGAGCTACCACTGTAGCAGGGCGCAGGTTCGCTGACGAGGTCTTGTCAGACCAACGTAAATAAGAACGCTGACAGATGTAAAGTTGAGATTATAAAATGTCACCTGTTTTCTCTTTTCCCTGTATAATTAAGGCTCGTCCCTTCAGTCAAACGGTCAAAATCTGCTACAATCTACGGATCCTGATACCCAATCTCGTGTTCACATGGAGGCGGCCATATTGCATGCTAAAGCCGCATTCATATGTTTGCGCATACGACCATTCAAGATGGCGGCGACCTTTACTCAACCTACCGCCGCTTTATCAATGAAAATACAAAAAAAATATGTTGCACTTGCAGAGAATCTACTTTAGCTCAGGTCATTTCTTTGTTAATTTTTGGCCACCTACGTAGTGTTAGCTATCAATGAGAGTGACAATTTACAGTTTAAAACTGTTTTTCCCGGAGAATCATCAAGAGATGGGCCTTCTTTCTTTTAGATGGTTATTTCCAGGTGGCGCTGGTTATTTCCAGTTGGCGCTGCGAGCGCGCCTGGTTCGTGAGTGTATATTGGATCGTTGGTAGGCCTTATGACTGTATAGGCCTATACGTATCTATCCTCCGGTTAGCTTGGCATTTTACTTCAGGACAAGTTGAAGTGCCTTCTAGTTTGGTCTAGTTCATAATAGAAATACCATTAATTTGATTAATATTCTATAATTCTATAATAGACTAGTATTAATGGCTAAAACTACAGCTAGGGTGCCTACGTCGGGGTAGTAAAATCTGTAAATAAATATATAAAATGCGGGAAAAAAAATGAAACTTGTGTGGTTCCCCAATAATTTTTCATGATAGTCAAAATCATTTGAAAAGAAATAAGTTTTGCTACAATCTGCAGGTGCCTACGTCAGAGTACAATTTATTTAATTATTCTAGCTGTTATTAATCATCTTTCAAACTCTTAGTGCCCATTGAGCCATGTATCCCCATTTCGTGAGAATTGACAATGTACATTTATACCTTAAATGAATTGCAAACTGGTCCAGGCAATCTAGCTAAAAAAAAAAAAAAAAAAAGGCTGAACCTAGGAAAAATTGCAACAAAAGGTTTCTCAACGGTTTTGGGTAGTATGACTGGCCGTTATTAACATATTATACTAAAAGTCTAGAAGAATCTATATAGGTACGGAAACATGCCCAAAATTGAAAAAAACGCCATAACTCAGTGTAAAATCAACATTATATTCAAGTGTGAATACATTTTCTTAATGTTTCCAGGCATGGAGAATCCAATGAAATAAGAATAAAGTCCATATAATCAATATTTAGAATGTTAGTGTACTAATATAGAGAAGAAATGGGGAAAAACGACCAGCAAAAGCATCCTGTGAAGGGAAAAAATCAAACTCATTTTGTATAAAAGCATTTATGACCAAGGACACTAAGAAATGCCTCCTGCATAAGGCACTCCACATATTGTCCTTAATTTATCATTAGCACCTAAGCTGTTTGCAGAGTCACCATGGCTATGGCCACAATTGGAGTACGTACATCATTCCAAGTTTATTCTTTTGAAGGAACACATCTGACTATTGCAGTCACTCTAGCAGTTTCAGTAAATCATTTGTAGTAGATATCTGTAATGAAATTAATCACCAAGTCTTGACCGTTCGCAACACTTCCGCTTTTTCCCAGGAAAAAGTCAAAAAGACTTCTATCGACCCCAAAACCTGTTGCAACAGCTATATCTGTTCCATGCCTTACTTCTAGTTATTCCTATAATTATTGGCTCGTTCTCCTTATTTTTCCCGGTGACAAAACTTTTCATTTAGTAAAATCGCCCTAGGTACCATTTCTGTACACTTTTGTTCAGGCGGATTACTCAAATTGTTCTCACTCGATAAACAGTGTCTGTAAATACAGGACCTAATATTCCACTCGGCATCGCGATTCCGCCATAGGCACCGTCTTCCTGAAGCACCACAGTTCATATCCCTGACACTAGGATAACCTATGGTGTCTCCCAATACCGCCGCAAGCGCAACTGTATCAAGCGCTGTTTGGCGGAGGCTAAACAGCGCTAAGGGTGGGGGTGGGGTGGAGAACAGATGGCTTGGTGGGGGGGGAGTGCATCATCTGTTTTTCTTCTCACTCTCTTCTAACGTAACCATAGCCAATCATACAAATCCTACAAATCTCACAGCGGTTATATATCTGGACTTCAGATTCAATTGGTGTTTATTTTGAAAGTCCCAATATTTCGCCTGGTATGGTTGGGCTTCTTCAGGAGGTTTAATTTGTAGTAGTCCATCAGGAGCAGGAGGACCCTTCCAAGTTTGAATACCGAAAGCATGCAGAGCTAGACAGTTCTGTATTGGCATATTATAGAAATAGATCTACTTTTATGATTAATTTGAAACATTGAATGGCCAGTGGCTAACACAGGGGCCCCCATAAATATAAATAATTTATTCTCCCCATTCTCCTTAATCACCATGAGGAGAATGGGGTATTGAAGTAAACCTAAAATGAGGTATATATATATGAGCAATTCCACCAATTCCTCAGCTAAATTAATGCAAACAGGAAAAGGAACAAAAGTAAGCCATAAACATTTTTCATGGTTACTATTCTGTTCCCCTTGAGTTGCCATGGACAAAAATACCAGAAAATTAATGTTAATGCATATATATTCAGATATACATTGTATTTACAAGTTTGCAGCAGAATTGAATTTGGATTGTACATAATGAATTTCTTACGACCTGACCCATTACTAGTCCTGATATTTTTTATATTTTTTTTTGTAATTTAGCAAATTACAAATAAACAAATTACAAATAAACAAATATTTATGGGTTCTCATCCAATTAAATTTTTGTGATATCACGCTCACACCCGCCCCCTCCCCCCTTGTCACACTTTGTCACAAAATGTAAGCCTCACTTCCCCCTCCCCCCTCCAGCATGACATATATTAAGAGGTATACATTTAAGACTACAATATAAGTGATAGTAAATTTTGTCACAGCAATTACAACTTCAAATAATGTCATTGGAATGTTGAATCTAGCTGGAACTATTATTGTTAACAACCGTACAATAATAAGACACATACCACACAACAATACAAGCCCTAGCAAATAGCACAAATAATGATCAAAGACACAAAAACGCAGTGGATTATTATATCTGTTTAATCTTTTCATAATGAAATGACACCGGCCTGGCAGAATTACCATTAAAGTGGCCCTCAGGATGGCAATGAAGAACATAAACTGGGCTACTGTTATAGCGTAAACAACACCGACAAAGATTTGGACACATGCTAAATATAACAAGTAGAATCATGCATGAATATTATAGCAAATAAATAGTATCCAGCATTTGTCAACATGGCTAAAGACCCTATCAAATCTATGTTGGCTGCTTTTGTTCTTGTTGCCAAGCAACAGGGAAAAGATGCCTCCTAAGAAGGTGCGTCCTAAATCCAACTTTTCATTTTTATTTGGTTAAGGTGTTGTGTCTGTCTTTGTTCCTACTGTGCTTCCATTCTCCTCTACCAACCCAGATGTAACAGTATGTCAGGAATTAATGGAGTATTAGCAATGAAATAGACACATCTAAACGAATAGTCCAAATAACTTTCGATGATCGAATATTAAGGGAGAGGGCAAATTCGGGGATTGAGGTGAAGTTTAGTTACCAGAAAGCATGCCTATATATGTTAGGAAATGAGTCAACATGAATAATGAACACGACACAAATATGCAGGAAGGTGCCGACAGCCAGATTTGACTGCCCATTTATTAAAAAAAAGAAAAAGTTAGTTCAGTTGAGTCTGTGTATGTAAATTGTCAATGTAAAACAATATCAGCCATAATACATCACAATAACTATCACTTCACATCTGACACATGTAACTGAATTCGAGAAACGTTTCCACTGGAAACGAAAATTAGCTACATTAAGTTCACACTAATTTTAAAGTTGAAACATCAAAAGATTCATATAATAACTTCTAACTGTTTTCTTGTTTATTATTCAATTGATCAGCCAAGAAACAATTAACGCATGTCTGCCTTGTTGATGTATTTTTGTATTGCTGTTTGCTATTCTAAGTAAATTCTACTATTATAAGTACAGATTACAATTATACACATTATTATACATAATCACATAATTCATCTCATAATTGAGTCTCACTTCAAGTTACAAAATGAATCACCAAGTCCTGAAAAGGTCCTTATATACATACACTAAGAACAGAGAGACAGGATGAACAAATGTGATGTGTTTCAAGAAAATGAGTCATAAGTCGCAAAATTGATATTTTTCAAAGTGTTTTTTTCACAAGATCACACTATTGGAATGTTCTGATTTTTGGGGAGTTGATGACTTATAGCTATACCGATCAATGTATCAAATTCCAGGACAATCTATGTAATATATCCTTTAGTTTTAAAGGTACTCATATGGACTACATTTGGTTACTTTACTGTTTATTGACCCCCAGAAATATGGAAACATTTTTTCAAAAACGAAAATATCAAACTTAAAATCTAGAAATACTTATACGATTATTAGACTGTTTACTATCATTGGAATCAGCTTGATCTCATCTTTTCAAATATAATGGTATCTCAAAATCTATTTTTTGCGACTTATGACTCATTTTCCTGAAACACATCACAAATTTCATCAGTTCTCGTTCTTCCAGTTCTGTTAATCCATTCCATTAAAGAAAAATTCAGGTACTTCGATAATGTTTTCAAGTCAAGTTATGATTGATCGAAACCAATTCTACATTTCTAGGTGACCTGACCCATATGTGTGTGAAGTATAGTAACACGTATACAAAAAAGATTATAGTATAAGTGATAGTCCATTTTGTCACGGCATTTACGAGTTCCAATAATGTCATGGGGGGAGGTTTGAATATAACGGGAACTGTTATCATTAACCACCATAAAACAAAAGAACAAATACCAACCAATATTACAAGCCATAGCAAATTCCATAAATAATGATCAAAGATAAAACTCAATGGACTGGCATATCTGTAAAGCTTTTTCTTAATGAAAGGACACCGGCCCGGCAGAAATAGTACCATTAGGGTGTGGAGGGCACTGAACAACATTAGGGGAAGTATTGTTATAGGGAGGACAACCTTAATGACAAAGATAAAGGCGAGCCATAAATACGCCAAATTTAAACCATCCATGAATAACATAGCAAGTACATAGTATCCAAAATTCGTCCACACAGCTAAAAGCACTATCAAATCGAAGTTGTGTGCCAACAGTCTGAACGGGGAAAAGATGCCTCCAAAGCATCCTGACTCCAGCTTTTCATTTCCATTTGGTGAATATGTTGTGTCCGCCTTCGTTCCGACTGTATTTCCATTTTCCTCTAGCGACCCAGATGAAACAGTCTGTCAGAAATTGATTGAGTATTAGCAATGAAATGGACACATCTAAAAAATACATTTTAAGTCCAAAGAAGAATATTGAGGGAGAGGGTAAATTCGGGGATTGAGGTAAAGTTCAGTTACCAGAAAGCCTGCCTATATAAACATAATTTCAATGCTGTGTGTAACTGTGACCCAGATATGCAATTGGGTCACACCTTCATTACATTAATCTACCAGAGTTGATACAATCATTGAATAAGTTCTACTTACCACTTCACAGCTGCTCATTCTGCTGGGTTAGCATGAACCATGTGTATAACCCAAATGTTGCAGTTGTTAGCAAGTTCTCCTGAACAAATCAGTAATCATCCAACACCTATGAACAAGTTTTCTGAATATATTGCACAGTAGCAAAGATGTATCGCTGTTGAACAAGTTCAGTTTGTACTTGCAAACTTGCATTAAGCTCATAAGTTATTAGGGCATGACCATGATATTGTAGAATTTACAAAAATGTAATAATTTTTTGGACATCTATAATCGTGTGAGCTGGGAGTGTTATAATATAGAGTTTGTAATGCTTGTTTATTCTCTATAGAGTGTGCGGGACCCACATGACCAGACACGCAGGCCAGTCACTATGGGTGGGGGGGTTACTACCATATACATACATAGTGGGGAGTATACTACTATATACATACATAGTGGGGAGTATATTACTATATACATACATAGTGGGGAGTATACTACTATATACATACATAGTGGGGAGTATGCTACTACCATATACATGCATAGTGGGGAGTATATTACTACCATATACATACATAGTGGGGAGTATACTACTATATACATACATAGTGGGGAGTATGCTACTACCATATACATCCATAGTGGGGAGTATATTACTACCATATACATACATAGTGGGGAGTATACTACCATATACATACATAGTGGGGAGTATACTACTACCATATACATACATAGTGGGGAGTATACTACTACCATAAACATACATAGTGGGGAGTATACTACCTGTAAACGGTAAATAAATTAATGGGTAAACCTATTCATAGCAGGACCACTTGATGGTCCTACCTCCACTTCTACAAGAAAAACTTTGTCTGTTGACATGAACACAATGTGCTTGTGTATTACTGAAATGACTGAGAAATTTGCTTATTTGATGATCAACAATATGGTTTCTTCAAATGATTATCTCTCCAGGCTTCATGGTGGCCTTAACATCAGGAAGGATTTCTTCTTGTTGTGGTTTTGGGCGGATCAAAAAGAAGATTAGGCGCCAAACCGTCACAGAAAGACCCTATTTTTACCTGTAGATTTAGTTGCCATACATTATTGCATTAAAATCTCATCTCAAGATTTATGTAATTGGAATGGAATTTTGCTGAAATTCAGATCCCTGCTGAAAATATTTTTTCTTCTCCACCTGTTGTACATCTACTTTTGAGACAGAACTTGGAATTTACTGACTGGTATGATTACTGTTAAACCTTCTAAAACTAACCAGTATTCTACTCAATCATTTATGGTACCTGTTGCCTTTTCTCGCCTGTTTTGCTGGTTAAAAGTTTTATCTGATAGATGTCCTGGTGGTCCTACTGACCCTTTGATTTCCCTTAAAGGCTCTCCAATCAAGTATGTTACTACTCTGTCTGCTTTGAGGCACAGCTACTTACCCACACCTTATGGGCATCCCCTTGGGGGATATTAAGCAGGCGGGGGGCTGGAGGAGTTTGTGTGCATTGGAGTATATATAGTGCCTCCCAGCTTCGACTGAAGCGAGAATTCATATCTTCCAATATAAGGTGCTGCATGGAGTTCTTACCTGCAACTCATACTTGAAGCAAATAGATGTAATTAAGAACGACACTTGCTCATTTTGTAAGAGTAAGATGACATTTCCCATTTTTTGGTAATGTGTTCCAGAACCAAAATACTCTGGCAGTACATATTAACATGGATTTATAATAGTGGATATCTAAACAAAAATGGAGATGGCAATGTAATTTTCAACCGAAGAGGTAATAGCATTGTGTTAAGACCAAGAGATATTATATTCGGTATTGATATAACAAATATCAACTCAAAGGTTATAAATTGGCTTATTCTACAATTGAAGTCATTTATTTATCGACAAAAAATGTTTGACAAAGGTAGAGTCGATAGTCTCTCAGCAATGTATGAGTTAAGAATGAGGACAAAGGTAGTACTGTATTCCTTCAAACTCAAAAAAATAAACCCTAATGAAAGAGCATTATGGAGGCGTATATCTGAAGACATAGAAGAACATTATTGTCGAGCTAAAAAAATGATTTATTTCTCCTTATGTTTCCTTCCAGCCTCGCAAAATTAGAATTGTATATGCCCAGACGGCAGGTTTCAGAAATAAAGTCGGTTGCAAAAACAAAAAAAATATATAGTGCCTCCCTTGGAACATGGGATTTCCATCCACAAACACGTCGCCTCTTCCCTTGCCTCTTATATATAATTATTTATCTTTGATTTTTATTTGTTTTTCTCCTGGCCTGGGCTATGAATATATAGAGGCTCTCACAAAGTTGTGCTGCATCTACCTCATGTGCTTACTTTATTCTGTTGTCTTGACTTCAATACTTCCATGTTTTGATAGGCTCGATTTATGTGGAGTATTATTTATAATATTTATATAAATGTGAAAACCAACACAGCAGCTTGTGGTGGCGTCACAGAGAGTATGGGGACCCTCGTCTCACACTCGGGCAGTGAGTGAACGACAGACAAAGGGTTTGGATCCACTGGAAAATACCTTGGACACTGAGACAATTTTTCTTTCTTTTCTGAATTTTAATCAAATTCTAGGCGCTATGCATATATAGAGGCTCCCACGAAGTGGTGCTGCATGTACCTTACCTTAAATGTGTTTACTTCATTCTGTTGTATTGACTTTCATGTCTTTGATATGCTTGATTAATTATTATATGCATATATTATGTATATATTATATATATATGCATAATTGTCATTAATTCAGCATTTTCTTTAAAAACCTATATAATTTTGTCTCAAGCCTAGATCATAGAATAATATCAAATTGTTGAGGAAAGACAAAACCGCGTCATCCTAGAATGACCATGCTCTAAAGCCATAGGCCTACTCTTTGTTTAAGTAATATGCCTCGATCCTCTAAATGGAGAAATAGGTAGAACTAACCGCCGTTCTGTTTCCTATGCCGGAAACAAGGTGAAGAACAATCAGACAGACAAAACTAAGGTTAGTTCGAGATTTATTTGACCTCTTCCAAACGATTTTAAATATATTAGATTGGTTTTAATTATGGTAACTTGCTGCAAGAGAAATACGGCACGGGAGTGGCATCGTTCCAGTGGCGCTGGAGTTTATGACGGCCGTCATAACGTTAACGAAGTCCTCCGCACTTTCAATGCTTAGCCATATGACGTGGCGTCATGGCCTGACGCATCACTATGACCATGCTGACCTACTTTTACAGTAACCAATAAAATCGCAGAAACGATAATTGGGTCATCTGTTTCTTCCCTAGGGAGGAATGAAACATAATATTTAAATCTTCTCGCTTGCTCGCATATAAAAAGCCTATACAAAGTCTATGGACACTCTTCTCCGGAGGTGAAATAAGTAAATTGGACTAGCCTACACTCTGTCCACCCTCTGTTGGAGCGGCACTTGCCGATCGCAGAGCACAGACCAAAATAACCCTTGTACAGCACGGCCGTTATGCAAGTGCTAATGACGCATGTGCATTCTGTGACGGCGGTTCAGTGACGCATTGTCAGAGGGAACGTCACAATGTAAACAAAGCTGCACCATAACTACTCTCTCTCACTGTATGTGCAAATATAATGTGTATTCCATCTGCACAAAGCTTACATTACCAAAAATGGGCATATTAAAAGTATTTTATAGATGTTTACATAGGTTTAAACAGATGCAATAAACAGATATACACAAGGTTCCTGCTGCAGGAGGATCGCATCAATTTTTGTGACTAAGTTTCTGTGGCCCAGCGTCAAAATGAAACCATGTCATGGCTTTGCCGTGCTCATCTCCCATCACCTATTTGTAATTAGAAGCAATCCAGGATCAAAACCCAACCAGAATATTTAGACTTGCGACCGAGGCCAACGCGCCAATTCCAACAAGGCAAATTAATATTTAAATGCCCGATACCAAGACTGGAACTAATTCGCCGCTCATTGTTCTACAAGATACCGCACTACTGGAATAAACTGGAGGCCAATCAACACAATATCGTACTACCAAAAAACTTTACTAAAAGCGTAAAAACAAATAGCATCTGGCTAGACGAGAATTTTCTCTACTAACACGATACTGGCACCACTCCACATTGTGGTAGTGCAGTCTTGGTCCAGTCTGCTCTTATTCTTATTCTTATTCTTATCCTTATTCTTATTTTACTATTTCTTATTTTTTGTATTCTCACCCTGATGCTTCCACCCCTCACCCCCCATTGTTCCTCAACTACTCCTCATTTCAGTATATTTGTTACTCATCTTAAAGGCATTGCCAACGCCTAATGTTCTAGTACGAACACACGTTAAATATATACAAACATAATTCAACCTTTAGGTTGAGAAAATTGTATAATTCATAATTTGATCTTATGATCTTATTATTTCTGAGTCACTTGACCTCATCACTTCTCATATATTACTGTTACTTAGCTAACCATCTTACAAATATCAATATTACATTTAAAAAGACCAACATCTTATAGGGGCAGCCATTAGATCGTTGACCTAATGGTTGATTGTTACACCTATATACTTGTAACCACCGTGTCCAGTAGGGTTTGAGATCCTCCCAACTCCAGGGAAATTGACCCACTGACCTTGTCTTAAATTGCCAAAATAAAAGTAACAACAACAACAACAACAAAGGATAGATGGAAACATTTTGAAACGAATTTGAGAACACCTGAAATGCTTTTAATCAAAATCTTGGTATATTTTACACAAATGCTGATCTTTATTCTCAGCGATCTTAGCCACTTTAAAAATGTTCCCTTAGGGTGGAGAGTGACCTCTTGTGGTCAACAACTCAAAACATTTACTTTTAGGGCCACAACTGAGCCATCTGTACCAAACTATCCGCCTCGTTGGGAGTCAGCAACGTGCTTCTGACCCAAGTTGTTGTAATAGTTTTATTTCCAGATTCATTTTACATCATTTCCAGAAATTGGACAAACATTTTACACATTAATATAAGATAATCTCCATCTGCGGATTTGCATTCGCAGGTCTTCCAGTACAGTAATAGTTTTTTTTGTTCACTTTTTTTCAATTTCGTACAGATACTTGTTATAGGTAACCAGCTGACTGGGATTCACTATAGAATCTTGTTATTCCAACCATTGATGATAGAATGATACCAACAGTCCCTTTATGTTATTATAACCACTATATATATATACAGTACCATGGGTAACCACATGTAACCAATATCTTATATGTTATTATATCCACTATATATATATACAGTACCATGGGTAACCATATGTAACCAATATCTTATATGTTATTATATCCACTATATATATATATACAGTACCATGGGTAACCATATGTAACCAATATCTTGTATGTTATTATAACCACTATATATATACAGTACCATGGGTAACCATATGTAACCAATATCTTGTATGTTATTATAACCACTATATATATACAGTACCATGGGTAACCATATGTAACCAATATCTTATATGTTATTATAACCACTATATATATACAGTACCATGGGTAACCATATGTAACCAATATCTTGTATGTTATTATAACCACTATAATATACAGTACCATGGGTAACCACATGTAACCAATATCTTGTATGTTATTATAACCACTATAATATACAGTACCATGGGTAACCATATGTAACCAATATCTTGTATGTTATTATAACCACTATAATATACAGTACCATGGGTAACCATATGTCTAATATCTTGTATGTTATTATAACCACTATATATATATATACAGTACCATGGGTAACCACATGTAACCAATATCTTGTATGTTATTATAACCAACCACTATATATATACAGTACCATGGGTAACCACATGTAACCAATATCTTGTATGTTATTATAACCACTATATATATATATACAGTACCATGGGTAACCACATGTAACCAATATCTTGTATGTTATTATAACCACTATATATATACAGTACCATGGGTAACCATATGTAACCAATATCTTATATGTTATTATATCCAACCACTATATATGGCTGAATATATTGCTTGCGTATATATATTGATATTAGGGAGGCTTCGATGTACCAGGTTTCACTGAACGCTAGCAATAACGCGGCCTGTGGTTTAGGGGAACCCCCTGATGACTCATCATATGTCCTTGTGCCTACGTTGTACGTCAGTTCTTATGGACGTAAACAACGCTAACTTAGTGTGTCCTGCGTTGCCCATTTACGTAAGCCTATATCTTCATTTTGAATGTTCTATTTACCCGGAATTAACTTGTATAAGAAAGATAAACCATTTTTCCATGTATACAAAGTACAAAGAGTTGAAATCTTAATTGGAAAATTATGTTTTGAAAGCTTTCTTACAGGAGGGTTGTGATGGTGTGTGTTGGGTCATGGAGGGCACTTTTACACATCTATAAGTAATAGGAATCACAGAGTAAAAACCTTCCTCCTGGTAGGCTACACATCTTGACCAATCAAAATTATTGTCTCCAATACATGCTAAGATAGTATGGAGGATGTTTTATGTGTAAATTTATATCTCCCAAAACTTTATCTGTCTGTTTTCAACAGAACAGAGTGCAGTGTATTACCGTGTCTCCCTGTAATAGCCCTCCATCTAAGGGTCTTCCTGCCTACTGGATGCGGTGGCAAACCTCCGCTATCCAAGGAGGGGAATCCCCCAAATTTCTATCCCGCGTTGAGCTAACGTTTTCTAGCAACGCGGTACATCAAACTCTCCCTATTGTGTGAATGACCAGGGGTCGCTGGCTGGCACCCCCACTCCACCTTGTGGTCAGTGACTGGCATCGCCACTTCCTACTTCTGCCATCCTGTGGTATGGTCACGTTTATGGCAAGCCATTTGTGTAAGAATTAGACAAACAGTGTTTGTCAACAGACAAACAGTGTTTGTCAACAGACAAACAGTGTTTGTCAACAGACAAACACTGTTTGTCAACAGACAAACACTGTTTGTCAACAGACAAACAGTGTTTGTCAAAAAGAATTACTGATGTCAGCTGATATCAACCAAAAGATAGAAAATCACTGTTTGTCAAACTCAAACCTTGACAAACGGTGTTTGTCACAGACAAACACCGTTTGTCTATAGAAAAACAAGGTTTGAGTTTGACAAACATTGTTTGTCACAGACAAACGGTGTTTGTCACCAGACAAACAGTGTTTGTCTGATTTTTGTCAACAGACAAACGGTGTTTGTCAGAAAAATTCTGACAAACGGTGTTTGTCAACAGACAAACGGTGTTTGTCAAAACAGACAAACGGTGTTTGTCAGAAAAATTCAGAGAAACAGCGTTTGTCAGAAAAATTCAGACTAACGGTGTTTGTCAAAACAGACAAACGGTGTTTGTCAGAAAAATTCAGACAAACGGTGTTTGTCAAAACAGACAAACGGTGTTTGTCAGAAAAATTCAGAGAAACAGGGTTTGTCAACAGACAAACGGTGTTTGTCAAAACAGACAAACGGTGTTTGTCAGAAAAATTCAGAGAAACAGGGTTTGTCAGAAAAATTCAGACAAACGGTGTTTGTCAGAAAAATTCAGACAAACGGTGTTTGTCAGAAAAATTCAGACAAACGGTGTTTGTCAGAAAAATTCAGACAAACGGTGTTTGTCAGAAAAATTCAGACAAACGGTGTTTGTCAGAAAAATTCAGACAAACGGTGTTTGTCAAAACAGACAAACGGTGTTTGTCAAAACAGACAAACGGTGTTTGTCAGAAAAATTCAGACGAACGGTGTTTGTCAGAAAAATTCAGACAAACGGTGTTTGTCAAAACGGACAGTGGGGTGGTATGGCAACCGGATTGGCAACAAGGGTAGTGGGCAACTGCAGAGTATGGTAATCAGGCAGTGGGAAACCAACAATGTCTAGTGGACCCTAGGTATGGCGAGCAACCCAAGCATGGGGCAACCAGGTATGGCGGGCAACCCGAGAATGGGGGCCACCAGCTATGGTGGGCAACCCGAGCACGGGGGCAACCAGGTGTAGTGGGAAACCCAAGCATGGGGCAACCAGGTGTAGTGGGAAACCCGAGCACGGGGGCAACCAGGTGTAGTGGGAAACCCAAGCATGGGGCAACCAGGTGTAGTGGGAAACCCAAGCATGGGGCAACCAGGTGCGGTGGGCAACCCGAGCACGGGGGCAACCAGGTATGGTGGGCAACCCAACCATAGTGCAACCAGTTATGGCGGGCAACCAGCTCTAGTGGGCAACCAGGTGTAGTGGGCAACCCAAGCATGGGGCAACCACACATGGTGGGCAACCAGAGCATAGGGCAACCAGGGGTAGTGGGCAACCTGAATGTAGGGGGCCAACCACTAGGAGGGAATGATAGTGGGCAGTGGGCAACAATAGTTTAGGGCAATCCAGTTAAGGGCAAACCGGGAATTTTTCTGACAAACACCGTTTGTCTGTTTAGACAAACACCATTTGTCTGTTTTGACAAACACCGTTTGTCTGTTTTGACAAACACCGTTTGTCAGAATCGTTCTGACAAACACCGTTTGTCTGTTGACAAACACCGTTTGTCAAATTTTTTCTGACAAACAGCGTTTGTCTGTTTACAAACAGCGTTTGTCTGTTTGACAAACGGTGTTTGTCAGAATTTTCCTGACAAACAGCATTTGTCTGTTGACAAACACCGTTTGTCAGAAAAATTCTGACAAACACCGTTTGTCAACTTTAGTGTGACCTAAATTGCATTTCTGCAGAAAAACAAAATTTTCTCAAATAATTATGTTTTTCAGAGAGTAACAGTGTTTTTCACTGACAAATGCAGGCCATTTGTGTAAGAATTAGACAAACAGTGTTTTTCTGCTGACAAACAGTGTTTGTCTGTGACAAACAGTGTTTGTCTAATTTTTACACAAATGGCTTGCCATACACGTTTGACCTAAAGACTGACTGAACTGTTTTTTGTGCACTTTCTTCGACCACTATATATATGTTCGACCAAGAAGGTATATGAGTGTGAAGTATAGGAACACATACACATTTAAAATTACAACATAAGTGACAAAAACATATAAAAGGTAAAATATTAATATATAAAGCTGCCAACCAACAATAATACACATACAAAACAAAAGCAATGGCCAATAGCGCAAATAATGATTAAAACTGTCAAGCTCAATGAAAGTGGCCTTCAGGATGAAGGACAATAGGTGGCCTCCTAGACTAAAAAGAACAATATTGATGAAATGATAGGCGCAAATCACATATAACAAAGTATAATCATGTGTGAATACTGCAACAAGTATATAGTATCCAACATTCGTCCACTTGGCTAAAGACCCTATAAAATCCATGCTGGCTGCTGTTGTCCTTGTTATGATCCATGTTGGACCAAGCAATAGGGAAAAAATGGCGCTAGGAAGTAACGTCAGTAGATCCATACAAGGGACACTGACGGTTATACCTCTGGTAGCCCCATTGGATCTGCCACTGTCAATCTCTGAGGCACCCCCATTGGATCCCCATTGAAAGTCACGCTTTTCATTTCTATTTGGTGAAGGTGTTGTGTCTGACTTTGTTCCTACTGTGCTTCCACTCTCCTCTACCGACCCAGATGTAATGGTCTGTTAGAAATTAATTGGATATTATTATACCTTTGTTGAAGTTGGTATGATACTCCCATAAGCTTAAGCACTGAGCCTCTTATTGGAAAAATGCAGGCAATAAAGAGCCTGTCTTCCCATATTTTTCCGGTATTGCCCGCATATAGAAAAAATAGTCCTAATCATAATTATTGTTATTTAAATAATTCTTTTGGCCAAAAACACATATAGGCCTAATATACATCGACCATAGATAAAGGTATCTAAGAAAAACTAATTCCTTTGGTAGTTTAACTACATTCCAAATGTGTTACTGTAGGCCTAGTAGGTAGCCTACTGAAGCTGTCACGAAAAATTCTGATCATGAGGAGATATAAGCAGTTACAAGACAAGATGACAAAGACGGAGAGAAACATAACATAAATATGAAAAAAATTCTGATAAAAAAATTCTGATCAAATAACGGAAATAAAACTAAAATACTTTCATGCTATCAAAGCCTACCTGTTGTCAAAGTATTACTTTGTTTTAAAAAGTTTTTTTAGCCGAGAAAAGGACTGAAAATAGCTCTCCTGCAGCTCAGAAATGTAGCTTAATTTGTAGGTGTGCACAAACTTAGTATGGGGTTCCCACCCCTCCCCTGGTATTTACCCCTCCCCTGGTATTTTACCCCACTCCTGGTATTTTACCCTTCCCCTGGTATTTACCCCCTCCCCTGGTATTTACCCTTCCCCTGGTATTTTACCCCTCCCCTGGTATTTTACCTCTCCCCTGGTATTTACCCCACCCCTGGTATTTTACCCCTCCCCTGGTATTTACCCCCTCCCCTGGTATTTTACCCCTCCCCTGGTATTTACCCCTCCCCTGGTATTTACCCCACCCCTGGTATTTACCCCTCCCCTGGTATTTTACCCCTCCCCTGGTATTTACCCCTCCCCTGGTATTTTACCCCACCCCTGGTATTTACCCCTCCCCTGGTATTTTACCCCACCCCTGGTATTTACCCCTCCCCTTGTATTTACCCCTCCCCTGGTATTTACCCCTCCCCTGGTATTTACCCCTCCCCTGGTATTTACCCCCTCCCCTGGTATTTACCCCTCCCCTGGTATTTACCCCACCCCTGGTATTTTACCCCTCCCCTGGTATTTACCCCCTCCCCTGGTATTTACCCCACCCCTGGTATTTTACCCCTCCCCTGGTATTTACCCCTCCCCTGGTATTTACCCTCCCCTGGTATTTACCCCCTCCCCTGGTATTTTACCCCTCCCCTGGTATTTACCCTCCCCTGGTATTTACCCCCTCCCCTGGTATTTTACCCCTCCCCTGGTATTTTACCCCTCCCCTGGTATTTACCCCTCCCCTGGTATTTTACCTCTCCCCTGGTATTTACCCCCTCCCCTGGTATTTACCCCACCCCTGGTATTTTACCCCTCCCCTGGTATTTACCCCTCCCCTGGTATTTACCCCTCCCCTGGTATTTACCCTCCCCTGGTATTTACCCCCTCCCCTGGTATTTTACCCCTCCCCTGGTATTTACCCTCCCCTGGTATTTACCCCCTCCCCTGGTATTTTACCCCTCCCCTGGTATTTTACCCTCCCCTGGTATTTACCCCTCCCCTGGTATTTACCCCTCCCCTGGTATTTTACCCCTGGTATTTACCCCTCCCCTGGTATTTACCCCTCCCCTGGTATTTACCCCTGGTATTTACCCCTCCCCTGGTATTTACCCCTCCCCTGGTATTTTACCCCTCCCCTGGTATTTTACCCCACCCCTGGTATTTACCCTTCCCCTGGTATTTAACCCTTCCCCTGGTATTTTACCCCTCCCCTGGTATTTTACCCCTCCCCTGGTATTTACCCCACCCCTGGTATTTACCCCACCCCTGGTATTTACCCCACCCCTGGTATTTACCCCACCCCTGGTATTTACCCCTCCCCTGGTATTTACCCCACCCCTGGTATTTACCCCTCCCCTGGTATTTTACCCCTGGTATTTACCCCTCCCCTGGTATTTACCCTCCCCTGGTATTTACCCCTCCCCTGGTATTTTACCCCTCCCCTGGTATTTTACCCCTCCCCTGGTATTTACCCTCCCCTGGTATTTTACCCCTCCCCTGGTATTTTACCCCTGGTATTTACCCCTCCCCTGGTATTTACCCCTCCCCTGGTATTTACCCCTCCCCTGGTATTTACCCTTCCCCTGGTATTTTACCCCTCCCCTGGTATTTCACTCCTCCCCTGGTATTTACCCCTCCCCTGGTATTTACCCCACCCCTGGTATTTTACCCTTCCCCTGGTATTTTACCCCTCCCCTGGTATTTTACTCCTCCCCTGGTATTTACCCCTCCCCTGGTATTTACCCCTCCCCTGGTATTTTACCCTTCCCCTGGTATTTTACCCCTCCCCTGGTATTTTACCCTTCCCCTGGTATTTTACCCCTCCCCTGGTATTTTACCCTTCCCCTGGTATTTACCCCTCCCCTGGTATTTACCCCTCCTCTGGTATTTTACCCCTCCCCTGGTATTTACCCCTCCCCTGGTATTTTACCCCTCCCCTGGTATTTACCCCTCCCCTGGTATTTTACCCCAACCCTGGTATTTTACCCCTCCCCTGGTATTTACCCCCTCCCCTGGTATTTTACCCCTTCCCTGGTATTTACCCCTTCCCCTGGTATTTTACCCCTCCCCTGGTATTTATCCCCTCCCCTGGTTTTTTACCCCTGGGGTAAGAGTTCACTGCCCAGATCTGCTCCTGCCCCTTGCTCTATGAATTCGAATATTACCAGATAAACATTATTTCAATGCTGTGTGTAATTGTGACCCAGACACACAATAATTATTGTTCTACCAGAGTTGATACAAGCATTGAAAAGCTTCTACTTACCACTTCACAGCTATTCATTCTGGTTGTTTAGCACGAATCCCTTGGATAAACCTGAATATTGCAGTTGTTAGCAATTAAGGTCTCCCGAAGAAATCAGTAATCATCCAACACCTATGAACAAGTTTCTGAATATATTGCGCAGTAGCAAAGATGTATCACTGTGGAAAAAGTTCAGTTTAACTTTGCATTATCCTCATAAGTTACTCGGGCAGGACCATATACCATATAAGCTCCAATAACTGCCGGGGTAAGAAGGGGATTGACTTGCTAGCAGCCCTGGCAGTCATTAGAATCCCAGCACTTATTAAAAAGTAGCCTGAACTCATATCCAGGATATCTTGTTTTATTACAGACTTATAAGATAAGGTAGTATTGGATTGCCATTAGTAACTGTATTGAGAGAAAAGCAGTTGATGTTGACTTTATATTGAGTATATGGATAATTCTCCTTGCTATATTTGACTTTGCAAAATCAATAGCCTTAAGTTTACATTCCACAGTGTATGATTTCATACATTTCCACCATGAGCAATAGATTCCATCTTCCACCTCTAAGGCTCCAAATGAACTGCATGGAACCTCAACTTTCCCTGAATACAGCACACTGAACTTCTAAGGAATATTAGAATGAAATAAACTGGAAACAACATGGTTGTTGGGCAGAAATATTAAATGTTTTACACCACAGTTCATGTCTCTGCCATATTGATCTTCATTAAGGTTCCAGGTTTAATACTAAACCACTGTTTACTGGTAGTGCACCAGGAGATTAAGCTTGTCATCACAAGGAGTCAAATGACTATCCCCCCCCCACCATCCCCACAAGCACTACCACATACACACCCAGCAGTTATTAGAATCCTGGCGGTTTTTTTAATAAATATCACTGATACCCCAGCAGTAATTAGATCCCTGGCCATTATTGGAATCTGGCAATTGTTGGGAGTTATACGGTAATGTAATCAATCTTATTCTTCTTAGAGTCGTGTTGTTTGTGAAAGTTGAATCAATTACTTTTCTAAAAAGCTATAGTTCTGCTTAGAATAAGGTTGAAGGCAGCGGGATGGAAGGTGAGTCTTTTTTGGCATTACACATGCTGTCCTGATATGCCTCAGCACCTCTGAGTCTAGGTCAGACTGTGGTGGGACATGTGATACACACTCTTGCAGCAGGAAAGTGTTAATGCTATACTTTATTTCACCTCTGGAATGAAATGCCCATAGACTTTGTATAGACTCGTTATATGCAAGTGAGCGGGAAGAAATATGTTTCATTCCTCCCTAGGGAAGAAACAGATGACCCAGTTTATCCTTCTACGTTTTCATTTGCTATTCCGAAAGTAGGCCAGCGTTGTCATAGAGACACGCCATGCCATGACGTTACGTCGTCTGCTAAGCATTGTAAGTGCGGAGGCCTACGTTAAAGTGACGACGGCCGTCATAAACTCAAGTGTCACTGGAACGATGCTGCTCCCTTGCCGTGTTTCTCTCGCATCAAGTTACCGTAATTAAAAGCAATCTAATATGTTTAAAATCGTTTGTAAGAGGTCAAATAAATCTCAAACTAACCTTAGTACTGTCTGTGGGATCATTCTTCACCTCGTTTTCCGGCGGGGGGAAACCCTCGGTGCTACGCTTCGCTCCGCACCTTGGGTTCCCCCTGCCTCCAACTCGGTGAAGAATGATCCCACAGACAGCACTGCGGTCAGTTCTACCTATATAGCCCATGGTAATTACGTCGCAGCGAATATGCCTTTGATGCCGATGTGTGGAAGAAGGAATGCCATCACTCCTGATTAATATGCCACCTCTTGACTCTCCGCGACCACCGCTTTTGAAAAAAGCAGCCATCGGCTATTCAAAAAAATTAGAGCAGTCGTACCGGTTATCACAGACTAACGTCTACAGTAGAAGAATCGACATTTACTGCTGTCTCTGCCCCTGAAATAAATGCTCATTCAGCTTTTTTTTCGGCCTCAGTACTACCGTATTTTCTTAAGCAACGTAATTAGCCAGGGATTCTTGGAACAATATTGTCCATAAAAGAAGATATAAACAGATTTAGCCATCTCGAAGGGGCTTTCAGGGTTCGAACTGGCGGCCATTCCCGCTATAAGCTTGTATGCAAAGAGTTCATGGGACAGCAGCAGGGAAGGTGCATGGAATAGCCGCTGCAGCTCTGAGCCAATCAGATATGACCACTAGCAATGATGTCATAGCGGCGAACCAACATGGGGAAATACCTGAAAAACAACAACGGAATTTGGCTGTCATATTCAAGGTAGAAGTCTGGAATGATTACATAAAAAAGCTAACGAAATATAGATTCTTCTGCTAAAATCTAAATGTCTGCAGGTGTCTGATGGCGGAGCCATCAAGTCAACTGCAGACAGCTCAAAGCGAAACGTCTGCAGACTAAAACGGCCGAAGCCCTGCCTTCAAGGCTTTGGCAAGTGGCATGGTGAGAGGGAGGCTATACTGGTTTGCGAGGGCCATTTTTGGGACGATCCTTTATTCAGCTAAGTATACTTTTCTGGATGCCCTGCCCCCCGACCGCTATCCGTAAGGATAGCTTTGCTATGCTACTCAAAACACGTGACCGGGGCGCTTTCCGAAGCCCGGAACGCTATTGTACCAAGACTCTCTTCCGAACAGCTTTTCTCAGGCTTTTTATTTATGGAACTTTCTAACCAATCCCAGAAGCTAGAGTGAGTCAAGGGTAGCAAGGTCCAAATGGGAACATGTGTCATTTACTGATAAAATACAAAGTTATCGCTTACCGAATATTCGAAGCAAGTGCAGTCAACCATAACAAAATAAGGGGGAAGAGGGGAAGCTATAAGGTTGATGGGACAGCGGTAGGGAAGGAGCATCGAACAGCCAAGAGCTATCACATGATGTACGGCTATGACGTCATAGCGAGAAAACCCCCTTGCATGGCCATGGTCCAGGAGAAAAACAATGATGGAATTTGGCTGTCATATTCAAGGTAGAAACTCCGCGATTATTCCATTAAAAAGGTAACGAAATATAGATTCTTCTGCTAAAATCTTAGTGTCTGCTGGTCGTTGGGTTGGTTGAACCCATACGACCTGAGCAGACAAACTCAAAGCAAAACGTCTGCACGAGAACGGTCGAAGCCATGCCGGCTTCAAGCAGCTAGAAATAGTTTAGTAATCGAGATTCATAGATTCATTCGAGAGCACATTTGACAGGAGCTGCTAACTTGGAAATTCTTCTATTGAAGTCCAACAATATAAAGACATTGGACTCTTTCAGTTTTTTTAAACCTCTATCTTTGCATGATATTGATTTGAGTCAAAACAACCTAAGGATAATTGACTTGATGGGGTTTGGTGTCAAAACAAAAAATTTTAAATTAAATGTTTCCCATAATGAAATACAATCAATAGAATCCAATTATATCACAGTAGATGTTGATGGCACTTCTTCATATTACATTTGGAGCAGTTATATTGGTCTCATTAATTGCCTTGGCCTCCTGCTATCATTTCGGAGGGGAAATTAAACTTTTACTCTACACTAAATTTAACTGGCATCCATTTGACAAGAGAGATGAGCATGATGTACAGGATAAGCTCTACGATGTCTTTCTTGCGTACAGTGGTCAGGATGATGGATGGGTTGCTGAGGAGTTAATACCACGCATTGAAACTCAGGAGCATCCATACAGACTTTGCCTCGGTGTCCGGGATTTCCTTCCCACAGTCTCTGTATCTGAGAATGTATGTAATGGAGTGAAATACAGTCGGAGAATGGTTATGTTACTCACAAGGAACTTCCTTGAGAGTGAATGGTGCATTTTGGAATTCAAGACCGCACATCAAAGAGTTCTCAAAGACAGGACCAACTTCTTGATTATTATATTGGCTGATGATATCAATGTGAAAGAGCTCGATGAGGATTTGAAGTTATATCTGAGGACCAACACTTACATAGAGAGGTGGAGTAAGTGGTTCTGGGAGCGATTGCTTTATGCTCTCCCTGAAGTGCCCCTGGCAGTGCTGAGGGGGCATGCAAGGCCAGAGGAAGGATTTCCTCCACTCTTCCCCAGAGAGCAGTCATTATACCAGATACGTAATCTTCTCCCAAGACATCCAATTGAGCCAGAGGTAGAAATTAATCTCCTCCCAAGACATCCAATTGAGCCAGAGGAAGAAATTAATCTCCTCCCAAGACATCCAATTGAGCCAGAGGTAGAAATTAATCTCCTCCCAAGACATCCAATTCAACCAGAGGAAGAAATTAATCTCCTCCCAAGACATCCAATTGAGCCAGAGGAAGAAATTAATCTCCTCCCAAGACATCCAATTGAGCCAGAGGTAGAAATTAATCTCCTCCCAAGACATCCAATTGAGCCAGAGGAAGAAATTAATCTCCTCCCAAGACATCCAATTGAGCCAGAGGTAGAAATTAATCTCCTCCCAAGACATCCAATTGAGCCAGAGGAAGAAATTAATCTCTTCCCAAGACATTGAATTGAGCCAGAGGTAGAAATTAATCTCCTCCCAAGACATCCAATTGAGCCAGAGGAAGAAATTAATCTCCTCCCAAGACATCCAATTGAGCCAGAGGTAGAAATTAATCTCCTCCCAAGACATCCAATTGAGCCAGAGGTAGAAATTAATCTCCTCCCAAGACATCCAATTGAGCCAGAGGTAGAAATTAATCTCCTCCCAAGACATCCAATTGAGCCAGAGGAAGAAATTAAACTCCTCCCAAGACATCCAATTGAGCCAGAGGTAGAAATTAATCTCCTCCCAAGACATCCAATTGAGCCAGAGGAAGAAATTAATCTCCTCCCAAGACATCCAATTGAGCCAGAGGTAGAAATTAATCTCCTCCCAAGACATCCAATTGAGCCAGAGGAAGAAATTAATCTCCTCCCAAGACATCCAATTGAGCCAGAGGTAGAAATTAATCTCCTCCCAAGACATCCAATTGAGCCAGAGGTAGAAATTAATCTCCTCCCAAGACATCCAATTGAGCCAGAGGTAGAAATTAATCTCCTCCCAAGACATCCAATTGAGCCAGAGGTAGAAATTAATCTCCTCCCAAGACATCCAATTGAGCCAGAGGTAGAAATTAATCTCCTCCCAAGACATCCAATTCAACCAGAGGTAGAAATTAATCTCCTCCCAAGACATCCAATTGAGCCAGAGGTAGAAATTAATCTCCTCCCAAGACTTCCAATTGAGCCAGAGGTAGAAATTAATCTCCTCCCAAGACATCCAATTGAGCCAGAGGTAGAAATTAATCTCCTCCCAAGACATCCAATTGAGCCAGAGGAAGAAATTAATCTCTTCCCAAGACATCCAATTGAGCCAGAGGAAGAAATTAATCTCCTCCCAAGACATCCAATTGAGCCAGAGGAAGAAATTAATCTCCTCCCAAGACATCCAATTGAGCCAGAGGTAGAAATTAATCTCCTCCCAAGACATCCAATTGAGCCAGAGGAAGAAATTAATCTCCTCCCAAGACATCCAATTGAGCCAGAGGTAGAAATTAATCTCCTCCCAAGACATCCAATTGAGCCAGAGGTAGAAATTAATCTCCTCCCAAGACATCCAATTGAGCCAGAGGTAGAAATTAATCTCCTCCCAAGACATCCAATTGAGCCAGAGGTAGAAATTAATCTCCTCCCAAGACATCCAATTGAGCCAGAGGTAGAAATTAATCTCCTCCCAAGACATCCAATTCAACCAGAGGTAGAAATTAATCTCCTCCCAAGACATCCAATTGAGCCAGAGGTAGAAATTAATCTCCTCCCAAGACTTCCAATTGAGCCAGAGGAAGAAATTAATCTCCTCCCAAGACATCCAATTGAGCCAGAGGTAGAAATTAATCTCCTCCCAAGACATCCAATTGAGCCAGAGGTAGAAATTAATCTCCTCCCAAGACATCCAATTGAGCCAGAGGTAGAAATTAATCTCCTCCCAAGACATCCAATTGAGCCAGAGGTAGAAATTAATCTCCTCCCAAGACATCCAATTGAGCCAGAGGTAGAAATTAATCTCCTCCCAAGACATCCAACTGAGCCAGAGGTAGAAATTAATCTCCTCCCAAGACATCCAATTCAACCAGAGGAAGAAATTAATCTCCTCCCAAGACATCCAATTGAGCCAGAGGTAGAAATTAATCTCCTCCCAAGACATCCAATTGAGCCAGAGGTAGAAATTAATCTCCTCCCAAGACATCAAATTGAGCCAGAGGAAGAAATTAATCTCCTCCCAAGACATCCAACTGAGCCAGAGGTAGAAATTAATCTCCTCCCAAGACATCCAACTGAGCCAGAGGAAGAAATTAATCTCCTCCCAAGACATCCAATTGAGCCAGAGGAAGAAATTAATCTCCTCCCAAGACATCCAATTGAGCCAGAGGAAGAAATTAATCTCCTCCCAAGACATCCAATTGAGCCAGAGGTAGAAATTAATCTCCTCCCAAGACATCCAATTGAGCCAGAGGAAGGGGAGGTTTAAACACTGATTAACCACAATCATGTCTACAGCAGGGTTCAAGCCTACATCTCTCTCATGTACCTAGACCTAGGGTGTAGTGTCAATACAGATTTAAACTGAATCAAATTTACTAAGAAATAAGTAAGTAATAGCAAGTGGATCTATATAAGGTGGAGGTTTGGGGCTTTGGTAAAATTGTCATTATATCCTGCTTTGTTGACTAGTTCTCTATTTATATTTTTGTTGTTGTTATAAACATATTGGTTTGATTTTATAATGCTCTGCAATAATAATTATGACTTTCTTGTTCTTTAAATTTGTACAATTGGACTTTTCAACCTTCTCAAAATTGCAAAAATGTTTATTTTCAAAATTCATTCATGCATTACAAATTGATCTCAGTTCACTTTACAAAAAAATAACCCCTCAGAATATCAAGTCTTAAATTTTGAATACCTGGAATTTACGGAGAAGTTCAATGCTGTCCATGTTTTGATTGTTCGACCCATAAGAGAAATTCTGACAGGTATTATTATTATGTATCATGATCTTTATATTGTGAGAATCTTAAAAAATATGCTAAAAGTAGTAATAGATGAGTTGATCCATGTCACTTTTTAGGGTGAGTGAATTTTAATCCTATTGTTTGGCCTTGCGGCTCCTTGAGGGGTTTTGTGTGATCTATTGTTGTCTTGGCGTTCTATTGTTATGAAGGGGATAAGGATTGTTATGTGTGGTATTGTTAAGTTATTGAGTTGGTTTGGTGATATTGTGTGTGTACTTATTATTAGAATAGTTTTGGGTATTGAGAGGAAGCTGTGCGTTGGTGGTTGTGTGTGTGTGTGTGTCTTGGCATGGGTGGGGTTGTGTGTGTGTGTGTGTTTCAGCATGGGTGGGTGCGATAGTGAGGATTAGTTGGGTTTAATGTAGGGTTAATAGGGGTGATTGGTTGGGTGCATATGTTGGTGGACGGTTCTATCTGTGTATGTGTGCTTTAGACCAAGGTTTTATTTTGAGTTTAACCTGTGGAGTATTGGGGTGAACTGGTTGCATCTTGAGATCTTGAGATGGAGCACGTGAAGAAATTTCTGGTTGTTCGTAATGTTGAAGATGTTATGTTTCGCGTTAGTGTTTCGCCAAAGGTTCTATTTGAGATTGTGAAGACCAAGAATTACGGTGATAAGATATTTTTTAGCACAAGACCTGAGGAAAACTTGCTACAGATACTTCCAATACCTGATCAAGTATGGCGACTTTTTCTTGTGCTGCGTGTAAACACCTGGACGGATACGGGTATGGGAAAGATTCATTTTATTTATAATGAAAATGAGAAGACATGGACGATAAGAGATACGAATATTCCTGCCGAATGGATTGACACTATTACTGATGAAACGTTTCCAGACGGTTTGAGACGTGCTGTTCTTATTTCAAATGTTATTTTTAACCTATCCTGGAGGTGAGTAGAGTTTATATAATTATATTGATCGACTTTGAGCAACATAGCATTTTGTATTGGGTATACCTGACTTATTAG
Source organism: Sthenelais limicola (assembly GCA_942159475.1). NCBI lineage: Eukaryota > Metazoa > Annelida > Polychaeta > Phyllodocida > Sigalionidae > Sthenelais > Sthenelais limicola. The sequence continues at coordinate 125,150,403 of OW804098.1, read as the reverse complement.
CAGATTCAACAGCTGACTTGAATTTAAATTTAAGTTTGCTGCAATGTTGTTGAGATATTGAATAACTTTTTTTTATTTTACATTACCAGTGACGTTGTAACACAACTAGATGCTAATTTGGTGAGTATTATTACATAGAGGACTATTTATTGAAGCTGAATTACTGCTTGATTGATTTAGCTACAATAACTACATTGAATTTAGTGATAATGAATAAAAACACAAGTCATTTTGTTGTACGTATTATGTTTATTCTAGTATATAATATACATTAACTATTTACCGCCTGACGAAATTCATGTTGAAGTTTAGATTCGGAGTAGAGAGCCTATTGGGCGCATTGATGGGAAGTATGGTGCATTAGTAGTCTATTTACGTTCTGGGAGAATTTACATTTTGAGTAGCGAGTCTATTTGGGATTTTGTCATCGGTGAGAAGCTTAGGGGACTCCTCTGAAAAGACAAAATTGACAAAAATAAATATACATATTATAGATTCAATTATTTACTCTTATTTATAGTGTACATAATTGGAATATGGTATTACATGGATATAGGATTGAAAATTGGCACGAATACTTAAGTAATAGATTAATGCTATCTTATTCCATATTGTTTTATATTGATTTGTTACTCATTCACAGAAGATTGTAATATATGTTTGAAGGGGAATTGCAACATTTTAACATGCGGGAGATTTTTTTTTTTTGGATTGACAGCGAAAGTATGCAATAAAATGTTTTCGTAATTTAAATTCAAATGCAATATTTTAGTTGCACTAGATTATGTTATATTTTACATACTTGTTGATTAGGCATTGGTGGTGGTGGTGTTGCTGAGGCCTTTGGATTTGGTTGAGTATGTGCTTGGAACGCTTGATGTTTTTCGGGAGTTACAACGTTTACAGCAGCATTATTCGGAGGAGAGGGGGTCATGATGAAGGACGAATAGTTAAGTTCTTTTACTGGGGATGTTGAAGAACGATCTAGGTGGTTTTTGAGAAGTGCAGCCGTGGTTCTAGAAATGTGTTTCTTAGCCACTTTAGGAGCGCTTGGAGTGACGAGGTTTGGGTTGTTGGTTGGAGTTTCACAGTCGAGCTATAAATATAAATGAAAGGTTTAAACTTAGTCATGGTGGCGTGGGTGTATATTTTAGATTGTCATAGCGTGGGTGAGCATTTTTTGATTATATAACAATGCTATGTATGCTGCACTGAATGAGAGGATTAAAACTTAGTCAGGGTAGCGTGGGTAGTATTTTACACAAGAGTGTGGTGTGTATTTATTGGGATGTATATATATGTGTGAGGGGAAATAGACTTTATTGCTACTGATCAGCACGTGCTTTAAGGGATATACCGAAGACTCGCTTTAGCAGACAATAATTATGGCTTTTTCTGAAGATGCTGTATACAACTGTAGAACAACATTATT